>JAQJVK010000002.1:72604051-72918906 GCA_035578135.1 Flexamia atlantica
GGCGCGGCCCACGCCCACTTCCGGCGACCCGGGCCCCGACACCGTGGGCGGAGTGCAGGACCCAAGGAACGGGGGTTTACCTGAGTCGTTATCACTCGGGGTTGTAAAACTGTCAACGTCTGAGGGTTGGACTGTAGGAACGGGGGGGCGTTCAGAGAGAATGAGGGGGTGGTGAAGGGGCGGTAGATGGAGGGAAGGACAAGGGAGTGTGAGAGAATGTATTTGTACATTTCTTAGAAAGAACCATTTGCCAACACTCGGCCACACAGGATCTGCTCGAAACCTAATAGGATTTGTACGCTGTCATTGGTACACTGCAAATCTTGGTACGAAAACCATTTTTTTTCTATGTCACTCTAATACTCAGTGTTCTTAATCACATATACAAAATTACTAAATGGCAGCAATGGCGTAGGAATACTCAGTGTTCTTTATCACGTATACAACTAATTTATAAGTAAAAAAGTCGTTTTTTACATTCCTTGGTTTGTATAGCAATCTTTATTAGGCTGTTAGGGAAGATGTATTTTTAAAGAAAATTAATGATTATCAAACTTTACATAACAGTCGTTTATTGGAAAGTAGACTTTAAAAGTTTTTTATGTTTTTTTATAATGTGTTTTTTAGTATACTTTAGGCTCAAACACAAACTTTGCAAGTTCTGAATAACTCATAAACAACATTTAATTGGCAAAAGAATATCGACTCAAACACTGATATCTTAAAAACTGGATTTGTATTTGCAATGTTAAGAAGAGATATTAAACACTGATAACTTAAATACATAAAATTGTTTATTTATGACTCAAAAAAATACCTCAGCACCTTAATTTACTACAGCGGTAAAGTTAACAAGAGCTTCTGGTAAGATTTCCTGTTTTAGGGCGACCACAAATAAATGTTACCTGTTCCAAATTAAGAATTAGTTAGGCTTATGAACTTAGAAAACATGTTTGTTATTGAGAAATTACGGACGAAAGAAAGCAATAGTCTGAAGAATATATTTTATTTTCTATATACACTTTACAAAAGATGTTTAGATCATAAGATTTTATTTACTAAACAATATAATATAGGAATAAAAATTCAAAATTGTCAAAAATACAAAAAATACAGATACACATTTAAATGTAACTATATAATTGAAATTTTATAAAAGAATATAATAAACAAACTCTAAAATAAATATAAAGTAAAGGCTCGAAAAACACCTTTTACAAGCCCTAACAAACTAAAAAAACATATAAACATTGAAATATACGTAATTGCAATTATATAAGAAAATAACAAAAAATAAACCTGAAATAAGTAAAAATAAAGACTCGAAAAAAATAAACCCATTACAAGCCCTGACAAAAATACAGATAAACATAAACTCAGAAATAAACAGAACGGAAGACTCGAAAAATAAAAAATAAACCCATTACAAGCCCTGACTTAAAACAAATATAGATAAACATTAAAATATACATTAAAAAAATAATACTTCATTTTTTATATATTTATATACACAAATAAAAATGAAAATAAATTAATAGAAATTATTCGTTCGTTGATCAAACTACTATTAAAAGTACCAATGAATCCAAATGACTTGAACAAAGAAAAAAGAACCATAATGAATATTGCAACAGCAAATGGATATTATATAAATATATAAATATGTATATTATCACAAATAAGGAAGGTATAGAATTTTTTTCTCAATAAGGATAACATGGGGAAAATCAAAACGCCATCAACGCTCCACAAGCGCAGGTGCTATTTAATTGTAGTATGGATGTTTGCTGCCAAAAAAATTTAAATATTGGGGATTTTAGAGCCATATACTTTAAGTTCCATCAATATGAAGCCACAAACCAAGTTTTAGCGAATTTCCCCTATTGGGAAGAAGCTATTACCGTAGGTCTCATGGCAAGACCTAAGCCCGAGACCATATGATAATTTTTCGTTTTGGGGCCACCAGAAGCAAAAAACACCATTCGTTCGAATATATATATGTCTGTGAGCACGATAGCGGCCGTAAATATGGTCCAATCTTAATGAAATTTGGTACAGACATGTAAAGTGGCAATCCCCTCGGACGAGTTCGTAAGCCAGCCCGGTTGGACCATCGGAAGAAGGGGGGGGGGGTAAAGGAGGATAAACCCCTCAAAAATGGGTTTTTTAGTTTTTTACATAGACAAATCAAATTAATCAAATTTGTGTTGGCACCATTAAATTCAGCTCAAAAAAACAAACAATTAACTATTTTGAATCATTGCTCTATGTCCATTGTTTACCGAGATATTCAAAGTGGTAAACACAGTACGTTGTCCCAATGTTAACCTTATGGGGAATAAGTAAAATTCTACATGTCGCTTATTCCTCAACATATCTTAATACAACTTGGTTAGTGGCTTCATCTACATGAGATCTAATGTATTTTAGTCTAAAATCCCCGAAATTTAAATTTTTGTGGCAGCAAACCTGCATAATCATTCCCCATGTTGTCCTTTATGGGAAATAAAAAATTTCTGTTTCTTCCTTGTTTTTTAACATTCCTTGATGGAACTTTGTTTATGGCTTCTTCTAGTTAAGATCTACTAAATAATAAATAAAAAACCAACCATTCTAACATACCTGTAGCAGCAAACCTGTATACTCATTCCCCATGTTATTCTTATGGAGATTACAAAAAATGTCAAATTTCGCTATGTTGGATTGAATTATGTTCTTTTGCATTTGAAATTCGCTGAGTATGCAGGTCTTCTGCAACGGGGGTATTATCAAGATATGCTGAAGAATAACAAGTATGATCTAGAATTTTACTTATTTCCCATAAGATTAACATTGGGACAGTGTACTGTCTTTACCACTTTCAATATCTCGGAATCCTATGGAAAAAACAATAATTCAAAATACAAATTGTTTGCTTTTCCGAGCAGAATTCAAAGATGCAAACAAATATTGGGTCGTTTTTATTTTTCTATGTTAAAAAACTGAAAACCCCCATTTTGAGGGGTTTATCACCCTTTACCTCCCCCCCCTCCCGTGGTTCGTTCGGGCTGGTTTACAAATTCGTCAGAGTAATTACCACTTTAAACGTCCGTACCAAATTTAACTAGGCCTAAGTCTGGGCCATTTTGCGGCCGCTATCGTGTTAACACACACATTCACATATTCAGAACGAATGGTGTTTTGCTTCTCGGGGCCCCAAAACGAAAATTTATCATAGTCTCGGGCTTGGGACTTACCATGAGTACTACACTAACAGCTTCTTTCCCCTAGGTGAAATACGCTAAACTAGTAATCGTAATCAAGTTTTAATTCAATATTCAGACTTTGTAAACTTATTGTATTAGTTAAAATACTACTAGGCATGATGCAGTACATTACACGTTTAAGGTAGGCCTATTGGTATTTTTTAACACTGGTTATATTTACACGGGAGCATCTACAGTAACACATAAAAAATCATGAAAAATAAAAAAAATGTTCTGACGAACCAGATAGTAACAATTAATTATGTTTATAGATGAAAAAAGGTTTGTTATCCTGTAAACAATTCTTATATTTTGAGGTACTAATATAACATAGCTAATTATTTGACAAGTTAGTAAGATTTCCTCTGAACGTAGAAATAAGTGATATCCGGATCGTTTCACTAGAATTTTAACAGGAAATTGTTGCTCATAATATCTCCTTTTAAAACTATGGCCCTTCCTGCTTACAGTTTCATATCTACTATTCATACCACTTGACACTTTCTGTACCATTCTTATCCGCTCAAACAAGGGCGATTTGGGGTGGTTCAATGGAACTCAGCTAGCTAATCCGTTCAGCATTCCAGCGTCTTCTCACGTACCCCAGCGCCCCTCCCCCTTCCTCTCTGGGTGAGTCACCTCTCTCTGGGTTGTTCCAGCCCTCGTGCCCACCGTCCAGGCCAGAGGTTCTGTAAGATTTATGACCCTCTGGCACAAAAAATAAGGGTACCTCTCGTTCCTTGAGTCCGTCTCCCCCGTGGGCGACCGGGGCATTGGAATTCGGGGAGCACAGGTTCAAGGCTGCGGGCCCACCGGAGGAAGTGGACCTCTAATTTATGCATCAGACCGGCGCATTAAATAAAATCGGCTTGAGGTAAGGTTTTGTGGCGTCCGAGAAGCCGCAACAGTTTAGTACTTACACGATGTAGACTCATTGATTGCAAACTGCGTTCAGGAAAGGGAATTGTAAGTTTTTGTTGCACTCGTACGTAACAAATGCCTCCTCTGATTCGTATTACAACAGCGGACTACACCAATTGCTTGCAACTGGTCACCGAATAAACTATAAAAGGTGCTGCTATACATACACGTCACGTCACGTCGCGTCGCGTCCCAATTCGGCCGTGTATGCTCTTCAGAGCATTCGAGTCGGGCCGTGACGTGACGTGCATGTATAACCGGTTCCATTTGATTACACAGGTTTCATTCACATCGAGAACGGACCACAGAGAAGTACTTCTCTGTGGAATGGACGCGACGCGACGTGACGTGACGTGTATGTATAGCAGCACCTTAAATAAGTCTCAATGTAAGTAAAACTTATGGTAGACTTACTTCTACGAAACCCATCGAGGTGACGAAACCAAACAATTTCGTGTCCACCGGAGGAAGTCATAGATCAAACCGGCGCATTAAACAAAATCGGCTTGAGGCTTGAGGTAAGTTTTTGTAGAGTTGGTCAAGAGTCAAGCGCAAACCAACAGTTCAGAACTTATATGTACAGTGTAAGAAAAGGACGATTCGTTAGTTATGTGCGTTATAAATGCTTCATCTCTGATTCGTATTGTAACATCAGTTTGCTCCATAGTTCCTTCCAACTGTTCACCTATTATAAACATTAAACATGATTTACTGTAAGCAACAGGTATAGTAGTCCTCTATGAAACCCAAGAACTAACTATACTGTACTAGTATAATATAGTTATATAAAACTATAAAACTGTAGTATATTTCTTCGTACGTAATTCGTTAACTGAAACGCTCGTTCTTAGAACTCGACAGTTTATACTGTTTCTGTTCCCACGGTTCATTGTACCGGTGTCACTCATGCTTAACACAACCTCGTGTTGGTAATCAGTGGCAAAGGAAATGAGAAACAGCCAATAATCCGTGAGTTATGTCTGATGTGGCAAGGGAGTTGGTTGTTTAAGCGAACGGTTTCCGCAGTAAATTACAGTTGTCACAATACTGTACTACCTAACGCCTTAATGTGGTATTTATGCCTTCTTCAATAAGTCAAGTCAACCTTTGGGACCTTTTAAAGAGTAGAGTAATTATCGTAAAAAATAAGTATGGCTTGCTATGACTAGGGGAAAAAAGATTGAAAACAACCATAGGGAGAGTGCAATTGAAACATTAAAAGGTTGCATCAATCGGCTAGTTATTGTGCTTTGCATAAAATAAATTAACAGAAGGAAAAATTGCCATACACCAGTCAAAAATTATTTCCACACGTTTTTAGAACTGCCGTGCTACGTTACCGTATGCATATTGATAATTACACACTAATACCAAGAAATATGCCGAAATTCCCTGACTACAGAACACTGTCCCCAGTTTCTCACGTTCGCAAAACGCTTGCACGAGGGCGACAGCCACCTGTCTGGTGACTCACGGCGTTATCACTGCTGATAGTGCGGAGTGATAAGAGATAACGGCGGGCGCGGAGTGTGTGATATCACCACTGCATCGACTCCGCCTATCACCAAGCCGTGCGTTTAAATGGCACATTACTATGTTTTAAATACCTTCCTAATAAAGATCTCTCGGATTTTCTCTTTTTAGAAAATCCTAAAAGGAAATCATCATTCTTTTGAAAATTATTCCAACGGTTCAAAAGAACTGAGCTTGACTTATGTAGAAAACAGGAGTGTAGTTTTAGTGTAATAATACCCCATTTAATCAGTTCTTTCCGTATGTATGATTTTTCAGCGGTAAAAATTCAAAGTGTTTTATGCATGGTCAAGAACGGTATTTTTTCATTCGCCACAGTCCTATTGCAGACGTTAAAGACTTACTTTGTTTGATACTAGAGGAATAAAAACACTAATGTTTTTCTAATTCGGATTCCCGTAGCTGCACGGTATTTTGTGAGTCCCAAACCAGGCTTTGCGATTGTGACCCATAAGCTGATGGTCAACATAATCACAATACTCGTGCAGTCAACCCCTTTGTCGCTAGATGTTCTAAGCGCGGAAGGGGTGATTTGAGGCCGTCACGCCAAGTAAATTCAACAAAAAAAGGTTTTTGGAATAATTTTTTAACTTCTTAATAGTTCGCAAAGAAACGCCATCGTGCCTAAAATTTAAAAATCCTTAGAAAATGAAACATAGTTTTAAATTGGTACCTCACGACTATGTAATCACCGATGGGATACCGGATTTCCCAAAATAGTCCCGGATCCCGGCGACGGCGCCGCGAGAGAGGAGGAATGTGCGGCGGAAGCGGCGTTCGTGGTCAAATTGCACCTCCACGCGGGAGTGTCATTATACTTACACACCGCGACCACCGCCCCCCCCCGCCCCCCGACACTGGCCATCATCAATGGAAGTCGCCGAGCTCAATCGTGAGCAGCGTCGTCAAAAACCGGGTATCTGCTCGGTTTTCGGGTATTTTGAAGCCCGTTCGGGAATTTTGAAAGTATTAAGAAATGTCGGGTAAAACCGGGGATTTTGGATTTAAGCTGTTGAGATTTAGTCAGTAGGCCTATCCTAAAATACATAAAAAACGGGCAGAGCCGAGGATTTTTAAATCATGATTCGCTTTGCAAATATCCAATGTTCATGTAAGATGAGAAATAGCTTTTTGTGTATTAAGAGCGCGAAGTACGTCATTGCCGCTCGAGAATTGCAGATGGCCGCACGAAGCTTTAGCTGAGTGCGGCCAAACATTTCGAGAGCGGCAACGACTATTTTTGTGCTCGTAATACACGCAATATTTTCCTACCACCATTATTTAAACAATTTAACTTATTAACTAACCTGTACACAAAGGTTCACGGAGGTTATGTTTGCTTATTTTATTGGAACGAACCGGAAGTTAGTGGGTAGAAACGCCGACAGTGAAATCAGCTGATTTAGAGCAAGGCAACTAGAATTTAGAATACGGTGAGTGACAAGGGAATTCTGACCAATAGAAACTGTTCTTTTGTGTTTGACGTCATAGTTATTTCTCTTGTGTGCCACCTTAACCTAATAAGTAACCCTGATTTAGCGAGCGTGAATGACCATTCCCGTTCGCTTTTGCGAGCGAGAATGAAATGAAAGCGGAAATGAACAGTTTTGCGTACAGTTGACAGGTGTGGCAATGTGATTATTTCCATGCAGTGGTAGGAAAAATAATTTATTTCCATGGTTTTGAGAACAATACTCGAAGTAAATAGACATATACTGGTATATAGCGAGCAGTTGGTATATTGATGTAGATATTGATATAATGATGTAAGATTTCCCTCCTTACCTACTATCCTTCCCCGATTTCCTTCCCTCCTTATCCTTATTTTAGGAAACTACACAGTGAGTGTTTTGAAAGTCATAAGGTGATTTTTCGGGTAACTACCCGGTTTTTGGGACTTGTGGGGATTATTGCCGACAGACCGCGTACAACCGGGGATTTTTAATGGAGTTGGTAGGTAAAATGCCAACTTCTGTCCGGTAACACTGATCGTGAGGCATGGGCATATGGCCAATAAGTTTTCATCAGTTCTCTTCTAGATAAGTTACGATAACGTTGGATTTGTAGACTTAAAGTGGGAACTGAATTTGTAAACTTGAGAATTTTCTACTTCGATTAAACGTTTTATGTTATGTTCCTATCTCATACACATGCCAGTTGGATATAAGTTGGAAAACTTCCAGCGAATGTCTGAAGGTTTCGGAAACATTAATGAGTTCTCCATCATTTTGAGTGTGAAACACATTTACCCATATCAAGGGCTGGAGGCCGTTGGCGCGATGACATTCTTACATAATTTTCCAAGCGAATTACAACTGTTTTAAATTAAAATTTCACAATGTCAATGAGCCGATTCCAAAGATAATGAGGTCAAGCTCAGTTGAATACATAATAATGAGTTCCTGACTGCAGCTGCATTGTCTGGATGAAAGGGGTATCGTATCCTTCACAGGGGTATTCTTGGAGTAAAGTAGGCTATATGATAGAGCACATTCACGTGTACACTATGAGAATGTATGGCTGCAATGTTCCTAAAATTGCTTCAGGGAACTACAGTGGATCTTCCTTGGTTAATTATTCAAGGATTTCCACGGATGAGTATTATTAAAAAGTGAGTAACGACCCAAACCGCAAAAGTGTCGCATGCGCCTACTGTAGTGAGCTCATGAATGATGGACTGAGATTTGAAGGCGCTAGCCAGCAGAGCCCATGCTATCGTTACGGGGATGCTCTGCGGGTTTGACCGTTTCAGTCAGACAATCGTGAGCTCACTACAGTAAAGTAGCCGCATACGCTTCGATTGGTAAGTTTGACAACATGAAAACTTATGCAATTGTCCGCCTATGTCAGCACTTTGTATTAATAAATCGAAACTCCACAATCCCAATTAAAAAGATAAATTATTCTATGCAAGAATTATGACAGAAAGCAGTAATTACGAAGCCGGCTACTGTCTGCCCTCTATGAGATGGAAATACTTTACCGGCACAATAAAAAAACAAATAATACAAAATACACTATTACAATTAATATCACCCACTTTGATTCTGATCTGTCGCCAAAGAAACATTTCAGATAGCGGTTCTATATCACAATCGCTCCAGCTTGTTTCTAGTTCTACATGTTTTTCATCAATCACAAATCATCTCCTGTTTTGTAAGGGTACAAGTCGAGACAAATTACTTGACCCAGTCCACCTGTAAGATCGACGTTAATTTTACCGCTACCTTTACGGACGGCGTGGGCCGCGTCGCCGCGTCGTTTTGACCCGCCCTGTACCGTCCCCGGTCCCTGTTCCTAAGCCACAAGTACTGGAGCGAGAGAGATGAATATAGGCGCTAGGTCGCCACCGCCGCGAGCGCCTTCAGCTCTCAGCCAGCTTACTTTCACCCTCACTCAAAAGACACTAATGACGAAACACTCAAACTTCCTTTTTCCCTCTTACAAACCGTCTCCGCCACCTCCACCCGCACCATTATCGCAGTTATCACAGCGGGCCAACGGCCGGCCTTCACGCCAGTGCGGTACAGTGCCACTGCCACAGTGCCGCGGTACAGTGTCTGTCTGCAGCCTTGGCCGTGCGAATTTGGCAGCCTCGCGGCCCCGACCTGCCCCAACCTCCGAGCGTTCACCTCTCCCCCACTCTCCCTCCCGCCGCCGCGCCGCGCTGTACCACTACCACACTACCACGCTACCAGGCCGGCCGTTGTGGTTGCATAACGTAACTGCCGTGCCGGGGCGTCGGCATGACTCCATAACTCGCGTACAACAATTAATGAACTCGCTGTAGAGAAACATTCTTGAAATATCCTTCGTTGACAGTTAAATCTGTTAAAAACTTGGAATGTGCGACGTGTTGGCTCAATTTTGTAGAACTGTGAACTCTAAGTCGCCATCAAGTGGGTGTAGTTCGATTTTAGACTCACGAGAGTGTAAGCAAACAACGCGTTCTTGGAAGTCACACAAGGCAAAGACTTACTATTCTTCCTGCAAGAATGCTAAAAAGTTTCCACTGTTAGACCGTCTGTTATAACTGCATAACATAACTGCCATGCCGGGGCGTCGTCATAACTCCATAACTCGCGTGCAACATGCATGTAATGTACACTCTGGAGGAGAACAAGGAATTCTTCTTTGACAATTGAATCGGTTGACAACTCTACATGCAACGTCTTGGCTCAATTTTTCGAACTGTGAGTCACCATCAAGTGGGTATAGTTCATTTTTAGACTCACACCAGTAAGCAAACAACGCATTCTTGGAAGTCATGCCAAGCAAAGTCTTACTATTCCTTCTGCAATAATAAAGAATTTACCTATGCGGAAACAGTTCCACTACCAGATCGTCTGTTATGATTGTATAACATAACTTGTCATGCCAAGGCGTCGTCATAACTCTATAACTCGCGTGCGACATGTAATGTACACTCTAGAGAAGAATTCTTAAGGAATCTTTCTTTGACAATTGAATCGGTTAAAAACTCAGCAAGTGCAGCGTATTGGCTCAATGTTGTAAAACTGTGAGTCACCAACAAGTGGGTATAGTTCATTTTTAGACTCACACCAGTAAGCAAACAACGCATTCTTGGAAGTCATGCCAAGAAAAGTCTTACTACTCCTCCTGCAATAATAAAGAATTTACCTATGCGAAAACATTTCCACTACCGGACCGTCAACTGCCACGCGGGGGCGTCGGCGTCGTCATAACTCCATAACTCGCGCGTGCAACATGTAATGAATCCTTCGTTGACAATTGTGTCGGTTGAAAATTCTACATGTGCAACGTCTTCTATTGGTTCCATTTTGTAGAACTTGTGAACTGTGACTCCCCACCAAGTGGGTATGGTACGATTTTAGACTCACGAGAGTAAGCAAACAACGCGTTCTTGGAAGTCACGCCAGGCAAAGTCTTACAATTCCTCCTGCAATAATAAAGAATTTACCTACGTGGAAACATTTGCAAGGGTCTCAAGAAGAGAACTGACAATCGGAAAACACTAAAAAAACTGTCAACTGATTGATTAAAATTCCTTCACAGACACGGATTTATTCATCGAGAATCTCAGGCGATCTTACTGAGATTCAGATTTTGTTCAAATCCGTACAAATCTGGGAATCCCACATAATGTGCACATACTTTGAACTCATTCATGCTTATTCGACTTTTACCTTTCCACAAATACCTTGGGTTATTTCCGATGAATACTTCGACAAAAGGTAGTCAATGACACGAAGAGCTTTCCGTAAGAAGAATCGGGTCGACGTATATTGTTTGTCTTTGGATGCTATATCGGCAAAATCGACCAGAACACGAAGGCCATCCCAACTCGAGTGAAGAAAACAATAGTTATCCACAATTTATCTAATGCATGCACCTTTCACAATTACTTCTCAGGAGTTAATGCATAAAAACAATTACTTCTAATGCATGCCGTGTTATCACGTGAAAAGGAACAACTATATTCTGCTGTACAAAATTTATAGCTGGGAAACCTTGACATTAAATTCTAGCACCTTAAACATCCATAAAATAATTACATTCGTGTTCCATACTTTTACATACAATGCTGAAACAACAATTGTCTCGTTATAATTCTAAAATTACCGAGGTGTTGTACGATGGATTTCCACACAATACGAGATAAAAATCGTACACAACGCGCGTACAATACGATTAATTCGTTCTCTGGCCAATTAACGGAGCTGATTGCGAGTTTATGTCGATCGTTTTTACAATTCCGTCGTCGCAGCCGTTCGCCGAAGTTTATTGCGCGCGGAATGGTGTTTTTATCTCATTTAATGTTCACTAGCCTGAGTGCGTTCGCCATTAGTTAACAGTTAACCGGCTGTTAAACAGGCGACTTTACTGCGGGTCGGCCCCGTGTATCCGACACTAACGCTGACGGTCGTTGGTGCTAAGAAGTTCGGACTAGATGATCCCGACTCGTCAAACGATGCTAATAAGAAGCCCCTAAAGAGAGAGGTCCAGCCACGAAACATATCACGTTTCGACCAAACCTGCCTTTTCTGTAAGGCTTGAGACAACTAATTGTCAAATAATTCCTAACAGCTTAGCCTGGTACCCAAAATCATTAACTTAAGGCAAAAGTTAAAAACACTAAAAATATAGCTCACTCGATACACTACAGAAATTTATTCTCGATGGGCCAGATAAGTTTTCGTTGATCGGTCTAAGCTAAGCTGGCCCGAACGACATTTATCAAGACTTTGAAGAAATAATATTGTTTGATAATAGTATATTTCATTACAAGGACCTAAAGTGACGCTTTTCGTACAAGGTCAAGTTTTACAACCGAGGCTGTAAGCCGAGGTTGAAAAATGACCGAGTAACGAAAAGCAGCTTTAGGTCCGTGTGATGAACTATATTTTTCGTTATATTGCTCAATACAATACGTAAACTACTTAAGAAAACCAAAATGTTATAGCTTGTTTACCTTTAAAGATTCCTTCAAAAGGTGCCACCGTCTTGTTCTTGCTATTTGAAGCAATCAGCTGATTGTTTCATTTGTGTTAGGGTAGACTGACAACAATGGACAACTATCGACGTATCGAACGCATGTAATAATCGATTGGTGAAATGAGCGAGTTTCACAAATTGATTAAACTGACAACAATGAATGTTTCGATAATAACGATGAATGTTTCGATAATAACGATGAATGTTTCGATTATTTGTAATCGAATGAATATTGTTCGATTATTACAACGTACTCGGCACTAATTGACTTTTATAGTCCTAGGACTATAAAGAGTCAGCTGGTATCGAGTACATCAGCTTTTAATTCCTAGGAATAAAAAGAGTGTATTTAGGTCCGGATAACATGCATTAAAAACATCTGTTTTTGAAGCAGTATAACGAAAAATAAATAAAAAACACAATACAAATAATGTTGGGAATCTCGGTAATTAATATAGGGTAGCAGATTTAGTTTATGAGGTCAGGAAGTAGAGATGAAAGAGGCGTCCCCTGATCAAATACTATGCAAGTTGATCGATATTTTGATTAACCCTCCCCACCCTCGCTATAACTCTTATCTCGTCCCCCTCTGGTATTCAAATGAGCTCTAGAAAAAAACAAGGTGCAAAAAAAGGCGGAAAGGGTTGAAAGGCTTTCATGGTCTTCGGTATTTATTTCCAAAATACATACAGTCTGTACTATTGAGTTAATGATTGTATAGTACAAACTTTACATGGAGGTGAAGCTTTGGAAAATGTGTTTTAATGAAATTAAACTACAAGTACCCAATTCATTGGGTGTTCTCTACGAAAGTAAATAATGATTTATACTAATGCTAACCAAGTTTTCACCACGATGTTACATTTCTTTCTTTTACTGATTGTTTTAATTTGTAACTAACTGAGGTATACTAATGTAAACACGTTGTATATGTTCATATAACAAATTACTATGACCAATGTAAACTAAATTAAATGCCCTTGCAAATACTACTTTTCAAGGCTATTAAAAACAAACTAAACTAATAAGAAGAATATTAAAACCTAAGACGTTTTAAGGTGTGAAGGGACATTAGATATTTCCAAATACGTAGAAAAGTTTCCGCTGTAAGAAATTTCTCTCTCTATTTTCTTGGATTCCCAAGTGCTCCTCTGTTGATAAGCTTGCCGAAGTTTCGGACACACAGTAGATGTTTTATCTTCAGGACGCAATACTGCCTTGACCCTAGTTTGTAACTCGGTCCGAGACCGTCTCTACCTGCTGAGTGCGACAGTAATTGCCGCGCTCGCCCTGAAGATGGCAATCAGTAATGGTCCCGAAACGTCGGCGAAACTACAACAAAGGGACGGACCGCAGGGGGCCGGCTTATAAGATCACAAAGTGGAGATTGTGTTAGTAGCTGGTGATGTTGTTAAACATGAATAGGTGCATAACTCGTAACACCCATGTAAGTTCCGCTGCTCCTACTTAAAATCTTAATCTAGAAAGATTAAGATAAACGGTAAACACTTGAAGTTATAACTATCAAACGACAAACCAATTTAATCCACACAATGACTTAAAACAGCAAAAAATTATTTCAAGACCTTTCCCGAAGTTTTAAGTTTAATGTATGTGTGAGTTTTTGCGTTAAGCCTTCTCAAAATTAATCAAAAATCAATGAGCATTAGAAATTCTACATAGTTTAAAATTATTAAATTTAAACCATTTCGAGTGTTTTTGTCATGCTATGTTTTATGTCCAGATTATACTGGCTGTATGTTACTTATCTTTATGTTCTAGGTTCTTTTCCAGCCGAAGACGGGATTAGATTCCTCTTCCCGAAACGTCGTGAATCTTGATTTTACTGATCAGTGATGGCAAATGCCTGCAAAAATCAAAATCAAACCACTTCAAGAGGTGTTATCTCGATTTTTGTGCGGACTTTTATCACTATTGATTGCTAAAAATCGAGCACCTCGACTCGGCGAGATCAGAAATCGAATCCAATCTCCAGTTCCTTCAACCTTCATTCGTTTCCATTGTTGCAAACTCGCATTGCACCGGTCTCACGGGGGCAAAGAGGCACAAACGCCAAAGGTTACGTGACCGAACTCCATCTTAATTTCCATAATTTTTTAACATAAAGATTACTATCGCGTCGTCACCTTGGCGGGAACAATGGCCATGTTGCCGAGTGTTGTTATGTCGGTGTCACTGACCAGCACAACACCGGAAGTGAACGCCGCCGCCGGAACTGCACTTCTCCGGTAATTGCCGACTTATATATGCGGGAATTAACGATAACGTGAACACGAAGCGAGCGCCGCCTTCAGCCTTCACCGCTGACAGCTCGGCGAGGGCGGCGGCTGCTGACATCACTGTTCTACTGCTACGACTATCACGATTTCTAAAGTCTGCTACGACGGCAAATGGAAACTACAGAATTTAGCGAATTGTCGCCAATATTCCAACTTTTTCTTCATTTTACAAACGGTACCGTCGTAGTATATAATTTAATAGTACAGTATAACTGGCGCCAATTCTTAAGGCCCACGCCGTCCATAAGCCCAATGCTAAAATTAACATTAGTCTTGTGGACGGTGTGGCCTCAAGAATTGGCGCCAGTTACATATACTTTAGAAAGGGCTGCCGCAAATTTATTCGCTTGTTCTTTAACACCAATGGTAGGTGACTTTCACTTTACCTCCTTAAGCCTCCGTCGTTAATTCAAAATCAAAATTAAGACTTATTTTATAGAGCTTAGGCGATAAATCTTAGCTTAAGATTTGGATAGATAGCCAACTTTCCAACTTCATTTATTTCATATAATTCAGTAGTTTAGTACTTAAAAGCGGGTGCCCGTGCAGCCATTTGCTGCTCCTACGAGACCAATGGTAATTTTAATGTCCCTTGAGCCTCGACACTCGACAGTTAATCAAAATAACAATTCATGACTAATTTTAAAGAGGTAAAACGATCAAGCCATTATGCCGATGTGCATACCGGGAGATTGACTAAACCATCCTGTACTCCCACGAGAGATTATGAATCATTCCAATGACTTTGAAACCTTGATAGACAAAATAATTTCCACGAAACTGCGAAGGAGTGTTGGTGAGAATGTTAATGTTGGAGATCAGAAATAAACATGAGTAAACAAGAAGCCGGACGACGGTCATCTCACAGATCGGATGTCGATGTCGATGTACACCGATTCCAAACCAGTTTAAATCGATATCCAAACTCCGAGGCGGGACCTACCACCCGTGAAGATTTCGAACTACTGTATTTTATAACACTAGATAACACGTAGCTCGAAATCGAGCAAAAGTCATATATTAAAAGAAAGAAGAATAATCAGCCTACTTATATACTTTTAAAGTTTAAATCAAAGGGCTAAATTCATGAACAAAATTATAGCTTAACTACTGAAACTTTTAATGTTAATTTGATCTACCGCAGGAGTTTCCGGTAAGTGTAAAGCCGGCTCCACACATGCGTTATTCGGCATGCACCGAATGTTCGACGATCGGCGAACTATTTGTCTCGCTATAGGACCGACAATGAACAAGCACTAATGTTTGCTACTTGCCAAATACAGAAACGCCCATCCACACTACTCGTGATTCGGCGAATCGCTGCTCGCTGCATGCCGAATGACGCATGTGTGGAGCCGGCTTAAACGATTTTTAAGGGAACACCTTCATTTCCCCATGACCTCTTTTTTCTGAAATCACTTAATCACTTTAATAAGACAGGTACCTCATGGAGGACGTTACCCTGAATATGAGTGAAGGATGAGTGTGATGGTTAAATGTATATTCTAACACCGGCAAAAGATCAAGCTCTGCTTACAGCAACATGTAGCTGACCGAGAGCAAACAATGGCGCCGTGAGCAATGACTTTCTTTGTTTAGGGATTGCCTCTGCACCTTATTGATAATAATTATCGCCAAAACAGATATTGTAGGGAACGGCTGTCTTTACAGGCAACCTTTCCTTTGTGGCAAAAACGCGTAAACGACGCATTATCTCTACCAGTCTTTTCATTCTTGAAATGCAACCCACCACAATAAAAACATTTTTAGTTCATTGGTCTGAGGTTGGAAGGAGCATCAAATGTTACATCGGGAGGGTGATGCCAGCGGTTGCGATCGTGTTCTTTCCGACTCCTCCTACCAGTCAATATTCGTCTTCTTCTTATTGGTGGCATTATAAATGCACCAAATCCAAAAATAGATTTGCTCAGGTTAGTATAACTTCAAAAAACACTATGACATATCGTAAACTACATTGTAAAACTGGTAACAGCGAAGTTTAAGAGCATAAAAACTTCATAAAATTACCTAAATTACGTAATAAATCGTTTAAAAAATTTTGTATGTTGAACCAGAAATAAAACTACGTGAAAAAAGAAAACTGTTGAAAACAATTAAAGCCAAACCAGCTGTAAATATAAAACTGCTCTTTTCAAAAAATTAACTGCTGCAGTCTGTGGTTTATTTCAGAGCTTGGCCATATATTCAATTTGTAAACTAAGTAAACTGAGCTTGCTTCATTGTCCATGAATAGCGCTGCTGTTCCGAAACCTCAGCCCTTTACTGTACTTTAGTGACGCCCTTTTTTAAAACTCTGAGACTTGATGACAAATCTACGTAACAATCCCTTTAATTTGACACCTCAAACGTTAAAATCCGTCCAGCCGTTATTGCGGTTGGACTGTGAAAAGAAAACCGCTTGCGTATTAATATATAGAATCCTTCATTGAAATAACAATACTTTTATATTTTCATAATGCCTTTTAAAGTATTTTCAAAGGATTGTCTACTTTTAATAATGTCTGAATTCATACGTGACCAATGGCTGAAGATGTCGCCAGTGTATCAACGCAGTGAACGTGACCAGATTTTATTAGACCCTTGATGAAATCGGATCGATCATTGTTGCCTAAGCTGACTTGATCTGATTGGAAATCTTGATCAATTCTCATTAGGTCTCGATCTTTTGCTCACGAACTAGACTGACGAGAATTTGCAATCAAAATTATCGAAGTGATTAGAATTCTACAACACTTTGTGACAAACCGACTAGAACTGCGATGTGTAAGATGTATGGCGTAGGTTACATTTTAGTTTGCCAAACTTTATCTGAATTATTTTTCAAGAATTACAAGTCTTTAGTGTGATATATAACCATAAGTGTGTTGGTAAAGACGAGGTACTGAAACTGATCTGAACGTTCTGTAGTTTTACCGATACTAATATTAAGCAACAACCCAACGAATATTATAAGTGTAACAAATTGTGAGTTTGTTTTTCGTTGATGTAAATTAACCATGTCTGTCATTTTATGTAAGTCAGCTGTAACCAAGGTCCGTAGGCATACAAGAAGAGAATAATAAAAACTTATATTCTCAGCTTGCCTATATCCCAGAAGGCCTGTGGTTACGTTTCCGGTTTATAAAAGACGTCACGATCCCAGCTGAAGGTTTCCGGACTAAAGAAGACGTCACGACTTGTTTACATTTTTGATTGAGGCAACCTAAGTACTGTTCATTCTTCTCTTCTCTTCTCTTGTTCTCTACAGGACCTCGTGCTGTAACAACGTATGCATCCATGGATACGAATGCAAAAAAATAAACCCTATTCAAACTGGCCGATACCACAGAGAAGAAATAAGCAGAGTACGCATTCATATGACAATCGTGTATCTTATTTCTTCTCTATGCCAATACAAAAAAGTCAGTGCAGGAACAAGCCCAGTGTGGCACTAGCAGCAGTACCAGCTGTTACAAATTTTTAACGTGGGTGAAGCCACGGGTAACATCTAGTATCTTAATACTTAGTGCCTGGTAGACCGAGCCTTGCCCGGTATTTTTTTAATGTTTACCAGTTCATCTAATTACTATAAAATATTTCAGTGTCACAAAATTGATAAGTAAAGAACTTTGTATTACTCTATGCAATCTTTGTCCCACACGCTGTATTTCTCCTAGATGGCTGTTGTTTGCAAACAGCTGTAATGATTAAGATACTTTATTTGTTTACACTTTCCTTGTTTACTTCGTTGCCATCATGGGAACTCATAAGGCCAATATTAAAATTTTACAACTTTAAAATTCATTTTACAACTTTGATTACATTTTCTCTGACCGAGTAGTCTGCATAGAACACGTTTTTGAGTCGTAAATTAATTACTGACTTCAAGACTTTGAAGGAATTCCTCGGAACCGTTTTTGAGATGCGCAAACAACCAACCGCACAAGCAAGCACGCACGCACGATAACATTGCTCATACAAGAGTATAGGATAGGACTCGCCTTACGGCTCGCTGGGGGCTCCGCCCCCAGGCCCCCTTAAAGGGTTTCGCCCCAAAGCGAAGAGTTTGTATTGAAAGCAACAAAACGAATAAACTGTTTACAAAGCTCAGCAAAATTAATTATTCTTAGTTATGGGATTTATAGAAGGGGGTGGGTAATGAGTCATCAAATTTCTGGAAAAGCAAATAGATTAATTTCTGGAAAAGCAAATAGGTTTCAAACCCAGGGATATTTCACAAAAAACTATTCATTTAAAAATATGTATAAGATAAAAGTAAAATGTCAAAACCAATTTTCTCCATAAGAATAATATGGGAAGTGAGTATGCAGGTTAGCTGACATGGAAATGTAAAAATTTAAGTTTTTTTCAGTATTCCAGTAGGTAACAACTAAATAAAGATATCTACCAATGTTTTTCAGATTTGTTGAGAAATAAGCGATATATAGAATTTTACTTATTTCCTATACGGTAAACATTGAGACAAAGTACTGTATTTACCATAATCCATATCTCGGCAACCAATGGACAGAGGACAATTATTCACAGTACCAAATTGTTGGTTTTTCAATTTAAATCCAATGATCCAACCCAGGATCTGATAATTTACATTTTCTATGTAAAAGATCCCAAAAACTCATTTTGAGGGGTTTACCTATCCCCTCCTAACCCCAACATCCGATATTCCCATCAGGCTAGTGTTGGGTATTTCCTGTTCCTCCCTTTTGAATTAGTAAGATTTATAAGAATGCTATTTTAATAATCAAATTAAATCCAATTAAACTTAAAAAACAACGTATTACAGATTTTTTCCACATCATTACAGCGAGAAAAATGTATGCACATTTGATGTCACAGAAATGAACGAATTGGGAAATTTAGGCCATTCTTCGACTAAACATCAACCACATCAAGCAACATAACAAACATTATTTTTAAAAATTTAAAAAATAAAAACTAATATTATTGCTGATTTGTAACATAGCTTGTTAGCGATTTTTTGTAATTTTTTGAGGAGGTTAAAATAAAAAATGGCGTTTTTGATAATGTTTTCTATATATTAACCATCCAAGAAATATTCATGCCGAATTTCAAGTTTCTAGCTAATCGGGAAGTATGGTTTGAACCGGGAAGAAATTCCTCTAGAAAATCGCTGACATTTGGCGAATTTTGAAGTTTTTTAAGTTTATCTGCAATTTCATATTACAAACTAGTTATATTATTCCTGATTTGTGACATATATGCTGTAGAGTTGATTTATGCCAAATTTCAGCCCTCTAAGTGTAGTATTATATCATATGGAGCTGAAAACCTGGAGGAAATGTTAAAATTGAACAAAAGTTTAACTTTTGAAGGCTATTTTAAGGGTTGAAACGGGGTGAATTCTGTGTATGTCCCCTGATAACCCTAAAAAATCAAACTTACTATTTCATTGTGAAATTTGAGGTCTGTAGGCTAAAAACAAATATCAAAAAAATCATCAAAACCCAAAATAAACTGAAAAATTTATAAGAATTTTAACTTTAGAGGTCATTTTGGGAGTGAAGGAGGTGATATAAGGAAAAATACGTAATGACCAAAATTGTAGGAAATTTAATTTCAACTAAGGAAATAACCTTTGTTTTTTAATAGAACCTTTATTTTAGCCGCCAGAGGCAAAAATCAAACAGTACTTTGATCGAAATTCAAGTTTTCCCTCATTTCATCCCCTTTTAGGGGGTGAGGGGGGTTGAAATTGTTTGTTTTGAGGATTGTATATTTAGTATGACCATCCAATAAATATTCCCAAAAAATTATACGGGCCTACGTAGTATACCAAGTCAACTCTTGCCGGAAAACCCAGGTAAGATCTATGAAAATTGAAAAATCTAGTTCAATCTAAGGGTGAAGGAGACGAGATAGGACAAAAAGTCATAGGACCAAAGTTGTAGATCATGAAAAATGCGTGGCACGTGGTGCAGTCCGCTTCTTGATAGGACCTCTAGTTTAGCCGCTACAGCCCTAAAACGAAATTCAAGTTTTCAGTCCTTTCTTAAAAATTCAAGTTTTCCCCCGTTTGGGGAGGTCGGGGGTGGAAATGTTTTGTTTTGACAGTTTTTCCTGTGGTTTAATAACCAAAGGAATATTCGTGCCAAATTTCAAGTTTCTAGCTCATCGGGAAGTATGGTTTGAATTTGTATCCCGATGGGTGAGTTACACATGCGGCTGTATATATATATAGACTCGCCTTACGGCTCGCTGGGGGCTCCGCCCCCAGGCCCCCTTAGAGGATTTTGCCCCAAGGCGGAGAGTTTGTATCGAAAGTAACAAAACGGATCAACCGTTTACAAATGCTCAGCATTGGAGCTGAGTAGTTTCCATGGGATCAATGGTAAGGGGGGGGGGGGGTAGTTATTACTGAAATGATTCATTAAATTTCTGGAAAAGCAAATAGGTTGTCTCTACCCCAGGCCCCCTTGTCTGTCTTTACGCCAAAGCAGGGGGTGTGTATTGAAAATTCACAAAATTTCGAATAAACTCATTACAAATCCTCAGCAAAATATATCATTGTAGTGTTTGTAAGGGTAGTTAGTGGGGGGGTAGTTAGAGGGCTACTTTAGGGGGGTTTTAGCGGAGAGGGTGAGGTTAATTTTTCGCTGTGAAAAAGGATTGGTGGAATCTGGGGGTGAGGGGTGAGGCAAAAAAATTGTTTAGAAACAACATTCCCTTAATTTGAAGAATGCATAGTTTGATTCTTTTTGTAGTCACATTTAGGGGTTGATAGATTTTAAAAATTGCGAATGACCATGGAGGTTAATACTGACGAATCTCTTGTCAAAAATTGAGTCTTTCAGTAATGAATAAATTAGCAAAAATATCACGAGTCAATAGTAAATTTAATTAAATTTCAACTTGAGGCGACTTTCTTGGGGGATAAATGGGGTAAAAAATGCAAGTTACCCATAATAAACCGGAAAACCCAAACTGACTATCTCCGTGTCAATAATTCGGCATCCCTTGCCAAAAACAAATTTTACAAAAAACAAAAACCACGAGGAAAATTTAAAATTCAGCGAAAGTTTAACTTTTGAGGACTATTTTAGGGGTTGAAAGGGGGTGAATTTTGCGAATGACCCCAGATAACAATAAAAGATCAAACCAACTATCTCAGTGTGAAAATAGAGGTCTATAAGCTAAAAATAAATATTAAAAATCATTAAAACCCTAAACAAACTGAAATTATATAAGAATTTTAAATTTAGTGGTCATTTTGGGGGTGAAGCAGATGAGATAAAGCAAAATACATAATGACCAAAAATGTAGGAAATTTAATGTCAAGTGAGGAAATAACCTTTTTTTCTGAACTGGATCTTTATTTTAACCGCTAGCGGCAAAGAACAAAAAGTACTTTTATCTAAATTCAAGTTTTCCCCCATTTCACCCCCTCTTGGATGGTGAAAGGGTTGAAATTGTTTGTTTTGAGAATTTTATTTTTTTGAATTTCCACCGAATAAATGTTCCTGAAAATTTACAGGGGCCTAAGTATTATATCAAGTCAACTGGTGCTGAAAAACCTAGGGAATATCTACGAAAATTGAAAAATCTAGAGCAATCTAAGGGTGAAAGAGACGAGATAGGGCAAAAAGTCATAGGACCAAAGTTGTAGATCGTGAAAAATCCGTGGCACGTGGTGCAGTCTGTTTTTCAATAGGACTTCTAGTTTAGCCGCTACAGCCAAAAAACGAAAAGTACTTTTTTCGTTATTAAATTTTTCCTTCGTTTTTCCCCCCTTTGGGGGGGTTGGGGGTGGAAATGTTTCGTTTTGAGACTTTTCCCTGGAGTTTGACAACCCAAGGACTATTCGTGCCAAATTTCAAGTTTCTAGCTCATCGGGAAGTTGATTAGAATTTGTATCCCGATGCATGAGTCAGTCAGTCAGTCAGTTACACATGCGGTTGTATATATATATATATATAGATATATAGATAACATTTCCAAACAACTCTTCGCACAGTAGAGGAAACAAACGCGTTTTTTTCCACATTGTCGACAGACATATCGGATAAGCCCTTGATAAATGTCCGTCAGAAGGGTAGTCCGAGTCCCTGCACCGGTCAGCCGTCCTGTTCTGCCCCAGCCTGTATTACCTGTTCTCCCGTCCTCCCCAAACCGCCCCGTAACGGAATGTTTTAAACGTATTTAAATCCCCGCCATATTTTCTTCGACGAAAAAAAATATTGCCCAATTCAGTCACGTAGGCGTTTGCGATTTATCTAACGATTTTCCCGATAAGGTTGTTGACGTTGCTGAATTTCGCATTACCTGAAATTCGTTATTCTATTTTATCATCAATAACGAGGAGTTTAATTGCATCATTTCTATAGCGGTGGCAGTAAGAAGATTGTTGGTCATTCATTAACACATTGACGATAAATTATCGTAAAATTTATTTACATGAATTCTCTCGAAAATGTCGTACTCTACATAAACATTTAACACCCATCTGGAGAAATATTGTTCAGATAAAGGAAGCAGGTGGATGAAAACGCCAATCAGATGACTTTTATCTTTGAAAGAAACTTTATTGCCTGCATAAAAGATCGCGGTCAATTTATGTTATAACAGAAGCATGAATTTTTTATGGACCAGTTTAAATTTTAACTGTTTATAAAGGTGTATTCTAGCTACAATGTAGCAGAAAACCGACCTGAACGCCGCACGCCCCGTAACGGAATGTTTTAACGTATTCAAATCCCCGCCATATTTTCTTCGATGAAAAGAAAGTATTGCCCTAAACGAACGTTCGGTCACGTAGGCGTTTGCGATTTATCTAACGATTTTTCCGATAAGGTTGAGTTCACGTTGCTGAATCTCGTATTACCTGAAATTCGTTATTCTATTTTAAGAGTTAAATTGTATCTTTTCTAGAGTTTACAGTCAGCGAGCACATGTGCTAACAGTATGAAATAACTTTGAACTCTTTAAAAACTTTGTACTTTATGTTTACTGTGCATGTGTGTTTACAGTAAGAAGATTGTTCGTCATGCATTAACACATTGACGATTTAAATTCACGTAAATTTATTTACGCGAATTCTCATTAAATGTCGTTCTCCATAAACATTTTACATCCATTGGGGAAATTAAGTCCAGATGAAGGAAGCAGGTGCATGGAAACGCGAGACAGATCAAGAACGTAATGACTCTTAGCTTACAAGGAAACTTTATCACCTGCAATAAAAGATCGCGGTCATTTTATGTTGTAACGGAAGCATGAGCTTTTAATGGGCCACTTTTAATTTAACTGTTTTTAAAGGTGTATTTTATTTACAATTTAATACTGTGTGTAGAAAACCCGCCCTGAATGCCGCAGGGTTAATTGTTGTTGGGATATTTGGCGTTATAGCAAAACAAGATTGATGGAGCCATTATATCCTTCAATGTTATTCAAACATCCCTGCACGTAGAACCCCATTAATAGCAATTGTCAGTTCCGACATTCTTGGACATCCTGAAGTGTCCACAGATGGTTTGCAATTTTCCAATTAATCAGATTCGCATAAACGGTTGAGCAAAATGAAAGCTATAAATCAATCGACGATCAATAAACCACATCAAACGATCCTTACTTTCCCACACATTGCATAAAGCAATCCGCGGGTGTGACAGTTCCATCAACGTCGCCACGCAACGCTCGGCGGCGGCGGCGCTGCTGGCGGGAAGCGGCCCGCCAAACGCCTCCCCTCGCACAACAATTAGCAGCCACCCGCCAATCACCGGGCTGCGGCTCTGTACACGCGAGGTTGACTTATTTACGACTTGATTGGTTTAAAATCGAGATCGGGGTGGTTTTATTGGACAACATTTGTTCAACAGGAGTTTTATACTCCAGAGAATTGATGAAGAGGTTTCTATTTACCTTTTGTAAGTGGGATTTGCCGATGCAGGGGGTAATAGCAGCTTCCACATCGCTTACAGAGATTCAATTTTTTTAAGTTTGCATCTGAACAATGTATAGAGCCCATAAATTATCCGCAACTTTTGAGGGAACCATAAGCCCGACGGCCATCAACCCTATACTTAAATAGAAAGGTCTCGGTAAGAAAATCCCTGGGAAACGAGCACACCAGTAAGGCCGGAGACGCACTGGGCGGTTTTATCGCAGAGAAAATTTTTCCGCCGCCGACGACGAAATCGACGTTCATACACACGTGGCGGTAAAAAATGCCACGGAAAAAATATCGGGCCAATCCCGGTACCATTTTAATTTTAAGAGACGTGTGGGTGTTTACCAAAGGCATTTTACCATATGCCGATCACAGAACTCCTGACGTCATCAACACGGTACAATGTTTAGCGTGTCTGCCGTCTTGACCATGGCGGCGGTAAAAAAATCCGCCAAATGTGTATACCATACGCTACTGTGATGACAAAGCGGAAAAAATCCGCTTTCGAGCGGCTGCAAAACAACTGCCAGCGGCAATATTATCGCGCGGTATTTCTTCCGCCCTGTGTGTAAGCGTCCTATGCAATACAGGCAAGCGGCATTTTTACCGCGGCATTATACAACGCCTCTTGTGTCTCTGGCCTAAGAAAAAGGCTGAACAGCTGCAGCATTTGTTTTTACTAACAACAATTTGTTTACTTTTTCCCAGAGAAGCAGGACACCTTCAGCTGCTAGCATTATTAGTTTAACATAAAATGAGTTAACATATTAACACTTGAGTACCGTGCTGCTGAAACCAATTTAGATCATGAGTCCTCCTTCTCTGCACTGGAATCGTCAATTAGTACAAAAACCGTCCAATACTCAAAACGACAATGGGCGTTTGAGTTCCGGTTCATCCGCAGTTACCGGTGAGTAATCTACCAACCTTCAATAACGAACGGTAGCGGTGGATCTACCACCGCGGTGGATCACTGTTGTGCATCCACCGGAAAATGGTTACGGTGGATTCGGTTAGTAACCGGACATTGATTGTCAAGATGCGGTGGATTTGCCTATTAAGGACTATGGTAACCGGTTAGCCACCGGTGACTGCGGGTGAACGCGCCCAATGACGTCAATAACGGCTGTTGCAGTAGCGAAACATAGGCAACGATCATAAATAACCTCGCCATAATCATAATTAATTCCCTTCCGAACAAAACGTGTTCTTTACAGAGAAACACATGTTGTCGCTAAATTAATAAAAAGACGATTTAAGCTTGACAACCTCATCAGGAGCAGCCTGCAGTCTGTAGGTGAGCAGACAACTAGGACACCGGGCAGAGTGGCGGGTGATTTATCTCTTTACGCGGCGCAGCGCGGACGGCGCGGCGGCGTGGTCAACGGCCGGGGACGAAGGCCTCGCCGCGCAGCTACGTGGCTATGTGGCTATGTGGCTGTGTGGCTGTGTGGCTGTGTGGCTGCTGGGAGACAAAGACCTCCGCCCAGCGGTCCGGGCCCAGCCGTTACCTCCGCGAGCCGTGGAGACAAACCAGAGGTTCCGGCGGTCAAGTAAAACCAGAGGTCCTTGTGGTCAAATATTTTCTCGAACAGAACATAGGGTAAGTGTTACGTAGGGTAATGATCTGTAAAACGTTCATTCAGTACCTGATGAACCGAGCCTTGCTCGTTGACATTTCATACTCTTGCAATCTTCAACATGTATATCTCGTAAGGTATATGTTGGAACTTGGATGTCAACGAACAGAAGCGATTTGTACTGGATTTTTTATATTTTGAATGATAATAAATTACATAATTCAATGAATTTTCTTTGGGCTACTCTTACGAATTATGTAATGGTGTTTTATCCTTCCAATTCCAAAAAAGTCTCAAACCGTTTTTTGTTTGTGTACACCATAGAACAACTCATGCTTTAACATGCTCCTTTCTAGGTACATGTTCTCTTTACAGATATCTGAGTTTGAAAATAGCTGTTATGATTAGTCTTCATTTATATTGTATGTAGTTGATTACTTCGTTGATTACACCAACTTCAATTGACCTGCGTAGAACACGTTGTTGAGTCATAAATTAGGTATTTCAAACTTAGAAGGAAATCCTCGGAGCCAATATTGGGGTAATAGTGCAATCAATCAAGCAAGCAATCAATAAATGAGTAAATCAATTGAACAAACGAGCAAACGTTGCTCATATAACAATAAATGAATACAATACCTAAAGGAACACGATACAAAGGACCTTACGAAACAAGCTAACAATGTGGATTTAAAAGCTTATAGAACGTCCGAAGATTTATGGGAGTACAAACGTGCTGTGTATGCGTCAAACGTAAACAAACACACGTGAACAAACAAGAGTTGGTGTACGACAACGATTACGACACCGTCGACGCAAACAACGTCAGTAATTACCTTATACATTTGTTCTGCAAGACCAACTGCAGCAGTTTGGTTGTTAATTTTAAAACTGCCTTTTCAGGTGTTAGAATCACGCTTCTTGATGAAATTATGCGATTACATTGGCTTGATTATTTCAAACAATGTACACACTAAACAATCGTCTCCCCACCAGTCGGACTCAGTTTTACACGTCCGCATCTAAGTGAACAATAGGACTTTCGCCTCCTATAACTGTACTTCTCGCTCGGCAGAGCAAAAACCGCCGCAAAAAATAAGCTACACAAAGCCAAACAGCCCAACCCCCGGCGCACACCCCCGGCCCCGCCGCCGGCGAGTTTTTTCTCAATGCCTCCCCCTCCAAGGCCACCCCTCATCGGTCCATTTAATTTTTTCCTCCTTCGCTTAACTTACCTTTCAATCAAAGAAGCCCCGAAAGCGCCCCTACGGCAGTGCTCCGCCTAGATTTACGCTATAGGTAGAGGTACGCTGCAACGCTCTTCGCCATGGAAACGGTGCATACGGCGTACGGCGTACAAGAAACCACGCCTGTAGTCCTCTGCGAGGAACTAGCATGATCGGAATTGTTAAATTTTGCCCTCTCCGTAAAAAAAGATAGTTCTTTTTACTATCTTAATTTTAAGTCCTTCCACCTTCATGTAGCTTCCGATACGTTATGTTTAGTATTTTCTTTTTTTAACACAATGCATTACTATGAAACTAATGACAGTTTTAGCAGCAAGATCAGTTAACACACCTTTGAGATTTCTTTACGTCAGAGCTAGAGTAAACAGAAACCGTATGGAACCTTTTTAATGGCAACACACACTATTGGCTTTAGATGTTATCTAGCTTGCGCTCCTTATTTTTAGAAACATCAATCTCATACGCAGTTAGTCTTAAATTAAGCAATCAACCTCAAAAAAGTTGTAATGTATCCGATGTCTGTTTCTTCGCACAGCACCTGATAACTTTCACATAATGAATGAAAAATCATTGGTTCGTTCTCAAACCGTGTTCACGCCAGAGAAGTGGTTAAGGAGACTTTCTAGTCCTAACTTCAAACTTCACTTCTTAGATAAAGCAATTTTTCATTTAATCGATTTTTCGAAAGTGTGAAATTAAGTGACGATGACCATTTTTAAACAAAAATAGTAACAAAACTAGGGCTTTTAGCCGTCAAATCTAACCTTCGTTCAAACAAAGAACACTTCATTTTCCCCGCCTGGAAATGCGAACGATAATTATTGCAAGCTGCAGTAAAACTAATAACGGGCAGGCCGACTATTTCTTGCAACAGAAACTATTTATTTTCACGTTCTAGTTGTTTGACGGCCGACCAACGGTACAAATACGGCGTTTTACTCGGCCGCTCGGCACGACGATTGCCACGCTAAACGCTTTAATTTGTTTTATTCCGCATCAACCTATGCTTGGGCGACCCAAGCGCATTATGGGTGCATTGCTCTCGTGGAGCGTTTCGTCGCGGATTCCAGTGGTAGGTAATTAAAACTCAAATTCAGTAAAAAAGTAAAGTAGCAAAAACGTTTATAGTTCGCTTCGAATAACTCGGCCCAGTCCGTCCGTAAGAATGTTAATTTGATCGGCCTGAGCCAAATTACTTGACTTGGTCAATAGCACTGAAAGCCATTAAAATATTCATCGCGCAATTCGGTGAATGACAAATAAAACCGATGAAACATTACAATGTGTTTTTGGACATTAAAGAAAAAAATAGGGCACAATATAAGAATATCTTTACCCACACCTTTCTTATGGAATTAGGTTATGGGGTTGCTGTACAAAGGCAAATTTTAAGCGGGTTTTTCGACTTCAAAAGAAAGCTGTCCGAATAATTGGAAAATTAAATTATAGAGAGTCGTGCAGACAGACATTCAGGAATTTAGGGTTGCTGACCCTCGCCGGCATGTACATTTTGGAAACAACTTTGTACTGCCGGAAAAATGTCGTACTCACGCAGAGCAGCGACATCCATCGATATGAGACAAGAGCAAGACACGATTACCGAGTTGCTCAACATCGAACGGCAGCTTTTGAGCACCTCCCCTCGCAGATGGGAGTAAAATTCCTAAACGCTCTTCCTGAAAACCTGAGGTCTGAACAAAACTTGTCCAAATTTAAGTCTCGATTGAAAGGCTACCTTGTGGCTTCCGCATGTTACTCGGTGGGGGAATTCATCGGTCATTAAATTACAGCGGGGGAGAGTCTCTGTGTGAATGAGTGTGGATGGTAGTTTCCTGTTGCGAGATTGTGTGTGTGAGTGACAGAAACAAACAAAATAGCTGTAAGTAATTTTATTTGCTATACATGTAATTGTATAGCTGACTTTTGCTATACATTTGTAAAAATGTCTTACGGCAATAAAGATTTGATTTGATTTGATTTGATTTGATTTGATCTTTTTCACTTTTATAAAAGCTACAAGGTCAAAGTTTAATTTTTCAACTATTAAAATCAGAAAGACAATACACAATTTTTTATTAGGTTCTGGAAATGCCAGACAAAGAGGTTCCTTCCTTTAACTAGTGGATCCGAGCGCACGGAATCGTGCGCTACTCTAGCAGAGCGATAATTCAAATGGCGACAAATTTAAAACACAATCACGCTAACACGATCCGTCTTGAGGGTTATGTTTACACAAATTAAAAAATAACAGCAATTAAATTATCCAGCTGATCAAAATGTAAACAATTTTGTTCTTCATAAGGATAACATGGGAACTTTAAAAGCCAATGGGGCAGAGCCCAAGGGACTTTTTCAATAATGTAAGGCCAGTTTGCAAATCTACGCGACACGCTCTTTCCAATGAGCCGTCAATGATCAAAATCGGTTAAGAAATGACGGAGGAGTTCATAAGACAAATTTCGTGTTGGCGTATTAATTATATAGATTAGTTGTAATTTGTCATTAAGGGCTCATATTATAGCGGCAAATTATTATATTTTTAACACTGAATCATAAATAAAAATTCAAGTAGGATATTATATGCTTTTGCTTTTTTTAAAAGCTCAACTTTATCAATTTTCTTAGCTTCATCTAGGAGGGTGCCCGGACGGAGAAGATTGAAACGTGGCTTACTTTTCATTTGTGTTTCGTATTTGGCTCATGTCATATTATGACAAATTAAAATATGGTGGTATCAATATCCAAAACTACAAATTAGCTTATGGCGTGAACGATTTATTTTCCGAATCGAGTCAAGTATTTTCAACGATAGAGTAAGTGGGAAACAGAAAATAGGAAGGGAATAGCGTGCGGAGCCCACGTGTCAGTTTTATGTGAGGAGTTGACATTTTATGGAATGCAATTAACGAATAAACGTTTGCTGCCTGTAAATCACTTTGAGCTGTTTATAATGAGTAGCTGTTAAATGCAGTAAAATGCTAAAAGGGGAAGATTATTTATATTACTCTTTACATTTTTTATGAAAAAGCACCTTTATACTACTACAATTCCTGTATATGTGAACAATCTTTTAGAATACAACCTATTAAATTTAAATACACTACGTTATTTATGACTTATTTTGTCGACTGGCCGTAAAACCATGAACGAGTCAACCATAATCTTCAACATGCTGTATCGAAGAGAGTACCTTTCTCCATGCCTATTGAACAATATCAGTAAATCTTTTCAGAGCATAATCTTATTCTCAATCCAAGTCCAGACAGACACTTTCAAAAGAATAATGTTCTTTAATTGCAGGTATTGCTTGTATGGATATGGACTGCACTTTGCTACTATGTATTATGCTGTATTTTCTATGCTTAAACGCGGTAACATCAAATAATTAAAAACTTAATTTTTGCTAATAACAATACCTTTCAAGACAGTAAGAGATTCCTTCAAACGCTGAAAAAACCCACGACCATTTCCTACTAAGAAAAGCTACGCGACTTACACGAATTATAAACAAATTAGCATTTCCCTCTCGACCAATTACTGTACGAAGAAATCCCACAGACAATTTACATATTTCCGCGTGAATCACACATCCACGTCCTGTTCAGGAATCTCCGTCAAGAGGGTACTCTGGGTATCCATTGCATTGCAGGTATCCCGGTTGTGGCTCCATAGCACAGATAGTTATTACAAGTTTGTAATGCCTAATACCTAATTAAGGAAAGTAATATAACTTCTCTGTGCTTATAAGCAACTAGAGGTTACATTTGCGGCCGAAGAAGGTGATTAGATGATAAGCAAGATATAAATTAAGCCACGTGGAGAGGTTTGAATCATTCCGCTGACGACAATGGAGTAGTTAAATTATGTAATTCTAAGGAGAGGAAAGCCCGTTTTATCCTGCAGGGAAATCAAACTATTGGTCCTTTAGTTTTCCCGGGAAAGCAGGCGTCGCGGTAAAACCTTTCGAATTGGACTTTTTATCAGCGTAAGCTGTGTTTCGTCATCTTGAAAAACGCCAAAGAGGCTACATCAACCTATTTTGAATAAAGTTCATAATAAACAACTTAATGAATGATACGTAATTACATTAGTTATAATAGTATTGCAATAGTTAATCAAAAGTACCAAAGTATCTTTATTATTGATAAGAATTAATGTCGACACAAATTCCATATACGAATGGTTGAAGAAAAATAAAGGCTACGAGTTATGGTCTGTCAATAACACGATTCGAACTAGTTGTAACATAATGGGGTTTTTGAAAAGTCAAACACCGATTTCGTTTACAATTTTATTACTAAGCCTAAACCAAAATATGGATTAATTTTAATGGAAAACTATCCATTCCTAATGCAGCGCATACTCTCGATAGTTCGACACTCGATACTTCGACAAACTGTATAATTTAACTCGGGTTGACTCTCAAACATTCAAAGCCCATACCTATACAAAATATTTTGTTCAGTGACATTTATTAGGGTCTACATTACAATACAAGTTAATAAATTAGCTGTGAAATGGTTTCGGTTTGTGTGTACGTACGCAACATTTGTGTACGTACAACATTTAATTGTAAGGCTACTATTATTATAAAATCCCATGTACATTTCATTACTTCAACACCGCCGAAGTCCGCTATCGAGTCTACAGCACCAACACGATTAGAGCCGATGACATCAAGTTCAATTACGTTGTGTTTTTTAACACTAGCATCGGCTTCGACCGTCAGACACAATGTCAGCACAACACAACGATAGGCGCACATCCGCAACCGGCAGTCTGACATTACCTGCAATAAGAGTTGCATTACAGGGAGCCATTACAGGCTTCCACCGCGGTAGCCGGTGGCTGCCGGGCGATTACAATAACTTGCGCCGACAATTACAACTTGCGGCTTCCACGGCGCTTAGTGATTGTAATAATACCTGCACGTGTCGCTGAGAAATACCGCGCATCTTGTGTATACGGATAAGCACTTAAAAGTGTTGAGGAAGTTTAATTAATTGTAGCTCCATAGATTGCATCAACTTACAGTTTATTTATTAACGCGGCAAAGATATAATTGATAATGAGGTTTTACTACCGTAAAAATGTAAGTTTATAATAAATAGGGCAGATATATCACAATTACCTTTCCCAGGTAAACTAAGCGACATCAAAGATCACCCTTAACATGTGGCATCTGTTAAAACACTGTTAATAGGGCTAGAAAATATAAATAAAGTTAACTGACTAGCCAACAAAAAGATTGAATTGAGGCTAATAATTTTTTAAAACAGCAATAATAGTAAAACATTGTTAGGCCTACTTACAAGATGAGCTAACGTTCTATTTTTTCAGGCACAAACAACAAACCATTTTTATGGTTAATAACATATAAATGGACACATACAAATTTTGTTTAATTTTCTCCTTCATAGTAAAAACACTGTGAAACTCTTTTGAAGGTGATGCAAAGTAAAATATGGTAACTAACTTACGATTCATAAAAAAACCTATTTATATATACACCTAATAAAGTGGGCCAACTGATCGAACCTCGACTCAATGGGGGACACATCAGGGAGGTACTGAGTACTGATAACGCAAGCACCGGCGGTACATCAAGTTACACGTGTATCAAATGTAAACACCGTGTAGTGATAATACCGTACCGTCACCGGCCTGTACCGGTACGGCGGCTAAAATGGCTCGACGTATTGGAAGTTGATTAATTAATATTTTACCCAAATTAATGAGACATGCATGGATTTATTTGTAGAAACAGAAACGTAAGCGCGGGTGGCCAGAAAATTGATTGATTGAATATGCTAATAGATTGAATAAGGACTAAGGAAACACAGGGCTTGATGCAAGTCACATCCTTATCACTTTGGTATTTAATATTTACAAAAAGTAAACAGTAGTTTTTGTAATCCTAAAAGCAAGTTAAGTTTTACTCTAAAACCACCGGCTCAAGGATAAAGTTTTAGATCTTAATGTGAAGTTTTTGATCCCCGTCCCGTATCCTCAACGAAAGTATTTAATATTAAATTTAATTACTAGGTTCATTCTGAAAAACAAACAAAAAACTGTTATCACCTCTACGTGACCCCAGCGGAAACTATTATCAACCATACACCGTTATCAGTTATCACGGATGACACGTGACAGATAATTTAACTCAATGTAAGGACAGTGATGCATTCTTATTATTCTATTACAGGTCATTTCCTCGCCAACAGCAACAAGAAGGTCCCATAGCAGCTCAATAACCGATAGAACAAGTGGTGCTGTACTGTTGTGCCCTCTCTACCGACAATGTCAACGTTATCGACCTCTTATCAGCACTGCTTCAACCGCATGGCAACCGCCATGTGTTATCAGGGGCCGCTGTTAACATCACTTGATGTGAAAGCAGTCCATCATTAACTTTTCTCTACTCACGCCTTACCGATTGAAAATAAACAAAAAATACCTTATGCGATTGGAAGGTAATCAGTTTTGATAGGCAACCCTGCAAGCAGTTATTTCAGAGTAGCAGTTATTTCAGAGTGTATATTTGCGTGGTATAATAAAGATTTGTGTGTGCAGTAAAATGTATTTTTTCATCAAAAATTAATCTAAACCGTGTCAACGTTTCTATATTTTATGGGTGGGAAACAGGAGACGAAAGTGGTTGAATTGGAATTTATACTACACCATTATTGGTTGGCGAAACACACCTTAGCAACTTACGTAAAGTAATAAATATTGTGACTAATTTTATTTACGTTCGCTATTTTTACGGAATTACCTTGATTTTCGCACATTTCTTCAGTTGTCAAAATAAGTATAGCTGTCTTTCTGGGGTTATAAACCAGGAGGCTAAGGCATAAGTTTCGGCTTTTCTGAATCAGGGCATCCATATTTTAAATAACACGATTTTTTATACTTCTCATTTTTATGGTGACTTAATGTACAAATACGATGCTAATCTTAGAACTAAACCACTTAACCTGGAATTTCAAGACACACAAATGCAGGAACCATCACAAGTTTACAATGTCGCCCTCAATCCTTCACATCTTCAACCACAAACAGGGCTACTACAGGAAACCCGATCTCTCCCTAAAAACATTATTCACAAATCAATTTATACCAGAATTAATGAATCCGTACTCACGGCGCCTGGGGGTCCGGGTCGTGGTCGTCCATGGACTACGTACTCCACTGGCAGGACACGTTGCCTTGCCAGTGGTGGCGGCGCTATTTCTGGCCGCCACCACGGCCGATATCAACCACATGCGGACACTCCCAGGGGACCGAGCTTGGCACCGCGGAATGTAACAGAGACATCAACCCCTTAAACGTTCATTTCGCCAACTTTACTGTTACATATAATTTCAGAGCGTCATTCAACTGAATGAATAGAAATCAGCAGGTAGTAACCATTTTTTGGCACGACTATTTCTTGAATCGCAATATTATATTCTGATCAATTAAAATATTGCTTCCTCTCACAACTGTAAGAAGAAATTTCTGCAAACAATCGGTGAATGAGCTTTTGAAATTTCGATTTAATGTCCAGTCCGTCCATATAGCTCTGGTTCTTTATGGTTATTTCCTGAACTTCTTGTGAGTTCGTGATTACTTTTGCAGACTTTTCAAACTTGAAAACATTTTTTTAATAAGCTGACAGGTAACTTTTTAATCCATCGAAAGTTATACAATCAGCACGCACAATGAAACAATTCCTAGGACACAATCCTCTGCTTCGACGGCAAGTTACCGGTTGTCGCACGTGATTCTGCAATTCACATTTAGCGGAGCGAATGAGTTTCCTCTCAAACGTTATTCATTTCCTCTTCAAAAATGGGAAGCACTCCCCCTTTTTGCGCCCTTCGTTCTTACTCGCCGTTCAGTAAGTGAGTTAGTGCAAAACAGATATCTTTCGTAATGGAATTTCTAAAGTCACGGAGAAAAACGCCCAACTTAGGTAATTGTCGATCAGTCGATTTTGATAACACGTCATAAAAATGTACTGTTCGTAGATAAAATGTAAATAAATCCATACCTTGTTTTGGTTGAAAAGTGATACAGCCTATTTACAATAAGAAAATAACATCTTACAAAAACATCGCGCAAAGCTCAATTAGTTGAAAAGTCAGTAAGCAAAAATAATTCAACACCTCTTTTTACAACTCGGAACTAATTTTACTACTTCAAATCCGAAACAGCGTGGTAAAAGTAATTTGACGCTAGCTCAACCTACAATAATCGAGGTTGCTTCCAGAACACTTTTTAACGACGTAAAAAAGTCTCAAGAACGTAACAGCCCCTCGACAACTGCTCTCTTGCACCGCGTGTATTAATTTAATCAACAAATTTCTCGAATCAACCGGCCATCTGGTGGCGGATTAAGATTAAGCGTTCCGATTAGGTCGGAAGGGGGGAGGGGGAGGCACTCCGCCCCCTTCAATCAAGGAGCCCCCCCCCGGGGGGCGCGCATAGGGGCTGTCAGTTGTGTGGCACTCGACAAGTTAAAAAGCGACAGGAGCGATGGCGATAACAGTTTATTGCGCGGTCGCTGCAACGACGTACTGTGTTCACAACGATTCGTTCTCCTTGAAGTAGCCTTAAGAGGGTTCCCTACCTCCCCAAAATATGCCTAAAACACGCTCCGCGCGGTGTCATTTAGCGCAAACAGTTTTCAAAATAAAATTTTATTTAACATAGCATTTCAAAGACAAAGAGTTGTAGAATGTTAATTGCTCATCCAAAATCGTTCATATTAACGTATTCTGAAGATATATTCCGTTGAAGTTGACCAACTTTAACGCCATGTATCTTTTTGAGCGTAAACGATTTTGGAGAAGCAATAAACACTCTGCAACGCGTTATCTTTACAATGCTTTTTCTGAATAACTTTCATTTTAGGAATTGGAGACGCTAAATGACACCGCGTTTAGCCCTGCACCGGCTCGCGCGGCGAAAAGTGCACAAATTTAACATGGGCTCTTATGGAGCCGTAGTTCCAAAAGTCGCCGCTAGTGTCGCAGAAAAACGTAAACTGCCGTTGGTAGGGAACCCTCTTAAATGGGGTTTCAAGTGTTGTCACATTGATAATTACGTAATTGTCGTGTCGATGTTGCACTCTACAGTACGTCTAAAAGGACGGTCTAAGAAACTATATACAGTAGAGGGTGTCTACCAAGTCGAAGGCAGAGAAAGGGAGGCCCGGCAACATTATCTTGGCTCTGTGTTTATTTTGGAGATCATAATTGTAAATTAACGAAAAACAATAATAATGCATTTCATTGTTTGAAGTTCATCGTTGGTGATGGTGATTTTATATTTTGATTTTGGTTTTTGCGGACAATTGCCACCTTGTTTTTTACTAATCAGTGATGGAAAATGTCCGCAAATTCCAAATCAAAGTATAAGGCAGTTTTGTCTTAATTTGATTTAGCAGTTGAAGTTACTCAGCGGATTTACCATCTCTCGTAAGATTATTCGAAACATAAAAAATAGTTAATAATGGTTCAACAAATTCGTGTTATACAGCTGTACATTTTTGTTGCAAAAAAATCAATCAAACAAAATCACGGTTTTTGTTTGAATCGGAAAAGTTGGACGACCTTCAGTTCGAAAAAAAGGACTTCGACGGTAGATACCCTCGTTCTACGTCCTTATACTTCTCGACAAACAACCTCCCTGTAGTACAAAGGTGAACAAGAAAGCTCGCCCATCTGTCCTGGCCTCGACGGCGAACTTTCTCCATCATAACCCGGCGTATGTAGGAAACTACCGGGATAATTGGCCGTAAAGTCAAGCCTACGCGCGTACAAACATACGGTTTGTGCGAGAAATACCGCAGCGACATGCCGCGCGAGTGGGATATAATATGTGACTTGACATGACATATATTCATGCCGGTTTGCTGAACTATTATTGTCGTTTGTGATGTGTTTCAATATGAATGACGTACACGCACGTATGCACTATGTAGAACGTTCCGACAGAGTACATAAATAAGATCGCTGATATGTTGAACAAATCATTTATAAAGGGTTTTGCTTAATTCTGCATTTATACTGGTTCTTGTTGACTTGTCATAATTTCTATTGAATAAAACAACATACGCACTTCAGCAATATTAATTTATATATTAATATAAATTTGTGTGTTGAGTGAGTAAGGTACAACATTGTCTCATGAGAGAAAATGTTGGCGCCTGAGCTTGCGCGGGCGACAATTTTCACGAGGGAGGCGATGTGCTTTCGTCTCGAAATACATTTCCCGCACCTGCAATAGTAAAAATATCCTGATCATAAATATTTATTTTACTAACTTAGTAAGTAATAAAAATATCCATTTTGTTTCATAGTGCTAATAGCACCTGCAACTATGAAAGCACCAGTGACAAGCTGATTGTTGTAACGTTCATACATGCTTAATTCTTAAGACGTTCTCACAGCTGATTGTTATTAATGCCAATCTTATTTGATTATTCCTGCCATTCCTGCCACTAAATCAGCTGTTAGCGCCTGCGTTAGTTGATCTGCAACGTATTTGCATGAGTGCGTAGAAATTTGAAGGAGTCTAATTTCTTAATTATTGATTTCTATGTTGTTCTGATGGGTTACTTTGTCTCCCTTACTCCCGCTGGAAGGCAAATTATCATTTTACTTACCCATTCCAATGAGGAAAAAGCGTCAAAACATCGCAGGCGGGGGAAAACAAATTTGAGACGTTAAAAAATTAGCTTGCAATACATTTGATAATCGATGCGATTATGTAGACGTGAAACCACAATTAGTCACACTCGGCGGATTTGACTGATAATAACCTCTTTGAGGAATTACCGGAAATTAATTAATTTTGGTATGGTTTGCAACCACAGTTTTTTATGACTTAATTTTAAAAATAATTACCTTATGTGCTAAATTAAAAAAGCACAAGGGTGCTTTTTGAATACATTCTCTTGACAATCCCTCAAGAATATCCCCGTCATAGAATATAATCCATCATCCCTTAGTCCATTCCCGGTGCGTTTTAAGCGTGTTTCCGCAATCCATGGATCGCCGAATGCACTCTTCAACTACAGACGTACCTACGCTGTACACTCTAAACATACACGCTTCGCCCTATATATGCTGCACAGGGCCGAATATCCGCTGCACAGTGACGCATATATACGCTGCACAGAGTCATATAAACGCTACACAGGGCCGTATATACGCTACTTAGGGCCGTATATACGCTGCACAGGGCCGTAAATCCGCTGATGCACAGGGCCGTATATCCGCAACACAGGGCCGTATATACGTTGCATAGTGCCGTATATACGCTGCAAATGACCGTATACTCTATGCACAGTGCCATATACACGCTGCACAGGGCCGTATATTCGCTGGACAGGGCCGTATACACGCCATACGCTAGGCGGGCTAAGGTCAGCCACCCGTCTCCTCCGCCGTCCGGTCGTCCTTGCTTTGCGGTCTTCCTTCCCTCTCCTTTCCCGCAGATCCTCCGTCTATTCTCTCCGACCGCTAACTCCATCCAAACTCCATACATTCTTCACGAGAAAGTGTATGAACTCCATACATTCTCCATGAGAAAGTATATGAACTCCATACATTCTCCATGAGAAAGTGTATGAACTCCATACATCCTCCATAAGAGAATGAATGGTCGAAAAACAATCCGTAGACTCCTCGGAGTCCCATAACATCACTCCTTACTTCTTCAGTTTTCAACGGTGAATTTTCAATCGAGCTTCGATACATTTTACTAGGGTCGTGTGAAGTTATTTTTTGGGGGTGTTTTGAAATTCACCCCAAACCTCATAAAGGAGATGATGGGGTAACTTTGTTTCAAAAAAGTGTAACTCCTATAAAGTGGGACATCCAAGTAGCTTCAAAAAAAGAAAACGAAAAAGTACATCCGACTTTAGTACGTCGATTCTATTCAAAGCTATTTCACATTATTCTAGAGTAACGTGTTTGGAAGCTTAAAAATTTAAATGCGTTCAATAACTAAGAGGGAGGACTACTATTAAGGGACACGACCTGTGTATAAACGTTTATTTAGAAAGCGAAAATTGTAAAAATTGAAAGGTTTGACGAAGAACGTGAGGTAAGTGGGGGCTTTACGGCGAGGATGGAGGCAAGGGACGCGCCGCTAGTGGCCAATTACACTTCGGTTCAAGAGGTCAATTCCCGGCATGCCAACTTCAATTTCAGAGGGTTTTTTTCTCAAAAGCGTTCGTTCTCTCAATAAAACAAGCCGTTGGCAACACAAAACAGATCAAGCAAGCGGGGGTAACCGCAGATGTACACTTGTTTATTAGATGTAAAAACTAGAGTTTATTGATTTTTATTCAATTCAAGGTGTTTACTATATTTTTTCAAAATAACCACATCAACATTTCCTTTAAGATAATGGTTTTTTTGTAACTATCGGATCCTCGAAGGAAAATGAGAAAGTAAAATTTAAAATGAAACAGCTGCATCTACGGCACTCAGTAAAATAATGGATACATTGCAAACTCGTTCCTGCTTTCTGGAAAAAGAGGGAGAGAACCGTTCCAGTAATTATTTTACACATGTGCAGGCACACCGAGGGATCTAAAACTTCGCAGAAGCGTCACAACACCTTACAGTCGTCCCCTCTCCCTCTGAAACTCTTGAGCTTGAAGAGTACTTTACATCGCGTGTGCAAAGTTCCGCCACACCCGACCCAGACCGACTCCGCTGCCGCAGAGATAAACACCAGAAGTGCAGTGCAATCACACGAGAGATGACGACCGCGGTAAACAAAGAAAGAGATATGATGTAGGCTGCGGCTGCGAGTGAGAGAGTGAGGGGGGAGGGGGAGGGGAGGGGGGAGAGAGTGAGAGGGGAGGGGAGGTCAAGGCCGAACCGTCTGTTCTGTTATGCCAGCACCTGACTGCCGCGAGCCGCGAACCTCGGCTGGTCCCGGTCTACTCCGTGGGGCAAGTTCTGTTGGCTCCAGGCTGCTGTTCGTCTTCGGTTTACTTGGACGTGGCCACTATTTGGCGGGGAGAGCAGAGGGAGTTCACAAAATTCAAATTCTTGAGCACAAAGTCATTACTCGTGAAAAACAAGCGTGTTCAATGGCTCTATGACAATTTTAAGACCAAATCTGGACAGAACCGGAAATCGCCAATTCGGACTTGAGTGCTTTTGCTTCTGAGGTACAGATTTGTTGGTAACAAAAAATTGATAGCCAACAATATTTAAAAAAAAATAAAAAAAACTATGCTATGTGCTTTGTTCTCTGTACTATGCTCAGTGATAAAAGCATGAGAAGTGAAAAAGTGAGGGGGCCTAACGGACCTTCAAGTCTATTCAGCCAGCCTGTTCTAACTAAACAAATCAATACAACTTTAAAATGTAACGATTAAAAAATGTTCATAAAGATACATTGAAAAATTTCAGTGCATTAAATTCGTTACACCTTTTTGAAAGAAAAAAAAACAAATTAATTTATTGTTACCTAAAAGACCTTTCAGCTGTTGGCCAGAACATATTTTAAGAACTTTATTTTCGATTCAACAACTAACTGACGCAATCATTCTATACAAAAGTTTACTGCCACTGTCCGCCACTAGAATTTTTTGGGGGTAAATTTAGCCAAAAACCATTGAATATGTCTCAAAGTGAATCCTCTAGGAAGGATCTTCCTAAGGTATAACTTATCCAAAAAAAAAAAAAAACAAAGTGTCAAATAACTCGGTCAATCCTCTCGGACCTTTCTAAGGTATAGCTTATCCAAAAGAAAACAAAAAACCCCAAAGTGACAACTGTATTACGTGGCGGCCGGCCGCGAGTTTCGGCGGTCCTCGGTTCCCATGGTTCTCGGGTGACTCGGCGACCACAGGGCACGGAACTCGGTAGCGGGAGCGGGTCCATCGGCACCGGATACAGGTCCGGTCAAATACGTGGCCCAGTCCGCCCCTAAGATTAATGGCGATTCTAGTGCAGGCCGATTCAATTAACAAGGCTCAGCCCGTCCATAAGACTTAAGGTTAATTTCATCATAGGACTAATGGACGGGTTATAGGCCACGGTATTGACTCGGGCTATACTGCATTGTGCTTACGGACAGCCGGGGCCACGTCACTCGACTCGAAATGTACAGTACTGTCGAGTTGTTTATGTTAGAGCCTCCACCGGCGGTCACCTCTCACCGCTTGCAAGTAACAAGTAACACAACAAAGTGAAACGCGAAAGGGTCGTGATATAATCCGTACGCAAAGCGTATTACGTAACGCAAACTGAGGGTGCGGCGGAACGTTATAACGTCCCACCTGGATGTAATATGCTATTTTCACAGGTTTCGAAAAAATATTCCCATGATTTTCTAGTGCGATCAAAATGTCGGATGGTATTGTTTCGAGGGTCAAAAAATCGCTAAAACATTTTACCTTAAAAGATCTATGATTTTAATGCGATACAAAACCTACGTAGGATTGCACCTAGGTATAAATAAGGGGGATGATCATGTGCCTAATCGTACCCAAATACGAATTTCAGCATCAATCCAAGTTCCCTGACACCACGCGTGCAACCACAAAAAAACCAGACTTGCAAAACGAACGGCGACAACCGATTCCCAAAACGCGCGGGCCGTGTCAATAACTACAGAACAACAAGAGGTCGGCGGTGATTTAAACAGTCTGGCGGCGGAAGGTGGAGGGCGGCGCGGCGATGAGACGAACGACCGTCTGGACATTTAAAACGCGTCGGCGCGGGCAACCGAACCAAGGCCACACTCGGGGCTGGACCGTGGACCGGTGACCCCAGCCACCACGCGAGAAGAACCGCACTGTAGTGTACAGTAGCTGGGGCCACGAAATCAATGGATCACTGAACCTAGCCTAGTTCTGGAGCGGCAACCATAACGTGAGAAGAACCGCAGTGTAGCAAGGACCACGAAAACAATAAAAAACGCTGAGTCTGTCGCCTACAGGGGGCACTAGCTGGAGCGGAAACCATACTGTAATGTGAGAACAACTAAACATTGGATCGTTAGTGGCCACCGGTAAATGTTTGTCTAACTGCTACGTTTTGGTTAAACGTTAAGTAAAGTAAGGGTCGTTGACCCAACATTAAAGTGTACCTTAGGCTAAGCCCTGGTGCTGGCTACGAATGTTTATCTCCACAGTCTATATTACAATAATCAATACAAATATTGCGTCACGCTTTCATTTATGCTCAACCCCAGCTCCTCGACTAAGCTCCTCCGATGCAAGTTACTGGCTGTAGTAAAAACAATTATTAGCTAGTCCAAATGCGTCGAGGTGAAAGTAGGTTTGTACCATCTTCTCTTGTGAGTTCCTACCATAACTAACTCATTGTGAGTCGGAGGCGCAGTTAGTAGTTAGTAGCGCACTCGGCCTCGAAGCGTCGCAGGTTCGAGACTCGAACTTGTCGCATACTTTTAGCAGTACTGTTCACCCTTATACTGTACCGGCTCACTCCCTGCCTTGCTTGATAATGTCCACGCACAGATAAATGGTTTGTGTGGGCGGGGCAAAGGCAAGGTAAAAAAGAGGCCGCCACCCTCTAAAAAAACTACTCCGCGACAGTTATCAAATGTGTTTTCCTCTTGAACGGTGCAAAGATTCTTCCGCCACACCGGCCACTCCGTGAGGTCGATTACGTCGTCATTACAAATACTAAACACTCAACAGAAACGGAGCTGCGGCCACCAGGTGAGAAGAACTCCAGTTTAGCGGCACCTCGGTGCGAGGACCGTCCGATGACCACAAAGGGAGGAAGTGGGAGCGCGGGGGGAAGTGCGTGGGTTGAGTGTCCTTCTTTCCTCTCTCACTGCGAGCGTAGAGAATCGGGGAATCACCGAACTGGAACACCGGCGTCCGACTAGGAAGTCGCCGTGGTTCGTGGTTGCGACTGAATCTGTCGTTTCAAATGTCCATCTTCGTACCAGAGTAGGTTTAATTTCAGAAGGAACATGTTTGATGTAGTTATGATTTTATAGCAAAAGAAAGACAAAAATATGCCATATGAATGGAGAACATAAATACGAGTGATCTATGAAACGATAATATTTCAAATAATGTTTTGCATATCACCCTTGTTGGAATAGTCTGGTGTGCATGCAAATTTAAAAAATTGGCTCCATGTCACATGGCGTTAAATTTGATATCGAATGCTATATACTGCTTACCATTAGTTGAATCATACGTTGGAATCGTCAAACACCATTGACTAACCTGAAAAATAACACGGAATTAAAAACTGAGTTCTATGCATGAATCTAAAATTTAAAAATACAAATTTGTATGCAACTATGCACAAATTACAACTTGCATGGCGATAATTGACGCAGAAAAACTGCGCTTCTAGCTTTTGTTTGTTCGAATACCCACTTGTCTAAATTACATGCGCGTGGGTAAATATTGAAACTAGCGTGTAAACTGTTAACACGCGTCAATTGCAATGTGCAAACTGATGCAAACTTGGATGTAAATAACTAAATGAAACGCTAGCTTTCAACTAGACTAAACGTAGTTTCCAGTTATTAAACTAACTATTTATGTGTAATAAAAATTGCTTATCCTTTAATGAAACATGTTAGCAGTAAAATGTACAATTTTAATTGGTGAATAAGTGAACTGAAGGCAGTTAACTTAAACTTTAACGACTTATTACATGAAGTAGAAAGTTCAGGCTTGCCAGTCAGATATGAATTTCAAGACAACTATTTAGGTCACTCATATGTTAAGTATAAACTCGACACTACCCCTTGCTTTACGAAACATTAGGACAATGTGCCCATGACGCAAAGCCTGTGGCACTAAGGAAAGAATAAATTGCACAAAACAAATAAAATGATTTCAGAACATTTAATTCGACACTCAACCATCACGCCATAATTTATAGTTTCTGAAATAACGAATTATATTAACTCCTAAGGGAATTACTAAAATAGATTATGCCAAAAATTCACACTCAATAATATTTAACTTTGGGGATTAAAATTGTTGTTAAATAAAACAATACGTAATGCTAAATGTTCCAGAAGAACTTTTATTTAATATAAAAAATCGTTTTCTATCTTTGAAGTCACGTTCGCCAATGTTCATACACGAATTTAATTTATCGTTATATGTATTTCGTTAAAAAAACACATTCAATAACTAACTTTCTTCGTTGTTTTCCAAGACGAATAACAAATTAAAATCAGCGAGCGGCCGCGAGTGGACGATCGCCTCATCCGTCACCCCTTATTGTTTCTAATTGGTTATTTCCGGTTCCGGTGACGTGACGCGTGTTCCGCGTGTCCGCCGGAAACCGGCGCCACGTCACGCCATCACCCTTCTTCTTACTCCCTCCGCATCTCGACACACAGAGTAATGAGTCCATTCCACCTTTCGTCGGACCTCCGCACCCTCGCCCTGACACCTTGTACCGTTTTGTAAGTCATTATGTAAATGTAGGTCGTTTAAAGAGTTTGTACGAGTTAATTGCAGGTAATTAAATAATAGGGACGTTATTTATGGCGGAACTTAGAGGGGTTTGTGTTTTATATGTTTGTGAATGTGCAGGTGTAGCGTAAGTGATTTGGAGTAGTTGCATTTCGATTGTATTCAGCAAAAAATACATTGATGTTTTCCACGGTGCGCCAGACTCTGTTATTTCTTTACCAAACGGCAAGAGAACAAACTCTTATCGGCGCAGCTCGGAAAGGTAAACTATTTGTAGCAAATTCCTGGTTGCAGGAGGTAGGTTAATTCGAGTAAAAGGAGCTGCCAGAAATGCAAAGAAATGGAAATTATTAAAAATCTTAAACTTTTAACAAATTTAAAAAGGACTTTCGCAATAATGAGTAAGAGAGACTGGGAAAAGCTGAAAATTTGGTCAAAACTCCACCTCACGAAGCCTCCTACACGTTTTATTTACCCAATCAACGCGCAATCTCGAGTGAACAAAAATATAAACACCTTCAAACTCTGAAATAAAGGATCCGTCGGGGTCCCCTGGTAACAAAAAAGCAAGTGCGTATGCTAATTGGTTTCTTTGAAAGCCGGACGAACAATGAGCAATCACGTGGCATCAGGGGGAGAGAGGGCATCCGCTGCGCCTCTAACCCATTTATTGCGCCCCGCGACGAGCCCGGCCGAGGGGCGCCGAAAAATCGATAGGGGCGAGAAACGGGGACGGCGTCCATCATGTGTACGGTGAAGACTACCCTACCCAGCCCGCGTACCCGGGGTTGCTGTGTTTGACAGTGCGATTTAGGGTGAGTCATGGGGTAGACAATGTTAAATTATGGATGCTACGGTACACCCTTCGATCGGTGTAAAATAGAGAACAGACAAACACCATCTTCTATGATATAGGGTTCCTGTATTTGTTATAAATTTAGAACAGCATAGCAATGCGGGTGTGATGTTAGATTCCTTTTATACAAAAATGTAACAAAATAAATAACAAGTACCTGGTGGACCGAGGCTTGCTCGGTGTTATTTTATGTTTACCAGTTCATCCAGTTACTATAAAATATTTTAATGTCATAAAATTGATAAAAAGAAACCTTTTTTATTGCTCCAAGCCACTTGCTGTATTTTCCCTTGACGGCTGTAGATTCCAAACAGCTGTTATGATTACTTCATTCGTTTACACTTTCATTGTTTATTTTCGTTGCTATTACGGCAACCCATAAGGCAACCCATATTAACCCATAAGTTAAAATTTTACAACTTTAAAATTCGATTTAATACGTTATTAGATTTTATCCGGCCAAGTAATCTGCATAAAAGACGTTGTTGAGTCATAAATTAAATTACTTATTAACAGACTTTGAAGGAAATCCTCGGAACCGTTTTTGAGATTCGTTGTGCAAACATACATACAACCAAGATAACATTGCTCATAAGAGTATAGGATGTTTAGAAGAGGAGTTTAGGGGAAAGTCTTTGGAACCAGAGCCAATGAAAAGCAAAAATATCTGTAGGTAATGAATATCAACTCAGGAGCTGAGAGAGTCAATTGCCTATCCAAAGACGCCAACTATTCTATACGGGTTGTTTGAGGGGGAATATGAATGAAACCAAACCACAGAATGGCAAGACTAATGAAGGCTGGAGGATATCATTTGTGTTACTTGGATACTACGCCTTGAGTGCCTAATTCGTAAAAAGGAACTATTCAAAATTCCATCGGCGATTAGGACATACAACAAAAATACGACAATCACATAAAGGAGAGTCGAGGACCAACCAATACTCAACACAACCAACTGAGAAATATGAACTGAAACAAGAAGTTAGGTTCGACTAACTAAGCATGTAAACTTCATGAAGTTTTTCAGTTCCTACATCCTTGAAGAACTTCAAAAAGTACGCATAACTACATAAAGCCCAGCACAGAAACCTAAGTGTTGCCCTACACAAAGGCTACATCATTTCATTCTCACAATACCAATTAGAAAAAAAATACAATCCCAAAAAAATGCAAGAATTATGGTGTCGGGAACCTGGATAATGACTGTAATAACAAGTGATTCTCTTTATAGCGCATGACGCATAAGTAAAAACCTCATTTCACACCCGAATGAAAGGAAACACAAGCGGTCATTCGCCGCCGGAAGGTCGGAGCGAGTCGGAGTGTTCTTCCCCGAGAGACCCGCAACTTCCTTGATAATGATAAGGCCAGAGTGAATCACCCACCGTCGCTGCCAGTTCCCTCCATGTCCTACTTGACTGCTTGAGTGATCCACGACACGTTTCAGAGGACGATCCACCGACAGCCATGACAAGTATTGACGATTGATGACGACACATTCGTGGTACTGATAACAATGTTGATTTCCTTATCTAGGCCTAAATCGTCAGGCCTAAATCATCTTTAATGACTTACTTTAAAAATCTAGCCCTCTTAATAGATGCTCCAGTCACAATATTAACAACACTCCTTTGTTTGAAATTTGTTGTAGGGATTGTGAGTGTAAAGTTTGATTCAAGCGATCCTGAAACGTCGTCGTTTAACTTGTTTTTACCATTAGTGATGGACGATAAATGTCCTCAATAATAAAAATCGACCCTCTAATCCTCGTTATAATTAGAAAAACTCCCACAAAACTGCCATACATTTGGGCTTAAAATTATTTCCAAATAAATATGGCGCTCTAATCCCACCAAATTTTACGATTTAGACAAAATAAAGTAAATTTTACCCATAAAATTAAGAAAAATTAAAAATATTTTTAAAATATGGAAATTTTAAGGTGTACAAGGTAAGCAAAGAATTTCAAAAGAGCTGTGTTTGTTTACGAGTCATTCAATACTGAAACATAACAAATCCTCCCGCTACTTTTACTTTCAAAGAGCAACCCCTCCCCCCACATACACACAAAGTCGTGTGTAATAAAACACCAAACAAACCTTCCCTGAACAACGAACGAGAGAGTTGTGCGCGCTCTGCTGTTCTGTATCAAAACGGCGCGTAGCCCGCGGCGGTGGACGAGTTCATTCCGAGCCTGCTGCAGCCCCCTCAGCCCGTGCTAATCCCAGCCGACAAACGCTCCGCCTGCTAATTTATTACTTGGTCGACTAAACAAATCCCTCGATCGGTATCAATGAAAGAGTTAACTTCTTTTTACAACTCCACCTTGCCTCAGATACAACCAGAGGTACCAATTACACCTCCAGATTCAGCTAATTGATTTTTGTTCACGGTTGCTGTTACAGTACGCTTAAACAAATTTAAAAATATGAATTACTAGCAGTTGCCCGTGGCTTCGCTCACGATACAAATTATAGCTGATCTTACTTCTGCTCTTAGAACTGTCAAATTTTAATATTCACAGATGTTTACAATACATTATTTGAATGTTTTCATCTTATAAAATGTAAACATTGAAGCTCAGGACGATCACGGGGCGTAGCCCGAGGGGATTTTAAGGAAGTGAATAGGCCTTTGTCCTTTACTGATATAGTGGCTCTACTCCTGCAAAATTTCAGCTCAATTGGTCCAGTATATTTCACGTGGATGAAAGACAGATATTCACACAAACATCCATAATTTCACATTAATTTATAATATTATAAATAGGATGACATAAAACAAAATGAAAACGCTTTCAACAATTTAAACCTTAAATTGGTAGCCTATTCCTCGCACTCTCCGATCCGCCGGCTTGATTAAACAATCTTTGATATACAAATCATTTCCTAGTACTTCATTAGCCAGCGACATTAAAAATATAAACAAGGGCCTTTTCAAACATCGTAACTCGGACACAAACAAAATCCGGACATCCTGGACAATTTTCGGGTCCACTAATCAAATCCGTCGATTGAAATCAATGAAAAAGTAAACTTCCTTTTACAATTCAACCTTGCCTTATAAAATCACAGGCACAAAGTACCTATAGATTCAGCAATCTAATTGATTTGTGTCCACGCGGTTGCTGTTACGATATTCTTAAAAGCGCATAAGAAAAGTTATGCATTAACTATCACACTAACCAATTATAATCTGAACCTGGTGTTCCTCTCACATTCCGGTCTGCCGCTACGATTAATTTATAAGCTTTGATATACAAATGATTTCCGAGTAATTTACATCAGCCAGCGGCCATTAAATTTAAATAAGGACTTTTCAAACCTTTTAACTCGGACACAAACAAAATCCGGACATCCTGGACAATTTTCGGGTCCACTAATCAAATCAGTCAATTGGAATCGGTGAAAAAGTCAACTTCCTTTGACAATTCAACCTTGCCTTATATAAAATCACAGGCACAAAGTACCTATAGATTCAGCAATCTAATTGATTTGTGTCCACGGTTGCTGTTACGATATTCTTAAAAGCACATAAGAAAAGTTATGCATTAACTATCACACTAACCAATTATAATCTGAACCTGGTATTCCTCTCACACTCCGGTCTGCCGCTATGATTAATTTATAAGCTTTGATATACAAATGATTTCCGAGTAATTTACATCAGCCAGCGGCCATTAAATTTAAATAAGGACTTTTCAAACCTTTTAACTCGGACACAAACAAACTCCGGACATCCTGGACAATTCTCGGACTGCCCAGTGAAACAAGCACATTCTTCAGTACACATCCAAACCAATTACAAGGAAATCCACCTCACCTAAATCTCTCGCTGGTAGCGTATTACTCGCGCGACATCAATATGGCCAGGAGAAATGGAGAGTTGGCCAAGTGTAATATCCGAAGTGTAAACAATACCCTGTGTCATGTCCCTGCAAGCTTTACACATTTGACACGCTGGTCAATTCCCTTTTAAAAGGAATGTTTTGATTTAGATTTTTATTGGTTGGCCATCGAAATATCCGACGCGTCATGTTACTGCAAACTTCAACACTACATCACAGCCGGTAATCCTCTTTGTTCTAGTTTTGATTTTGATTTTTGAGCTGGTCATAGTATAATATCCGTGGTGTATACTATATTTTGAGTCACTTCACTGCAAGCTTATTATTTACACTACTTCCACAGTTGGCCAATCCACTTTATAATAAAGAGAGGTTTTTTTATTTTGATCTTTGCTCTGGTCATAGTAATATCCGGGGTGTAGAACGCACTTGGCGTCACATCTCTGCAAGCGTATACAGTACACTACTTTCAAAGCTGGCTAATCCACTTAATAATAGAGGAAAGTAGTTTCGATTTAGACTTCCGCGGACGTTCGCCAGCACCGATGTCCCCGCACGTGGTGCGCGGTCAAGGGCGTCACCGCGGCGTGAGGCAGCCTTGGTCTCACCTCCGCGCGGCCTCGCGCTGGCATTTTATACCGCACTTCCACCGCGATGCACCGCTGCAGCGTGGCGATGAGCATCGAAGGGAAAACATCGATGTCAACATCGGACGTTACCATCGATATGTAAAAAACATCGATTTTTTTAATGAAAAACATCGATTTTTAAAATTGAAAACATCGACAGTCAAGTATGGTGTTCGGCAGACACTGTTTCTTTCCGCATTCGGTGATTGTTACCATCCCACGGTATCTCTCTAATATTAATTTTGTTTTCAAAATGTAGGAAATATTACCCAGAGTCTGAAAATGATAATTTTTTTCCGCTGAAAACGGCAAAAACCCCGAGAATCGGAAAAAACTAAACATCCCAAAATCGGTCATGTGGGAGTTCAAATTAACCGGGAAAGCGAGCTGGGCAAGAATATACAAGAACTTTCGGGATCCGATGAAAAATAACTAAGTTACGCTTAGTTAGATGAAAATAACTCTATACAACTTACCGTGGCTAGAAATAAAATTCTCCACAGTTAAAACGGAGAAAACATCGATTACCGATAGAAGGGGAAAACATCGATGTTCAAAAAACATCGACCCACCATCGCTGCCATCGATGTTAAAATAAAAACATCGATGTTTTCAAAACATCGACTATCGATGCTCATCCTAGGACAGCTTAGGACAGTTAAGAATGCAGACGATTTGTTACGTATTGTGTCATAGATTTTATTCAAGTGTTATAGGTTAGAGTTAGCATCTATTTATTAAAAAATATATTCATGTTTTGTATTTATACTGTATATATAGGAAATTGAATGGTTGTCTCTTATTCTATCTATATTTTATAATATGTCTGTAGACTAAGTAATTGTATTGTTGAGTGTTTGTTGTAGGTAAAACAACTTTGAAATTGGTTTTAAGTTTAGATACAGTATTGATTTTTTTTCTAGATTACTTTATTAATTTTTATTGAAGTATTAGTGTGGGGAATGTATACTCACATTAAAGCACAAGCTTTTGTAGGTTAGTTGTACTTTTTTACTATCGCTACATCAAATTTGTTGTTTACATTTTAAATGCTCCGAATTCAATTAAATAATGGTTATATTTTGTAAAGGAATCCCCAAACAGACTTTTTATGTCTTGGGGGCCCTATTTTTAATCTGCGCATACACAATCTTCTGAGGTCAGCCTGGTTTTAATTATTATTTTTAATTTTGTTATGTGTCTCTTTACCAATATATTGTAAATGTTTGTATGTATGTGCAGAGAAAATAAAGATTTATTTATTTATTTTATTTTTTATTTTATTCATCCCTACTGCAGCGAGCGAGTGAACCTCCGCGCGGCCTCGCGCTGGCATTTACCGCACTTCCATGCGATGCATCGTTGCAGCCAGCGGTGCGAGTGCAGCGGCGAGCGGCTGGTGTCTGTCAAGGTTTACTGCAGGGCCGTTTACACGATACGGTATGTAGCAACGTTCAGGTTTGCGCAACTTGATCGTTGCAAAATATCGTGACGTGCAAACGAGCATTTTTAAGGAGATCAATAGTAATGTTTAGAAGCGCCACGAAAACGTCATGTTTTCAACCGTATAATCGGATATAATCTGAGAAGTTGTGTAAAGGTAATGATCGACTCGGTTTGGCAATTTTTAATTGGATATCACGATTACTGATAGTTGACTGATTGACCATTGATGTTCTCGAAAAACGCGTAAACATAAGATTATCAACAGTCCAGGATTCGGGATATTTTACATTTAAAAACGGTCAAAATTGTTACTATTTCTTGAAATGTCTGTACAATGTTAAATCTTGTGGAGGAATACAAAACTTAATGAGGGCGTCCCATTCTGACGTTCATAAAAGGTGTTTCCAACTCGAGGCCAAACTCATTCTAACGACATCTACATTATTGAAATCGGATCAAATTAGAAAGAGTTTTATCACAAAAGGTCCTTAGCTTATTTAATTATAATTGTATCTCACCATCAAGCAGGATGCTTTATTTCCAAACAATAACATTGCGTGCTCGTCTGCATGGCCAGTTATGCAAAAATAATGCAAAACTCATGTTGCATACTTAGTCCCTTCAGGCAGCGTCCAATTTTGCTGCTAAACTTCTCCCTTTATAGTAAAAGGAGAGGGAAAAGTGAAAAGGAGGAAACTTCTGATTTTTCCTCTGTCTTTAATTCGAGACTGCAGATTAAGCCTAGACGGTTATTTACATAAAAGCAAGACAATCAAATTCACGAGTTTTAACGATGCTAATAACACTGCAAAATGGAGAAAAATCCAATAATTATGTTGAAATAAAAGCTATATTTTAATTTGATTTCGCTTTACACTTTTCAAAATTTTAATATTTTTACACCGACTGGGAATATTTAACTTCATAAGATTCTCCTTGCACAAGGAACCTCCAATTCTGAAATACAAAATACCGTACTGGAGGCTTTGAGGAAAAATGCCGGTACAACCGCACTGTTGTGAGGGGTGTTTCGATTTTCGACCGGCGAGTGCGCAGGGCGGCGCGCATGTCAAGGTCCCCGCGAAACCGACATATGTTCGCTGCCTACTGCCTACTTCCGCGGTGACATTCACACACACTTCCTCAGGTAGACGGACCCAAGGTCTGCAGAGAAGATGTAAACACACAAAAACGTAAAAAACACACAAACACATAAAAATGTAAACAAATCGCACGTCATATTGGGTCTGGAAATCTATAACTTACGGCTGACGACAATTTATCTTGGACGATCACAATACTGACACCTTGTTTGAGGCTACATTTTTCACGAAATTGGCTTATAGACCTTGGGAATAACCGGAAAATGGTCCAGCATGAGAGTAAGATAACCTTGTAATATTAATATTATTTTCTACAGACCAATACCAATATTATTCTCAAAAGACACATTAATATTATTATCTTCAATGAAACAAAACCTCCGCAGACCTACATTAATATTATCTTCAATGAAACAAAACCGACCTTGGGAGAACTGAAGGATTATTACGTAAAACGTCGACAATTCCTAGAAGTCTCTTTCAGCTGAACTCCAGTTAAGTTAACTTTACTTTGTGAAGGGCTATGTCTGTGTACTCGTTATGATACACGACATAATTCTAGTTCAAATTTAAGTATAATCTTTCCTTTGAAAGACTAAATTATTTCTCTTAAATTTCGAATATCTTATTCACCGTGCTATTATAAGAGCATTATTAACTTATATACAGTGCGATTAAATACAGTGTGAATTTATGTATTGGCTATTTTAACATAAAACGTATTATTGAATTTATCACTGTAAAAAAGCTTCTGATTAACTCTAAATATTCAACCATTTCAGAAGAAGTTTGAGGAAAGTAAAATACCATTCTAACTAAACACCAATTTACTTTTCAACCTTCCCTCTATGACCTCCTATTTAGACAACAATTTATCAGTATCCCTCAACTCTTTTAGCAGACTCATATCAAAGAGCCCAAAAACATTCGAGCAACCCAGCAACCCGAGAGAAAATCTCCAAACCCTGCGAACGTGACCCTGCCACAGTCTCGCCCCCCCCCCCCCCGAACCCTAGACCCTAACCATTTTACAAGAGGATTATACGAAAGGAAATATTATTTTCCACCAAACACCTAGCTACTTTACTTTTTCAACCTTCTAGATAGACAACTATTCACTAGTATCCCTCAACTCTTTTAGCACACTCTTATCAAACCGTAGTGATGCGCGATTGCGATATGTACCATTCGAAACGTTTCGATTGTTTTATCCATTCGCATGCAATGTTTTCGAATAGTTATTCCGCATTCGAAACGGCCTGAGACAATAAGTATTCTATTTGGTATACATCGTTATGAAAAACCAACAACAGTATTACATATATCTTAAATACAATTACATTTACAGTACTGCACAAATAAACTTAATTAAGAGTTAAAAAAAATTTTTTCTGTAAAATATTGTGATGGAACAGAAACAGATTTTATTAACTTAAAGCAGCGTTTGCAACACGAATGGTTTATTTCGAATGAATTCATTCGAATGCATCATCGGAAATACTCGATACGGAACTTTTCGAAAATGAAATTCATTCGAAACCCAAACGTTCAAAAACTGGACATCTCGCATTCGCGCCTCACTATATCAACGTGCCAAAACATTCGAGCACCCCAGCACCCCGAGAGAAAATCTCAAAAACCCGCGAAACGTGACCCTGCCACAGCCCCCCCCCGGACCCTAGACCCTCGGTCACGTGCCAGGGGCCAGGGGCCGCGACATCGGCTGTGGCCGCACACGGGGCGCCGAGCGCAGCGAAGATGTCACGATCAATACAGCGGGCGCGGAGGGCGGAGGCGCTGCCTACCGACGGCCGCCGAAAACACCGACACCGACACCGGACCCGAGCCCGCTACGCCCTCGAAAAGCCCTACAAGCGAAATTCGCGGTCGACGATGGTGTACATTTTACACGAGAGCAGAAATAAAATTTGGCCCGGCAAAGATTAAAGGATAACCAATTTTCCGATCAATTTTGAGGGAGGACAGAATTTGAGTTAACACGAAGTAAAACCTTGTATACCTTTAACACTTCTTAAGACCAGGACGCAGCAATGGCTGGGTATTTTAACCGGAATATGAGTGAAAGATGAGTGTAGAATGATTGTGGCGCGATCTTGTAGTCTTGTTACTGACTTAGGCCGACATGTTCCTTAGACAGAACTGTTAATTAAAAGCCCAACAGTCAATGGCAACTAAGGGACCTACATTTTATCGTGGGATCCTAACCGCAATTTTGCCTGGTTTACAGTTTACGAACTGGACTACCTAATTAATTATGAGGACGGTGCTATGAACGTAGTGCTCAATGATGGGGACGTTGATCCTCGCTAGGGAACACCGCGTCCACAATCCCTCACTCATCACTATCCACAATTCGTGACCTCCAAGTAGCTGGATTACAGGACACGCCACCGTCCTAATGTATTTAAAGTATTGGAGTTTTCCTCGTTAAATTCATAAAGCACAGCTTTTGGTGTTCTTCAAACATCTGATTGTCTCAGAAAATGATGGCTATAAAAAGCACCACGTTTTTATCAGCCTCATTGTTTTTGTAAATAATTGCTCAACAATGGGTTTTGGTAAACTGACGTTCGTTTGAAGGTTCATTGAAGAGATTTTTTTTTAAAGAAATTCTATACAATGGAATCGAACATAACCCTACACTCTGAACAAGTATCAGAGGTAGTCTAATGTCTAATCGACCAGTAAAGTACATCCATGGACAGTGGATTTACAATAAACAGATCCCAAAAATTACTCCTCGTATATTTGAAACATCCGAAGATTTTACAAAAAACATCACGAACCTTTAAAGTGACCATTTAGTAACATGACCGAGAAGGAAGCGGAAAAAGACGTGAAGATTTATGCCGGGGAATAGTGTTGACGCAGACACGACCACGAGCCAAAGCCAAAACCATTCCGACACAACTATCCAATAAATAGACATTCAACCTGACAGTCGCTCGGCGAGCGGGGGCGGCTCGCGGACCAATCAACGTTCGGAATTTATCACCTTCGGTTGAGTCTTCCCGACTTTGAACAGAGCTGCCAGCTAAAAGCGGATGTTCCGTGTTTGCGCGGCATAACTAGCGCGTTAACAAAGCTGTTTCAGTTGAAGAATAATTAAATACCACCCAAGAAACCTATATTACATTACCATTAAGACGGCGACCACCAGCAATGGTTATTATAAGTTAACAATAAAGCTAATCGAGACGAATTCAAGACTAAACTAAAATCCTTGCCCTAAATCATTGCGAATAAACAACCCGCACAATACATTTGCAGATCTTTCCTTGAAAATTATTGTATGTATATTACTATTGGTTTGGAAGTTATTTACATGATGAGCCTAGTTGGATAAACTTTGTTTTTAAATTTACATATTGGCTGACTCAATATGTAGAATATATTTGATTCAAGTTTAGAATAACACTGACATGTGCAGGGTTTGTGCAAAGAAATGAAACAAACGTAGAGGGGAGTTTAAATGCACAATGAAATTTTTGAAAGCGTTTATTTAAAAAAAGTCTAAAACTATGCGCTTCTGTAACTTTGCAACTAAAATGAACATGTTTTCAATTTCAAAATTCAATCGTTGTGGTTGCAATTCATTAAGTTTTCCCATAAAATAATTGATAACACTATCACAAGGTCAAATGTGATATAATTTTTCTCGTTTGAGTACAATCCACGCGATATTGCCGCTGTTATCGAAGAATGTCAAGGGTAATAATTTCATTATACTCATTTTAATAAATCCATGAGTATTATTATTTTTACTTTACACTAAATAATGACTTGAAATTCATGGTGGTTTGTTGATTTGCTCAATCTAAGCTGGTCGTTTGGTTTAAAATTCGAATAATGGAGAACTCATCTCATAAATTAAAAAAAAACCTAGTTGATGAATTCAATCATCCAATTTATTGTTGACATGTCATTATTAGGAAATGTAGGCGTACCAACTGCGATACACAATCAGGGGTGACGTTAAAGCGGTTTTAGAGCTTGAAACCAAATAAAAAAAGTAAAAAAGTATCAAATAACCAAAAGTCATATATGTTTATTATTAAAATGGCTAATACACTACGAGACAATAAGGACGCATCACGCTTGCCATCAAGTTCTTTTGCAAAAGTTAGTTTTCTCTACATTAAAATGTTTAATTTTCTTTCTTAAACAATAATGAAGCGACAATACCATGCTTTTTAAACGAATAGTAAATAAATTGTTTAAAAATAATATAAATTTCAAGTTTATTTGAAAAAAAACTTGGTTAAAGGAGAAAACAAATACGTACTTAAGACATTGCCAAAGTACCGTTGTCTCTCTGGTGAATTGCGATTGCCAACTTGTAGAAAGCCCGTTGATGTAAGTGGGAGGAAGTGGTCATTGATAGCGAGATAGCAACAACAAGAACCGACCATCAGGGGTCGCTTTCCGCAAGTCTCGCAACTGGAAAAGTTAGGCAATGTCGTTTAAAAGGGAGGTAAGTTACAGTAATTTCTGCAAACAAAGTGGCCTTCTATACAGCGAGTATGTAGACTACGGAAACGTTTTGAAGCAGTAGGAAAAGTCACGCATTCATAATTTATTCCAAGCACAGACGAGATTACACAATTAATTGTAAATGATTGTGTGGTTGAACTAAAACATACGGCCCACGCCGCGCCGTCCATAAGCCCAATGCTAAAATTAACATTAGTCTTACGGACGGGGACTGGGCCTTATGATTTGAATCGGGTTATAATGAGTGTCTTATCACTGACAACAATTAACTACACCTTGTTCCATGGAATCTCTTAAAAATTCACCGCCTATGTAAGACATGCACATCCCGTTTCCATTTATCCACAACGACATTTCGACAAGGTACATCGCCGCGCACGACTTTGTCTCCCCGAATGACGAATTCATGTCCACTTTTCACGCGAAATGCCAGCCAATGTCGCCGCCCGTCCCCGCACGCCGGTTCTCTGTTAGTTACACGACGGTTTTGTCGGTTTATGTTGTTTTTTCCGAGCGTTAATTAACACAAAATATCTTTGTCGTGTGTCGCGGCGCCCCCAGGCCCCCATGCTTGGGTCAGCAGCTGAATGTTCCAGGTACAATGCACTATGTCTATGCAGGGACCAAACCAGGCGCCTACCGAATATATCGATACCAGTGTGTATCCGATACATTATATCCGATTACGGTAGTTTCGCAATCGATCGCTACTGAAAGTTCCGATATTTTCCTCGCATCGTGACCAAGATTTGGGTATTGGTTACGGTAACGATTTTAAAGGTTCGCAGGTACTTACTTAAGACCGTCCTTTGTTTTTGTTTTTATTTTAATAAATGGATTTATTTTTGCAAATGTTTGTGCAATAAATCTAACAGTTTTCAAATCAAAGGATGAACGAGAGGAATTCGAGTTTAAGTCAAACACAACTTTAACATTGCTCTGCAGCTGAGGGAATGGGAAGAGGGGAAACCGCCTCTTCGAGAGAACTTTCTCACGTACAATTGAATATTATTTCAACTGTAAAATATTTTCTCACATTTAAGTGAGAATTATTTTAATATGAAATAATTTTGACTTTGGCTAATCCAATTTCACTCTAATGACGATCACATTTCAAAAAGATTAAAGTGAACTCATTACTACCCCATTTTGAATTAGCACCGATACTTCACTAACTATATTCTTACGACGTATCATTACTTTTCTTTCGTCACCTTACCGATTTATCTGTACCCTATAACTTTTAACAACCGAAAGAGCCAGTTGCATCGGGACTGCGCATGCGCAGTACATTTAAATTTGTACCGACACTTCACCCCCTTCATTCTTACGACGTACCGATCCTTTGCTTTCGATACCACACAGATTTATCTGTCCCCATACGACTTAAACAATCGAAACACCCTCGATATGGGAACGTCGCCGCTGCGCATGCGCGGGGCCGGCGGCGGCGCCGACGCAGGATGCGGGACGCAGCTGCCCCCGGCACCTGGACGCACACCTGCCGCCGCCGCCGCCTTCCCCACCTATCATTACTCGATACCAGCGCCACCGCGCGGACGCCTTTCTAATTACGCGTCCGATGCGGTCAACCCGTTAACTCCGCGTGGGCCTTTTGTGTGGCGAGTTTCTTTCTCGAGGAAACTGGAAATATTTGATTAGGCTACCCCGTAATTCCCAATGGGTGGCCTTGCCTTAAGAGTTTAAAAAATTCTGGTCATTTTAACTCTTTCAAATTATTTGCCTGACGAACGGTAATTTATCATGTTTTTGTTGTTGAATAGATAACGTGTGTTCCTCAAATCGTGAAGTAAATGAAAAAAGTTCTTGTAAGATTACAGAATAGCGTTTCACTTACGCTAAGAAACCGTGTAGTTTGCGCCAGGCGCCGATATAAACGTCGTATTTTGAAGAAGTGTTTAACAAAGACTGTCTACAACATGCTACATCTGCCCTATAGTAATACAACATGGGAACTTCTGCCCTATATTAATATTAATATAATTTAAGAAAGAAAAAAAAGTACGTTTTGCCCACAAACAAATTGCATTTCCACCCAGTTCTCCCGAGAGACCAATGCTAATCCTTTTCTCCTACATCTCGCTCCCTCTCGATTTCCTTCTGCGCCGGCTGGTGTGACCCGCGCCTGTGACCCAGATAGCCGCCAGGAGGTGTTTTGCAACCGCTAGACACGCGCAGCGGCGACTGCAGTCAACTCGGTGTCAACACTGACAACTTTACAGTCGTAGCGCAACTGCTGCGATTCAAATCGAGTCATTTCAAACCACGTAAATAGTTTAGGGAGATTTGCACATTTCGCGTCTTGCGTCAAACAATCTTTCAAATTACTTTGATTGTAAAAAACTTAAAATTCGTTCCTGGTGACGGAGATCATTGAGTTGCAACTGCAAGGTTTGAAGCTTGATGTTAAAAAAATCTTACAACTGTGGTAAACCAAATCGGACAAAATATCGTAGGCAGATTGAGAATCGAAAATAACACATGAGATTTTTGGAATTCACGATTTTGATTTTGATTTTTGCGGACATTTGCCATCACTGATCAGTAAAAATCGTCCTATTTGGTGTCCGCGATTCTAATGGAGTTGATCTAAATACGACTGTGCTGTTTTGTTTCAGAATTGAATTCAGCACCTTCTAGCCTACCAGTCTTAGCTCTGATCTAACTGAGTGTGGACGTGCTCTCCCCTGATTGGTGATGTTTGATAGTGTTATATATAGTGTTTTTTGTTTACTTTTCAGCATAGTGTTTTTGTGACTGTTTTTACAGTTCTCTGTTTTAGCTTGTTTTTTATAATAATAATAATAATAATAATAATCATTTATTGTCGTTGGTATTATATAAATACATGACAATATTAAATTAATCTTATTTATAATTATGACTTATATTATAATTTTAATTAGTCCAATAATTTTCTTCTTGAACTTCCTGAATTTTATATGGGCATTTTTCAGTAAGAATACTTTTAATTTTTTCTTGAAATGTTCTGTTTGATAATAAAGTCCATTTTTCAGGTATGCTATTATATAATTTAATGCATGTATGTAAATTTATTTGACTTCTTGAATATTTGCAAAAAGGTATTGTTAATTTTGAATTATTTCTTGTTGAATGTTGATGTATATTAATATTTCCACGTTATCCTGGCTGTGATTCAAATCTTGTTATGTTCTAGGTTTTTTTCACCCGAGAACGGTACCAGATTACAGATCCCGAATCGTCGTGAAACTTGTTTCTACTTATCAGTAATGGCAAATGTCCGCCGAAATCAAAATCAAAATATGAAATCACCATCACCAACAATGAATCTCAACCAAATAATCCATTTTCTCGTTCCAATATTTCGCTCCAACTTCCAGAAATCATTGCAATTTACAGCTACCCACTGAATCCATCATTCTTTCGTCCTCCCTCCCTCCCCTTGCCGCCCGGAGGACCAGGACCACCCCAACACAGAACGCAGGACCGGGGACATTGGCTAAACTGTCGCGGGGCGTCACTGCGCCGCGTCCTCGCTCGCTGCCGGCACAATGGCCGTGTTTCCTGTGCGCGGACTGTAGTGTGCGGACTGTAGTGTGTAGGCACTCGCGGGTAGCGGCAGATGCATGGCGGGGCCGCGCTATTCCCACGCTCTTGTTGCAACAGAGAGCCCAGAGCCCAGAGCCCTTCGTGTGTTATTCATTCGACGTCACCACCCGACTGTGGGCTGTGGAATATTCTTTCGATCATTCAGATCATTGCTGTTTATTACTATGTCCTAGAAAAAGCTTCCTGAAGATTTATTAGCAATTCTGATATTTTCTTCGTGTAAACTGAGTTCAGCTTTATGGATTTAACAAAATGCATGAGTGAGTCGAAGCAATTTACGGTTTTGCTGAAGTTTCTATTTGTTCCTTGTATTAACTGGGTGGGCGATCCATATATACTTATTTATACGATTACTTTAATTTCAAACGTAATCTCATTAATTTAGTGTAACCTTCCCCTAACTGTATTGGACTTTGTTGTTTGGAGTTAAGAGTTAACGAATTCCGCTAAGGTGAATGAACACCTAATTTGTATATGAATTATTTTAAAAAATCCACTCGCTAAGCGTTTTTGAACTGAGTAAAATGCTGACAAAAATTAAATGAAGTAACTCTTAAAAGAGGAGAATTAATAAAAAAAATATAAAATAGGAAACACGCGGGCCTTGGGTTCTTTTAAAACTCGATTACGGTGCAAGAGTAAGTGTGATTATTATCGCGTACAGTACACTCCCGGTTATCCGAGGTCTTCGGGACCGAGGCTACCTCGGATAAAACGAACCTCGGATAATACGGAGTTCACGTGTGCTTTGAGGTTGGGCTGTAATAACACCACTTCAAAAGGCTTGTTTAGATATAGTAATTACCAATAAATGCGACGATGAAAGTCCTTTTGAGTTGCAAATAATAGAATTTTAGTTAAATACACTTTTTCACACATAATTGTTACGCTTAGTAATAAAATAAAAACGTATATTTAAGCTTCCTCGGATAACCCGGAGGCTCGGATAACCGGGAACCGGATAATTGAGTGTACTGTACTACAGTAACTGCAATTTAAGAGAAAAATATACACACGGTTTAAATTAATTAAAACGCTATATTAGCTGACAAGGCGTTAATTATTAAAACGCGTTAAAGCTGCAAAGGAAAACTCAATAACACATAACTAACGATAACTATCAGAAGACTTGACATGCGCGAGAATTGATCACCAGAAGATTACAGCCTTGGATAGTTATTGGCATCGGAACATTTAGCGTGCTGGGCGACAGCCAATATTCCCCGTAATGTAACTGTTTATTAAACTATTTGACTAGGAAGCCGCTGTGCTCGACCGTGCGAAGTGGAATACACGTCTCATAAACTGCTCATAATTAACAGCTTCAGATAAAAATTACTTCTGGTGTGTAAAAAATCCCCTAAATGCAGCTGTGGTTTTCTTTTTTTGAAGCCATGATAAGGACCTGATCTCTTTACTTTATGGGTGTGTCCCATATCAAATGTTGTAAAAAGGAGGACTTTTGGAGGACTCTACAGAATATTGTAGGACCAGGCAACCGTTTTAGCGAGGTGTTCTTTTGAAAAAAAAATCTAAATCAATAAATATCTATCAAGATTTCTAAAACACCAAAAACGTTAACTATATATAGTGACACAAAAATTTGTAAACATCACAAAATTGCAACAAAAATATTTTAAAACTACAAAATTGTAAATTGGAAACATTTGAGGACCTTCAGGTCAGAAGAACTTTAAGTGGATTTCATGGACCTTTTTTCAAAGGATGACTTTGGGAGGGTTCGTAGGACCTGTAGACAGACACCCAGCAACGTCGTGTTTATGTAGGCCTAAAGGGGCTTAATTAATTCTAAGCCCTTTAAATCAAAAAGCGACTGCGTTTGGTTTTGAGGTACTGTGTCTGTAGGCTATCTTTAAAGGGAATAAACACCAATGATTATGTGTGAAAGAGGTTAATCAGTAAAATGTAATAATTAATTATATCATAAAACTCGAATATGAATTCTATAACAATATGGAATACGATTTTTGACGATTTTTCATTTAATTTATCTTTCTTAGGAATTAAAACGGCCATATTGTCTGTCTTTCAGATATGTACAGCAGATTAGCTTTGCTGTATGGCAATAACAAGTTAACTTTCTGCCTTGGTATTTACATCCTCAAATTAATTTTACTGTAAAATTCCTATCCGACTTTTCATCAACCCCGAACATTTTTCCTTAATTCCTGAGTTCTAGGCTATTTAAAAGATGCACACACGAGTCGAAAAAAGGAAATCCTAGCACACCTTCAACCTTCCACGGGGATCCTTGACGCCAGTCGCTAGTCGCTAGTCGCAGAGTGCGGAACAGCCATTTAGGTCAGCGAGGAGAAAGGCGGTGACGTAGCCGCTGCAAGGCCGGCGTTGCATCAACTGCAGCTGCACTCAATGTCGGCCTTCGCCGCCGCCTCGGTGCAACGCGCAGCCGCTGCAACCTCGCCGCTGCAACGCGCATGCGCGGTAACCTTAACGCTGCTGCAAGGCGCATGCGCGGTAACCTTACGGCTGCAAACGCATGCGCTGTAACTTCACCGCTTCTGCAAGACGCATGCGTGGTAACCTTACCGCTGCTGCAAGGCGCATGCGCTGTAACCTTACCACTGCAAGGGGCATGCGCGGTAACCTTACCGCTGCTGCAAGACGTATGCGTGGTAACCTTACGGCTGCAAGCGCATGCGCTGTAACTTCACCGCTTCTGCAAGACGCATGCGTGGTAACCTTACCGCTGCTGCAAGACGTATGCGTGGTAACCTTACGGCTGCAAGCGCATGCGCTGTAACTTCACCGCTTCTGCAAGACGCATGCGTGGTAACCTTACCGCTGCTGCAAGGCGCATGCGCTGTAACCTTACCACTGCAAGGGGCATGCGCGGTAACCTTACCGCTGCTGCAAGACGTATGCGTGGTAACCTTACGGCTGCAAGCGCATGCGCTGTAACTTCACCGCTTCTGCAAGACGCATGCGTGGTAACCTTACCGCTGCTGCAAGGCGCATGCGCTGTAACCTTACCACTGCAAGGGGCATGCGCGGTAACCTTACCGCTGCTGCAAGACGTATGCGTGGTAACCTTACGGCTGCAAGCGCATGCGCTGTAACTTCACCGCTTCTGCAAGACGCATGCGTGGTAACCTTACCGCTGCTGCAAGACGTATGCGTGGTAATCTTGCCGCTGCAAGACGCATGCGCGGTAACCTTACAGCTGCAAGGCGGATGCGCGGTAACCTTACAGCTGCAAGGCGCATGCGTGGTAACCTTACTTCTGCTGAAAGGCGCATGCGCGGTAACCTTACGAGATAGGTTATTCAGGTTGTGGAAGGGAGACCCGGCCGCTGCAAAGCTCTGCAAGGCGCATGCCCAATACGACCATTACAATATTATTGTATTATTTCTACAGACCATAAATTTTGTTTCAGAATTTTCGGATAGTGATCAATGCTGAGCACACCGTGAATCAAACTTGCGATCTCTTACAACCGCAATCAAAGACATTAAACTGCTTATGGTTTTAATTCGTAAATAAGGAATCGACCGATTATAAAGGGATCAAAAACACGTAGTTTGTGACTGGCTACAAAGAAAAAGAAATCCGGGAATCTTAGAAGCTTGGAAAATTACCACGATTTACGTTATAAACGCTTTGTCACCGTGACAACTGCGCTGGCGGCTCACTTCTGTAAGACCAGGAAACGAAGTTAAGCCTCCAAGTTGTCATAAAACCACGTTCAAAGCCAGGGACTTTCCGGGATTCCCGACCTCTCGCTCACTTTCCACGCCTGACTTACAATAACTGTTCCGGGTTAAGAGAGAAAACTCAGGATTTCCCCACTATTTTGAGAAACTTTGTGAATATTCTTAAAAACGGCCCATCAACCACACGTAAACAATCTTAATTCATGTTAAAAGGAAACACCGACTAAAGTCTGTAGCCAATGGGCAAAATTGATTTCCAAACTACAAAATATCTAATTCGCATAGATTGTCTAGGAATTTTTAAGAGAATTGCCTAGATTCTTTTCAGCTGGCAATAAGCTTGAACTGGCCTAAACTGAAACTCAAGGCCTTTACTGCTCTGAGGCTCTTATCAGCTCCGAATACTTTTGATCCTTGAAGAACTACACATGACCATACTACCTATATACACAAGAACATTGTTCTCTTTTTACACCAGTTCGTTCATTATTTACTTTTTTCTTTTAGAATTTAATTGTAATAATTTGATATAGCCTAACAGCGAATAATTGTGAGCGTAACAAATTAAGCTGCACTGTGGCGTGTTTTGAATAACAACCTGTTTGGTTACATTGTAGCTGATATGTTTTAGCGAATTTTCCCTATAGGGAAGAAGCTGTTACCGTAGTACTCATGGTAAGACCTAAGCCCGAGACCATCATAACTTTTCATTTTAGGGCCCCCAGAAGCAAAAAACACTATTCATATAAATATATATATATATATATATATATATATATATATATGTGTGTATATATATATATATATATATATATATATATATATATATATGTGTGTGTGTGTGTGTGTGTGTCTTTAAGCACGATAACTCGCGTAAAATGTGTCCGATCTTAATGAAATTTGGCATGGATGTGTAAAGTAGTAATTATTCGGACGAGTTCGTGAACCAGCCCAATCGGACTACCGGAAGGGGGGTAAAGAGGGGTAAACCCCCCCAAAAATGGGTTTTGAGTTTTTTACACAGAAAAATAATATTTATCGAATTTTTATTGGCACCATTGAATTCAGCCCAAAAAAACAAACAATTTAGTATTTTGAATCATAGCTCTGTGTCCATTGGTTACCGAGATATTTAAATTGGTAAACACAGTACGTTGCCCCAATGTTAACCTTAAGGGAAATAAGTAAAATTCTATATCTCGCTTATTTTTCAACATACCTTGATAAAACTTGGTAAATGGCTTCTTCTAGTTCAGATCTACTAAAAAATTAATTAAAACCACCCAGTTTTGATATACCCGTAGCAGCAAACCTGCATACTGTAAATTATGAATTGTGAATAACACTGTTGTATTGTTTGTTGAAGGAATAAACAAATTTCAATTTCAATTTCAATACTCATTCCCCATGTTATTCTTATGGAGCTTACAAAACATGTCAAATCTCGCTATGTTGGATCGAAATATGTTGTTTTGCACTTGAAATTCACTGAGTATGCAGGTCTGCTGCAACGGGGGTATTGTATATTTTTGTGTGTTTTAAATCATAAAATTGTAATTGTCTGCAATTGAAAATTTTGTTGAGGCTTAAGATAAAAGATTAACACTGCATCTCGCGCACAGGCCCTTCGCAGTACCCACGCGAGATTATTTTTCTTAAAAAGAGTTCTTAATAAAAAGTCTGTTAACAATTGAAATTAATTGATTTTGAATTTATTTGAACAAAAGTGAAGAACCAACTCTCCTCCACTTCCAACCAAACCAACATTTCCTTCCAACCCTGAACCCGTCCACAACCGCATTCACAACCGCTGCCCGTGACAACAATGCCGATCCGTCCACCGTCCTTCCCTGAAGTACTGTACCACTGTACCAGTACGACATGACGCGAGAACAATTAAATCGCCGACCGCGCAAGCAACGAGGCGTTATCTAAGCATTCCGACAAGTCGAGACTTAGAAGATAACTAGACCGCTGTTGCAACGTCCACCGGTCTCGTACACTATTCGATTACGCAACCTTGCTCGGAAATCTCGGACAGCAATCGTGCACAGCGATTGGAATTGCGAGTGGAATGAGCTTACACATGTCTCTCACGGTGAAAAGGTATCGTGCTCAGCAAAAATTCACTCCACTCGTTGCTTGATCACGTGTTTCCCCATTGTCGGTGATAAGATAAGATTCTCCATCTACAGCCTCTTGGCTCCAGCGACCAAAACTTGGCTCCGACTCATAAAGTGCTCGTGCTAAGCGGATTTATTGAATTTGTTAAATGTCATTATGTCTGATTTTAAACGCAAAACACCTCCAAACTGTATGAGTAAGCAGAAATTGTATGCCAATATGCAAGGAAGATGAGTTTTAAAAAGACAGTTTATTCTAAATTTGCAATTTTCGCGCGTAATTAAACATCTGAGTAAATTCCAGTTCAATATATAAGGTTAGTTATTGCTGGTATAATTACTAGTTAGCAAGTTTTAAATTTTTCTTATTAATGGGATGACCATTCTCACCCAATAGAAGGAAGAGTCGAAAAAATGGCTACGTTCTCGCGTAATACTATCTTCTTGGTAATACGAATACATGTAAGTCAAGCTTAAACAAATAGTGCTGCGAAACTGTTAAAATACACTTCATTCGACTAGCCGATAGGCGTGCTGATCTGTGTTGTTCCGATCGTCCGTAACCGTCAGTGAACCGATCGACAACCGAGTGTGACCCCCAAACAAACACAAACAGAGCGGACGCTGACGGAATCGCGTATTTCGGGCCACAACTTCCGCATTCGGCGTCGAGTTACCGCCGCCGCCGCAAACAGGCGATTGTTCTCGATTTAATATTAGCACTGGTACGGCGAACACGCTACATACGCATACGTGTAACTCGTGGCACGCTGGCGATACCCGTAGCGACACTTCATTGTTGAATGTGCAGTCGTTTAAGGAATAATCATTCGACTAATTAGTCTGAACTACTTTCGGTTAATTAATCTGAACGATATTATTCTGAGTTACATTTTCAACACGACTGCCATTACCTGTAAGCGTAATTATATCTGTGAATATAATTTTGCGAGTCAATGATGATATTGACATTAGGTTTTCACTCACTAGTGAAAATACGCTAGAATAAATCACAAAGATGCTATTTAAAATGTAAATAAGTCATGTAAAAAGCAAACAAAATAATATCGCTTAATTTTTAAAATTTCTTCATAGCTAACGAGAACATAAAAAAGAAAACTCCTGAAAGATCCAATTTGTATTCTGCGCATCGACGTGAAATAATGGTTGATATATGCTAATTTGTTCACAAAGGTGGGCTCATAATCTTAAATATTAATGTTAGGTACCCTCAGCGTCATAAGAGATTCAATTTTACGTGTGCAACTAAGTTAAGCAACAAGGCTCCTCTTTTAGACCTTCAAAATGGGGAACATTTAAGTTATTGGACTCTCGGAATTGTATATGTAGCTTAGTAAATGTTTACTTGTAATGAATTTCCCTTACAGCATTTTTCTTGAAGAAAGTTTGTTATCGCTCATTACTGTATTAGTATCACGTGGTTTTATTTAGTTTTAAATACACGCTACAAACTCATTTTTGACCTCAGTATTGGAGTTACCTCTTGTAAATAGTTAAACATCAGCCAGTATAACTTAGCAACTCTTTAACTACCGAACGATTAATTAATCAATATAATAAAGTTTTCAGAATATTTAAACAAAACAAAACCAAATACTGTAATACTAATAAAGACTGATAAGTGTATAAGAAAAATGGTTTAAGGGAATTCATGAGAGTGCTAGTACTATATACAATTTGCAACACCCCATAACGATGACCTTAAATACCCGTAATACAGAAGCGTAGCATAGACAAACATGAAACTAAAGCCCAAACCACCGTAATACGGCTTGATACCACGTGTAACACAAAGCACGACAACATTCCATCGGCTGCATTGATAACAAAGGGCGTCACAAGGCTTCAAACTCCTGCGGTTATGCGAAACGAGGAATGTGACACGATACACACATTGTTATATGACCTGTTGTTTTTAATCCTAATATGTATTTACAAAATGTGTGATCTGATACTATAATCGTAGAATCAATAGAATAATATTGTTTTTGTACTTGGCTAAAATAATTTCGACGACGACCTTATCACTCACCTTATCACAGTTATCACTCTAGTCGGACTCAAAATTCTACTGTTTGGTTTTAATGATTAAAAAAAAGAATTGGGAAACTGTGCTCCACTACGCCACGCCAAAAAAAAACCCTTAACAACGTGTTGATGATTTCTTTGATCTTGAAAGTTTCCCACTCACACCCCTGTGTGAGTTGATTGATGCATTCACTGCACCTACTGCATGTCGGCTAGTTGAAAGGTCACTTTCAGTTACTTCCTGGATGAGGTTAAATGCACTTCAAGGTGTAATTTCACAAGGCTAAGTTTATGAAGTCCGTCTATTTGTTCAGGAAAATGACGGAATGCAGTCTCCCGCTTACAGCTTCGACCTCTTCTCATTAAAATAATGTGTAACATTTGATTTCCCAGAATCCCTATAACATCAGACTTTGTTACAATTCCCATGTTTATAGATCTCGTTCCATAAAAAATTTAACAGCTTTGCTGTGCATTTCTACAATATAGCCATTTAATAACACGCTTAATCTTCCGCTTAGGCTATATACTTGTGCCATAAAAGCCACTTACAATTTAACCGTGATAATTTCTCTTCCATCAGTCGTCAGACTGGCTGTTGAAAAATCATGTCTAATTATGTTATTGGGGTTCTGATATACTCCCTTATTTTCCTTGTTTATGCTTCATTCTTGATGTAGGTGAGTTTATTCGTTGTTTCAATTTTAATGTTTGCAGAAATTTTCCAACACGGATTGAAGATTATTTTCCAATAAACTGAAAACATTCTGTCATCGGCAAATAAAAGACTGAGTTTTAGAATAAAATAAAACTTCACGACGATTCGTTAATCGTAATCCGAAATCTGATCCCGTTTGTGTTCGTGTGCGGTTAATTACACTCAAGTCGCTGAAGGTTATTTTCTAACTGCAGGAAGTTTTAAAAACAATCATAATTAATCAATATTGACGATTAAAATTTTACGAAAAAGAACCAGGATGTCTTGTCAGAACACAAAGCAAAAATGTGACTCACAATCATCTTCACAATCTAACTATCTTCAACAACAACTGACTTCCTAAATTACACTGTTCCAAAACGCTCTGCAGATAATAATTAATACATTTATCTGAGGAATTTTTCATAGGGGTCAAGTCGAACATTAAACAACACATAGGCCTAAATGCGAGTCTAAAATGGCCAGATTTCGCCGCCCCTTAACGAAACAGCGAAACAACTTGTATAAATCCAAGCAGCCAGCGATCACATAGTGCGAATACACGGATCACACGAGGCGCGATGTGAAGCCTAAATTTGCTTTTAGTCCCTTACGCATAGCAAAAACAAACTACGTAATAATTACAAAATATGGTATCAAATTTAAGGTCTAAATCTCAGAACTACTATAAGGTACCAAGTATAAATGCGATAATTACGACGTACTTAAAGGCAGTCTACATGTCGTAAATACTGATAACAAAGAAGCTTGTCCTGACATTTTTTGAGAGAAGCTGCCGCCACGGAATGTACCAGTAACGTTCCCATGATCGGTAAACTGCTTCTTAACCATTTAATTAAACCTACCATAGTAATTGCGAGATTCAAACTTTTAATTAATTTGTTACCATATTTGTATTTTTGAAGTCGAATAAATTTTTGTAAGCAGCAGTTTGGGATTGACTTTGTTTTTATGCAGGCGCCGCACAGAGCGATCTCTCTCACAAAAACTAAGTTAGCGGAACAAACTGAGGCAGCACTTTTTTCAAAAATATTATTTAAAAGTTTAAGTCTTTGGCAATAATTTCCAACATTTTTTATTTTAACTGACAAAAAATAGCAGCCGACCACTTTTTTCATGTCACATATTAAAGTTGAATAAGCACTTCTGACTTTTCCATTTCCTAAAATAGAAAACTTATAATTTATAGCCTACTAATACCGTTAAAAACTGAAGGACTCCTCATATATGCAAAATTTCGACCTTCTACCTCAATAGTAAATTGTATAAACTACGAGTTATTTAAAACGTGAGCACTGAGAGACTGACAGATAACGCCTTTTACGTTTCTACACCTAGACAATATAGCGGTCTCTGCTTCATCTGTTGTAACGCTAGCAATGCTTCGTCTATTTGTACCGTGAGGTCGCTGCACGCAGCACACGGCACGCGGCAGTAACGCGGGGAAGCGGTCCAAGTCCGAGACCCCGGCCATGTGTTTACCTCGCCCCGCGGCCTCCCCGCCTGGCGACATGGCAACACGGCAACAGCCGCAGCCGCGCCGTCCCCTTCCTACCCATCCCCACGGGGGACCGAGCTTCGCTTGCAAAGGTAACTCGGTTCGAACAAAGTTAACTTTGCTCTCTCGCCTCTCTTACGTTCGAGTTCATGTTTGGAGGACGTACGAACGACTGAAACCATGGCCGCCTCTGCGGCCTTCGAACTGGCAACGCCGCTTCTTAAGGTTTTTTTTGCATGGTAAAAACTCTCTCCCAGCTGATTTCAAGTAAACAAGAGAGAGGGCCATAAGAGAGCAGGGATAGATAAATCCCTAGGCCAAGTTGTCCTGACCACGTTTAGGCAACTAGAAATGACAAGTTCCACGCCGCTCAACGGTCTACGGAACGCCGAGGGATGTATGATGTAATCAGCTGAACCCTTAGGTGCGATGTTGCCATTTACTAGCACCGCGGCCTTGTTACTATAGAAATGGCTATACCGAGGGTGTCAAGCTAGCTGCTCTGCCTATTCGCTAATTTTTTAAGAACAGGCTACCTGAGAGTTCGATGAAGTTTGATGCCTTGTAAAAAAGCGGGATTTTAATGACAAAAATCTGAAATATGCATTTGCATAACAGCCGTAAGAATTAGTAGGTTTTTATGACCCTACAACGTACGGTCAGAAAAAAATTCATAATTTAAAAAAAACTTTTATTCAAAATAATAGTTATAACTTAGGCTAAATTGAAATGACTTAAGACAACAACCGGAACAGCATTAAATAAAGTTTGATGTGAACAAAATTTATTCACAGTGACAACTGGTAAAAAAAATATAGGCCTAGGCCTAACTTTCTCCTGTGTAACTTTTTGTAGATCAAAAAGTTTATTGTCGATGACCTAAATTAATTACATAATACAAGACAACATCAAGCCTTTATCTAATCCAATTACGGCTCTAAAAATACATTTAACAATGAGAACAAAACTAAAACATTTATATCATGAAATTATGAAATGGACTACTTTAAAAGGGGTCTTCCAAAAGCCATCTTAACACTTTAGATTCAAGGATGATAGGTGTTTAATGCAGTGATAAGGTAAGTAGGCTATGACTATACTATACTATGTAAGAAGTAGGCTACTCAACTTTACTGGAAGTTCAGTTATAAAAATTGTTAAATTTAAGTGTGCCAAAATTTTGATAAAACATAGTAAGTTAGGCTTAGTGCAAGTTTTAATGTCAGAATGTTTTTTAATGAAACAGAGTTTTAGTAGGTCACTTTTGGAACTACTACGGCTTAATAACAATGTAAATTGAAGTAGCCTGACTTATATTTTAAATCAACAACAACGTAATACTCCAAAATTATAAATAATCATGAAAATGTCAACCAAATCTTCTCTTATCTTAAAGAAAACAATTCCTTTTTTGGATAGAGAATTAAATAGCCTGCAGCAAATTTATGTGCACATGGTAGGCCAACCAACAATCGTCTTTTGTGGCAATTATCATCTTTCTCCAAGATCTTTCGCCTTTTAGGCTTAAAATGTGATCTTTATAGGCCTATATCATTATACAAAAGGGACTGAATTATGTTCTTTGATTGAAATTATGTGTTGGTTTAATGGTAGAGTGAGGTGATGTTTTTATTTTGATTCCTTTGGACATTTGCCATTACTGATCAGTAAATAAAAGTTTCGGGATACGCCTACTAACAGTTTCAGAATACAAAATTATCTAACTCTTGCCATCATAACTCTTGCTTATAACTCTTGCCATCATGAATAAAGCTGATCGTGAATAATATAGCATTTGCAACTTTTTTAAAATTAGAGAAATGACATAGCTCACTCCCTGATCGAATGTAAATTTTCCTAATATTATAAATCTATGGGTTTTTCCACCAAAATAATCTCTCTTAGTTATTTTTCAGGGTTTTATCTTAAACCCACGGATTTTCCTACCAAAATAATCTAACTGATATTCCCAGTTTCTCCCTGAGAGCAGCCACCCTGTGGAAACACTGTGACTGCCAATCTCATTTATAGTAAACCATATATTGAGGATAGGCCTTACATTAGGCAATTAAGGCGATGTTCTACATGTGGACCATGTGGACATTAAAATGTAGGCTATGTTTACTTCACAGTCTAAGAAAAAATACAGTCCCGACACTTATCATATGTTGTAAAGCATTATGTTGTCCGCAGGGGGATGCTAGCGTTCCAAAGCGGCACGCAAAGGCCGTAACGCAAGCACAGTTGACCAGAAAATTAGACACAATCAGATTGCAATTGTGTATGGCCTACCTACTTTATGTGCCAGCCACCAGGATCGCATAGGGAGGACACATTTTTCACCTGAGTGACGAGACTGTATTTGTTCTTAGATAGTGGGCATTGAAACATGTGATTTGCTTGTGGTGGACGTATTAATTGTGCTTGCGTGCCACCAGGGCCTAAGTAGCTTACTTAAAGCTGACGTATTAAATCATGATCATACTTACACAACCTACAGTAACTGACAATTCAAAGTATAAAAATCTCTGATTCGGTACTGTTCAAGTTCTTTCAAAAATGGAAGCGGACAGACCACTAAATAATTGTTGAGCTCAGAAATAGTAAACATTTTAGTCTTTCACCAAATTTTCTTCTGTAGGAGTGGTAAACTAGAGACTTGTAAGCTTGTTTAAACAGTTCCCTATCAAACCATTAAAAGTCGAGGCCTAAATCAATGATTGGAAATTATATGTAAAACTTAATGGTGATAGGCTATCACTGACGAACTGGACTGCTACTTTTGTCCTGTTTTGAATCCAACTATCATATGGCCCAGATTAAAGATTAATTTATGCTACTAGCTTGCCATATTGTTCATCAACCATCAGTCGAGAACTTAATAGCACTGAAGTCAATTGACACAAACCAGGCCTAAGCTCAAATTGTCATAATTTTAATTTTAGAGAGCAAATTTGATGTACTTCAACTAAACATAAAACATGTAAGTTTGCCTACTTCAAGAGAACAAAATAAAGCATAATAAAGCACAAAAACAATCTTGAGTCTTAACATTCGAGTGGGGTTAAAATACCAAAACCACAGAAGCCTACCAGTTTGACCAGTCTGGCTTCTTTGTGCTCGCGTTAAAAGGCACTCAGATCCCAGGTATTTATACGAAAATTATGACAGAAAACTAACCTGTCTGAGCTTTCTGAGCTGTCGTAGCGATCAACACAACGTTTCTTCCTACAGTTGTGACCATTTTCTTCGTGTATCGATTTCAAAGCAGACGTAAATTCCTCAGTGTCCGAACCCATCACACGGCCATCCATTCGGGGACAGCTTCTCAACTTCACGCCATTTAACTGGAATTTTGAACACAAGGCGTCACTCTCACTCAATACAAAATACTCAGACTTAACACTATCTTCAGTATTATTACTGTCCTCACTCGCACTAACTAGCAAAACATCGTCCTCATTCACAATAACATTTTCACATACAGGCCGCCCATCTACCAGCGAACAGTCCGCCATCTTCAAACACACTATGCACCCGCTCGACCGACTCTGCCACTGGTATCTTTCCTTCTCTCTCTTCTTTCTCTCCGTTTCTCTCTCTCCGCCGCTACATTCTCTGACGTCACGGTGGTGGGGGAAAGAAATGCGTGACGTCACTGGTGTTTTATTTTTCAGATTCGTTTTTCATTCATCTGCTATTGAAAAGTCACGAGTTTTACATACATTCTATTGCTTATGTGTTAATATATAACTTAAAATATAACTAGTCATACGTTTTCTAATCAAGGAAGTCCTGTGCCTTATAAAATTAACTTAATTTAATAGCTGCTCGCCGGACGAGCACAACCACACACTCACACACAGGCAATAAAATTTAGCAAAACAAAATCAATTCTTTAATCCTCTCATTAATAGATAATATAGGCTGCTTATATTATAACTTATCAATACTTTAGACCTATCAAAAACCGTGATAAATTATAAAACACCAATTTAATTGGTCCAACTATATTTAAATTCCAGTTATCAGTTACAGTGAGAGCAGGTCGCTCAATTGCAGCAAAGGTAAATATAATTTAAATCGAGACAAGCGAGGACAGACTGACAGACATAGCCCATTGGAATATGCATTTAAAGCCAAGTGTCCCACAGGAAGCTCCAATATCTCCTAAAACCATTTTTAATTTTTCATGGTTCTCTGATAAAACTTTTAATTTAAACATCAATCATAACTTGCCAACTTTGTCACAACTATTCACCTTGTGAACAGACGCTTCTTCCGGCGGTAAATATTCTTTATCTACCGCATTCAGTTCCCAATGCAGTACTCAGTTATTTTGTATTTGGTTTAAATTAAACCGGGGAAAAATGAAGTTCCGGCAAATGCACTTATTTTAGGTGCTGAAGTATGGTGGAGTATCGTAATTAATTACAGTAGGGTGGTTGATTATTAGAACGAAATATCGAAAAATTGTCGCTCAGAAATACAGTAATGGAAGAGCATTTTGCAGACTAACTTTTTTGAATTTATTGACGTCTAAAAGGGTCAAATTTACTATACATGTGCAATTCATATAAACAGATTGTTAGTTTAATAAGAAAACCAAAGTCCTTCCGCATATTTTTTGTGAAAGTAGGTCCCGATCTCAAAAATATGTTAATGCTAATAACTTGTCAATATTAACAACGACCCAAATCTGACAAATCAAACGGCAGCTTGCTTATTGAAATCGAATGAAAATAGCCGAGTACTAGTTTTACAGCTTATCTTCATAGTTTCATATTTTCAGCTGCAAAGTAACAAACCGCAATCTAGATGTGTGAAAAATTCTCTTTTTCTTACTCATTATCCTGAAAGCTGTTCCGCGATATTTAAAGTTTTAAACTTAAACAAAAGAAATGCAAACACTGTAAATGACATTATACTACGTCGTTATGACGAACTTCAACAATTAAAAATTCATTTCCACAGGAGGCCAATGATAAAAAATGTTTTATCACATAGAGCAAAAGTGTCTTTTGAGGCTTAATCGTTTTCACACAAAGTTGAAATGGAGACCCAAAAATTTGTAAAACTACATTACTGTTTTATATTGCAGTTATCTAAAACTGGAAAACTGAACTGTATTGTAATTTTAATAAAATTGTATGAGATAGACATTTTAGATGTAAATTATTCAACATTGTTTATTGATGAAATTTACTGTGTAATAAATACTAATAAATATTATTCAATTCCAAAATTATTATCAGTTACAAATTATGAAAAAAATTAGATTGCCAAAAACTTTAGAAATTTAATTTGTTATAGCATCATAGTTGCGATTCAAATTAACCCTTTGACGGAGCACTTTTTATGGAAAAATTTTTATTTTGTCTGCATTTGGCCTGATATTTTGGTTATGACCTTTTTGATTGTCAATATATATTGACAATATGCTAAATTAATTAATAATAAATAAAAAACGTGTCTTCCTCCTCTATACAAAGGTAACACCTTGACTATTTTATAATTGTCTTTTTGCTAAGTGCTAGAAGTATCGAATCACTAGTTATTAGCATCATTTTTTTATTCGTAGAACCGTAGAATTAATCATTGTTTAGTTCTATGGTTCTATTTTTTACTGGTCGAACGTGAAAAGCTGGGAAGCAGGCGAGCCACAGAGAAGATGAGAGGAATCAAAGTGGTTTTTTTCTTCTCTGTGGAAGCAGCTGACTCTACAGTTAGTTCATGGTTTCGCCGCTCACCACACACAGCGCCACCTACTGGAGCGCAATATGTACTGTATCTACAAGATTTAAAATTGGATGGCAATAAATGAATTTTATATCGTGTAACTGATTCGACGATTAAGTAAATCATCAGTGGATGGTACAGCATACATACATGTACATTGATATAGCGTTTCAAAGCTTCATTTATAATCTCATGCAATGATGTGCTTGAGCTCATTGAGCTGATATAATTAAACATTTTTTATGATTCTCTTTGCATTTCAAAATAAATAATTAAATAAATAATTAATAAATCAAGCAGTTAATTTTTTAAAATTTAAGTATTTGAGGTATTAAAGGTTGTGATGTATACAAACCATAATAATACTCAATTCAATATAAAAACTATGACATAAATGAGATGATATATTCATAAGATAATAGAATATTTTGGAAATTAATTTTTATCGTTATTACAACCCGGAACGAAAAAGCTGATTCTGTACATCAAATTATTAAACATTTAAAAAAAGCTATACTTTTTGTCAAGATCTAACAGTCAAAACCAAAATGTTCACAGAATAATTGAAAAATTACATTTACGTTTTAAAATTAATAAGAACATAACAATTTCAACTAATAAATCACAATAATTTTTAAATTTAATAAGATATTTTCATACCTTAAATTAGAAATAAAACGAATTTATGGAAAAAAGTTTGTTAGCAGTTTTTGGTGGAGAAATTTGATTTTGTCTACTTAAACTACCCCTACTTACATTAAAACATCATCATCATATAATCTATTAATTTTTATTTGAAAAATTACATGATTTACATCGAAGACAATCGTAAATTTTATACTTTTTAAAATACTATTATACTATTAGAGCTACAGCGGACCAAGGTTCACAAAACAGGAATTTGACTTACACATAGCTTAGGGAATATATATTCATATTCTCTTCCCCAGTCTAAGCATATAGCTATCCTGTCCCCTCAAATGTACAAAATAAAAAATAAAAACAATCTAATTTCCGGCGAAGACAAACGGCAAGAAGACAAGAACAAACATCTAACTACTGGACAATTTTGAAACTCTGTCAAGAGGAGCAGCTAAACAATAATTTAATGTTTACTAATCGTAAACTGTTGGTATTTCTTTATTTTAAATTCAATACTGTACATACTAAAATATTATTTTATGTGTGAAGCTTTCTATCTGAAGAGAAATTAACTAATAAAACGATAAGTATTCATTTTTTCAAATACACATTTGGCTCAATAGTAGGGAATTTATACTTCTCGTGTTGGTAGAACCGATGTGATCAGCTGTGACGCAAGCATCCGACACTCGTCAGTGAGCAGCAGTCGACAGACGAATCATCTGTGTAGTAGTAGTCTGTTGTCATCAGATGTGTGCGGTTTTGTTTACAAGGAAGTGGGAAAAGTCAGTTTCAAATGTCAACAGAAACAAAATAATGCATAACCATTTAAATTAATATATCTTGAAAGAACAGTGACGAAAGTCAGTGTTGAAGATGCTAGACTACAGGCATTTTAATAGTTTTTAATCTAAAATTCAAGTGATCCGCGTACAAATTTTGTGTAAACTTTCACATTGAATTTTATGAAGTTGGCGCTATGGCAAACGTTACTGGACCACCCTCTCTGGATTCGGAGTATGACGAGTATCTTGCCATTCCGGACGTAGACGATAATGGCTCTCCATACAACTCAGAAGTTAAGAGTGATGCAGATGATCTTCCAATCGGTGAGTTTGTTATTCAAATTAATGCATCAGAAGTTAGGGCCTACTAATTTAAAATTATAATCATTCTGATTTCTTTGTTAGCTTACTACTTAAAGTACGAAAAAAAGTTAAATTTTTAATAATTGGATTTTTTATACCTCAGCTCAATTTATTCTTTGTGAACTTTTTAACCTATAGACCAGAATTGGTCTCCTGGGGGGGGGGGGGTTCGACAGTTTGGGGAGGAGGGGTGATACGGGGCGTCATTCTTACCGAACATAAAAAAAGGAACCCAGTTAATTATAAATTAACACAAAGTAAGCAAAAGTAACTAGGTTCCTATTCAAAATTATTATAATTATTATAACTAGGCAGTCTCATAATTTTCATTCAATTTCAACATTAAAATCATTGTACGTATCACTTGTTAGGTCTAATTTGGAATTTGCTAGTATAATATGGAATCCTTATTTTGCTGTTCATATCAATTCAATTGAGAAAGTTCAGAAGAAGTTTTTGCGCTATTTATATTTTAAGGAAACTGGTCATTATACTTTTGATATTTCATATAATCAGCTTTTAAGAATTTTTGAATATTAATTTTTCGCGCACAAGGGTACAGTTTTCATCACCTTTAAACACAATGATGAGATTATATAACTCCTTATCGGGAGAAGTTGATATATTTGCAAATAATATTTACCAGTACAAAAGATATTGTCAAAGGGGTTTAAATTGATAGCTTGAATTTCTAGTCAGCCTGCTAAAAAAGGGGGAGGGGAAGTATCTGTATTTATTTTATTTATTGTTTTTTTTTAGGCTATTTTTTTTCTCTCGCTACTCTGGAGCCTAGTTATTGTTAAGTCTTAGCAGAGTTTATTGTTGTTGATTATTGTTAATATTTGTTTATTGTTACTGTTACTGTTACGCTATGTATTTTGTTTTTTTTTTGTTACTTGCATTAATAGTGATAATTATGTTCGTTGAACTGGACTGGACTGAAATATTGTGGACTTTATGATAACTGCATGTCTTCCTCTGCAACATGCACAATGTAATTGGGTATATAACCTATATTGTTGCATGTAACATAAATAAATAAATAAATAAAATATTCTCAAATACCAGACCAACGTGGCAGACGGCTAATTTGATTCAGAAAAACACAGTTTTATTGCAAGGCAGAAGTTGGAAACTCAGCCAATAACAGCGATGGAAAGTGATACATTTGGTTTCCACCTGCCACCATGTACTGACCCTCAGAAATATTTGATGCTCCAAAATATGGAATTATCATATATAATGAAGGACTGCAATTTTAGGAAAACACAGAGCTCAGTAGACAAAAGGGTAAATATGTCATTTTCCTCTGGTAAAAAGAATATTGGTGTAATGTTGTAAGATAGAATGGGCATATAGTTTGGTAGCAGGGGGAGAAGTTGGATCTTTGCCAGTGGTGTAGTGGGGTGGGATCTTATGAGAACGGTGTTCCTACACCGGAAAAATCCCCATGCCCCGTTTAGGAAAAGTCTAGGGACAATCACTAAATATATTAAGCGTTTGCTTATTGGAAAATTTGCCAATACACCACTGATCTCTGCACTGATGATAAAACATCGGGCCACCCCTGTGATTCCATAAAATAATCATAGTGTCAACTGCTTTGATAAGCTATTGAAACTAAGATAATCAGTGAGCTAGAAAGTGATTTAAAAGGAGAGCCAATCTCTAATGAAAGTTGATGATTAAGTTATAAGGTATAGTTATATATAGTGTTTTTTTTTCTTTTCAGGGGCTCGAGCACTCCCATTCAAAACCATTCACCACCCTCCCGTCAAATTCAAGTCCCCTCACAGACGGCTCTTCATTTCAAATGAAGAGATAGAGCTTCAAGTTACCGAATATGAAAGAAGTATTACAACCCATATTTTAAATCCCAATCTGTAAGTATTTCTTTTTAACTCAAGACTAGGCTATTCTTTGTAAAAGAACACAATATCTTAGTTATTATTAGTTTGCTGAGTTTTAAGGTGTGAGGGAAACGTTGTGGTAGCCACCTCTTAATTCTTAAAAGTTTCCTCTGCTTCTGATACCTAAATAGGCTAAATAAATAATGGACTTAAGAGACTGTTGGAATGATGATTTTTTTAGGAGAAGCAATTATTTCAAGAGCGATTGATTTTTTATATTTCAAGTAATTGAATCGTTTAGTTTAAAAAAACTGTTAAGAGCCAAGCTTGGCGAAATTGAGTTAAGACCATATTATTGTTCTAGAAGGGTAAGCGAATCGTTCTATGCAATAACCAGTGATGTCTGATGCTCAGAACGCTACTAAAATCCATTTTGAGGTATTTTTTAGCGAATTTCCCCTATAGGGAAGAAGCTATTACCGTAGGTCTCATAGTAAGACCTAAGCCCGAGACCATGATAACTTTTCGTTTTGGGGCCACCAGAAGCAGAAAACACCATTCGTTCGAATTTATATATATATATCTATATATCTATATATACACATATGTGTCTGTCAGCACGATAGCGGCCATAAAAATGGTCCGATCTTAATGAAATTTGGTACAGACATGTAAAGTGGTAATCCCTCGGACGAGTTCATAAACCAGCCCGATCAGACCACCGGAAGGGGGGGTAAAGGGGGATGAACCCCCCCAAAAATGGGTTTTTTGAGTTGATTACATAGGAAAATAAAATTTATCTAATTTTGGTCGGCACCATTGAATTCAGCTCAAAAAAACAAACGATCTAGTATTTTGAATCACTGCTCTATGTCCATTGGTTACCGAGATATTGAAAGTGGTAAACACAGTACGTTGTCCCAATGTTAACCTTATGGGAAATAAGTAAAATTCTAAATCACGGTTATTTATCAATATATCTTGATAAAACTTGGTAAATAGCTTCTTATAGCTCAGATTTACTGAATATTGAATTAAAACCACCCAGTTTTAATATAACTGTAGCAGCAAACCTGCATACTCATTCCCCATGTTATTCTTATGGAGCTTAACAAAACATGTCAAATCTCGCTATTTTGGATTGAAATATGTTGTTTTGCATTTGAAATTCGCTGAGTATGCAGGTCTGCTGCAACGGGGGTATTTAGAGCAAAGACCCGTCATGTTCAGGTTCTTATAGCGGGGTTTTGCACTAAATAGTAGGGAATTTCTTTTTTTGCTCTCATGAAGATTGACAACAATGATGGTTGTTTGCAACTTTTGATTAGCCTATTTGATTTACGACTTGTTTTAACCAAAATTTATGCTTTATTTTATAAATCCTTTATTTTATTGATTTATAGGTGATTAGTTTTGGTTTAGTGCAAAAACCCGTCATTACAAATATTTTCTTGAAATTTTTTTATGTAAATATGGTAGTATTAAAAAAAGGTCACCACCAGAAACATTCATTTAATGGTTACTTTCAGGCAAAAAATTGTTTAAAACATTGAAATGAATTTACAATTGCTGCAACCTTTTTTTTTCTCAAAAATATAATTTTGCCTTTTGACGGGTTTTTGAATTAAACAATTCAATTATGCACATTTCAGATTTTTTTATGTAGGTACACCACATTTAATTTTTTTTTCACCACACTACGACAAAATCACCTGTTTTACAAATGTCAAACGCGGACCGAAACACACCGTTTGCCGCCACAGGACCGAAAACGTTGGGGGCCCTAGGGCCGAAAGTCAGCTGATAGTTTATTTGCTTGAAACAACGTCAGAACATCACAAAATTATACGGCATTCAAGACAGGATAGTTGCGATCATATGATTGTCATACCTGTGTTTTGTTTTCAAGTGAGTCAAATAATAATCAGTTTTTTTAAAATTATTTAGGGTATATTTCATTGTGTAGTGTGGTGAAAAATAGCGTTCGCACCTCGACCGAAAGGGTTTTGCAGCTCTCGATCGTTTCAAATTCTCGACTTCGTCTCGAATTTGAAACACGATCTCGAGCCTGCAAAACCTCATTTTCGGCCCTTGTTGCGAAATATACTATAGCTACAGTAATGTGTTAAAATTATAAGAAATAAGAATCAACTACATAAAACAAGTCTTTTTTTACACTAGAAGTTTTGTTTTGTTTTAGCTACGATATAACGTAGATTATGGTTATTTTAACATTGATTGACAGAGTACCTGTTTGCATATCTTTGTGATATATTTGAAATGTAATGTGCTAAGGAAGTGAATTTGAATTTGAATTTGAAAACTCACGAGCCATTCAAAGTTTGTAATGTCAGTTTATTATATGCCTTCTTACTTCTTACTTGAAGAGATTGTTTGTACAAGGATAAATGTGGTTAGTAAATAAAGTGTTATGCTTATCAGTGATGTATTTACTTACGAGCTCAGGTTACTTACACAGCGAGTTTTCAAGGACGCTTAGAGCTGCTGATTGATAAAATTAGATTGATAGCAATTAAATTTAAATTAAAAATCAAGAACACGAACAAATTTATATGTTTTTAATTGTAATATGCATATCTGTTGAGTTACAACTACAATAAGTAGGACCTACACATTTTCACACTGACATTTTAAATTTAGTTTAAATAGTTGAAACAACTCTGTTGATCAGACAAAACTGAATTACTACATTGTAAAATAAATGTACCGTATTCTTAAGCGTTTTAGCTAAAATAATTTATTAAAATGATTAGGTATTGTTATTTTTTTAAGTTTTAAAGTCTTAAAAAGAAGAGTATTAATTTTGTGTAAGTTTTTGAATTTAAAATAATTTGTTATACAGTACACTTCTGATTATCCGAGGCCATCAGGACTGAGGCTACCTCGGATACTGAGAATCTTTGATGGTACAGAGGTTGCTTATATTTTGAGGTGATATTGTTACAAGACCACAATAGTAAGTGGGATGCTGGTAAAATAACTGTTTTATCAATAATATAGAGTATTTAGGCCAGTAAACAAAAATTTAGTCAACAAAATATTTGGATACAGCACCTTTATTTAAAAATAACAACAGTTACAACAAACACTTCATCAAGGAGAATCGTCATTCGTCACGTAATGCGTCTGTTTACATTCGTACCGTACCAACGTTTGTTAATGATGGGAGTTCATTGCCATCAAGCAAGGATGAATCTAGGCCAATATGATCTTAGGGGTACCGGTGTGATTCAGGGCCATAGGAGACATGTCTTCAATGACTCCGGGTGCGATCGGCATGACATTACTACATCACTCTCATAAGGCCTCATGCGGCAAATATTTGAGCAAGTCAAAATCGCCATTGTTCGACAATAGCGAATACCCGCCTTACACCCAGCAGATGATTTGGTTAGTTCTTCTTCTTGTGATTTTGAGTGGAAACACAAATCTAGGTTATTGAGGGATATTCGTGCCATAAAATAATATTTTGAAAGTTTATAGAAATTTTTAACTTGAAGAAATGAATAAACTAACTTATAACCTATAATTTAATACTTATTTTAAACCAGATTATGTGAATCATGCTATTATAATGTTCTGACCAAAAATAAAAAGTATGTACTTTAGCTTAGAACAACCCAGGATAACCCGAAGTCTCGGATAACCGTGGCTCGGGTAATTGGGAGTATACTGTACTGTTGAAAGCTGAAGGGATCTTTGAGTTAATTCTGGTAACGTGAAGTGTACTTCACAGAAATATTAAATTACTCAGAGATTTAAATTGATCTTTATCTCTAACCGTATGATTTTTTAAATCTCTTGCATACCTGAAAGGCTGAAAGGCTTTCACATACCACAAGTGTTGCGGATACCACTAGTTGGGAAACACTGCTCTGACAATGTATACTTATGGGTCGATGTGTCTCGAAGAAATCTGAGAGTTTCTTTTAATAGTAAGAATAATTTTTTCTTGACATTGGACAATTTTGATGTTGTAGTATCCGAATCATGAAATTAAATCAAGAGTAGCTTGAATATTCTTTTAGCTGCCTACCCATTCTAAACAATAGTTTACACAATATAACATTTTTCAATCGTGAAAGTTTGATTTAAAGACTAATCGGAGATTTTGATTGAAATGGAGTAAAGTAAAGAAGAAGTGTATTTGTGTATGAAGAGGAACGAAAGTTGATTGGTGTTTTGTCAGCGAGGAGGGCAGTTGACAGGTCCAGAAGGTCAACCGGTCGTTGGGTCATCAGCTGTCAGTGAGGTCAACGCCAACTAAAGCGGCTGCTTCGCGTCACTTGCAGACGACAGGGACACTGCACGAGGCTCTAACTAGGGCAATAACAAGTAGTTATGGATGTTTACGGTCGTTTATGAACCGGTGATTTGCCTCTTCTTACACTGATTACGTTAGGAAACGGCAGAAATCATGATAACGATGTGCGACCATGATTTTGGTGGGTCTAAAGTTGGGGTCTGATTGATGAAATAAGAACATGTTACTATTTTATGTAGGATCATTTTTATAGTTTCAACACATATATTTTGAAAAAAAATACCCTAAAAATTAAGTTAAAAACTTCTTTAAATCATGAATTTTGGGTTTTAGTAAATTTATAGAAATCCTCAGGCTGAAATTCTAAGGGATTTCAGAGTAGATAAGATTGATATTTGTGGGAATTTTCAGTTCATTCATTTCTTTAGCTGAGGCAATTTTTACATTCAGGCTACTGCCTCCTAAAGGTAAAAACTACTTGAAGTTCATTTTTTTAAACTTTTGTAGGTAACTAATATTCAGTCATACAGATAGGTAGATGGACATAAATATGATAACTCCAAGACTTATTTTATACATTAGAATATTTTTTAATGGTTAAAAGTTTAAAAATTCAATACTTTTTAAATAGAAATATAAAAAGATGTTAATATAAAAACTAAAGTTTACATCTTACTATTACATTAACTCTTAAAATGGTAAACTACTCTTTCAAGTGAGGTCAACTACCTCATTTGTCATGCTTGTTTCTGTAGAATAAATTATTGTCTCCTGAGAAGTCTGTCTGAAATTTATTTTTCCAAAATAAATCATATACCTAACTGAAAATTAAGAGACACTATCAAACGAAACTGTTCCAAGTTATTTTTTTGTGATGTGGAGAATTAAGCTGAATATTTTGACTTTTCTCGGGCAAAGCTCGTTCCAACGGTCCTATCTGGATAGTCTGACCAGCTCCCCGGGCAGCTAGTGTGGTGAGAGTGAGTCTCAAGGCCGCGTAATGATCTTACTCAGTGATTACTAACCAAGAGCCTCGCTGACATCACCAGCTCTCGGCACACGACAATACACAGCGAGGAATGTCTGCCGTCATCCTGACATGTACTGAGAAACCGATGAATGCGGAAGACGGACTTAATTGATTCAGTGTCCAGACTGATAAAAGGAACTGGAACTATCTCTGGTGACCTTTCGAGAAAAGTTGAATAATTGAGTTAAAACCAAGGGGCTGATTGGAAAAAATGGCTGAAATAACCTCTCAGGATTTTGGTGGGGTGGGGCAGCTTAGCCTTCCAATCCGAGAGAAAAAAAGGGATTGGCTAGCACAGAGCTCTTGTTTGACCCTGAGGATAATATTTGAAAATTTTATTAGTCTAATTGCCATTTTGCTAACAATCATTTACCTCGGCAAATCGCTCTTTCAGTTTTAAAAAGGAAAAATATTATAACATGGTATTTTGGTGTTTTGATTAATCAATAATTAATTTTTAGTAATTCTGATGGCTAAATAATACTAGACATTTTCTCAATTGTCTTTTACAAATAAAAAACAGTTTCTGCTACCATGATTAATGATTCATGATTTTTCATTAAACAAATTTCAACAGTAAGCAAAATTCCAATATTAAGAAAGACAAAAATTAAAACAGCTCAGACTAGCTCCAATAATTTCTGTAGGTATATGATGGATTTAGAGCTTTGATGGAACAAATAATTTACTAGGTTTAAAGTTTAAGACATTTTGCAACCAAGATATCTTAAAAAATAGATTTTTCATTTTTAGTTGTTGTTTTTTAGTGCAAGCAGTCTTGTAATTCCATCAAGATAAATTATAGTAGTTCTCTTAATTGTTTTGTTACAAACACAGAAAAAATCCCTATTATGTGTCCAGGTACACCATTGAATTGAGGCATGGGGACTTCACCTGGACTCTGAAGAAGCGTTACAAACATTTTCACCACCTCCATCAACAACTGAGATTATTTCGGTAACCATCAAATATTTTTTCAATTTAATTTAGATGGAAATTAACTACAGTACTTTAACTTTGCTTATATGCTAGACTACAAATTCAATAGGTGTGAGTTGAATAAACATTCACAGAAACTCAATAATATTTTATGTATGTACTTAGGTAATAATTTAAATTACTACTTATTGTGCCTATTTAACTATTGAAGATAAATAATTGATCGTAAAGCATCTTTAAACACGTATGTCATTACGATTGCAATATAATAATGTTTTAGTGATTGACATTTCAGTTATTTTCAGTTGATTGTTTCTGTTAAACAAACAAAATATCTTTTAATGACACTTCAACTAACTTCATGCTTTGGAACATTTTATAATTGAACTGAACAGAAACAATACATTTGCAGCCATTCTCTCAACAGATTCATGGCAATTTTATTGCTTTCATGTACCGTATCTTAATTCCTTGCCTTTCCTGGTAACTTGTACTTTACAGAGTGAAAACTCTAGAAACTCAATATAGCTTTTGTCAAAACTGTCAAAAAACTAACTACATTTTAATTTGAAGAAATGAGATTGGCTATGCCATATCTTGTGTTGCCGAGAGAGCATTCACAGAGCTCTGGGAACCAGTGACCTTGACACACCTTTGATGACCTTCCATATCTTGACCATGACTCTTCCAGACCCCCTCCCCCACCTCCTCCTCCTCGATTACCACAGTGCAGCTCTTTGCACTTGCTTATGTTAACTCTTTTCCCAATGTAATGTTTTCTTAACAGGAGTAATTTGGGAATGTTATTTGGTATTTTGTATGATCTTAAAAATTATATAGAAGTGTTTTTAGCAAAATACTTTTGATTATTGAAGAACAAAAAATTCTTGCAAAATACAAGTCTATGCAGGGAAAAGTGTAATTACCTGCAGCAAAGTTTACAAATTTGTATCATTAAAAGAAATATTTATTTTGAAGCTCTCTGATCTTAAGCTATTTGCCTTTGAGGTGATGATTGGCTGTCTGTGTGTTTTTCTTCTTAAATATAACATTGAAAAACAACAAACTACAAAAGGTCAACAAAATTCCAAGTTCGATAACATTTATCCTTGCATAATCCACAATATTTTCTTAATCGGGTTTTATTTTTTAGTTATTTGAAAGCAACTGAAATGTTTCCCTTGTTTTCAATATTATTACATCAGCTTCTCATGGAAAAATTGTTTTAAGAATTTATATGCTCAAAAATAAATATTAAAAACAAAAACCTGCAGTTAAAATTAGTTATCATTTGAGTTATTCTTTTATATGCTTTTGAGAAAGTTTTTCATATATGTCAGTTTTGTTCCCAGTAGCACAATAAAGGACTCACACACCCATATATGACCATAATTGGGGCAGCTAGAATTAATAAAGCCTGGTATAAAACTCAATAAAACCTCAATAATTAGAAAAAAACATTCAAAATTTACTTGTTTTATTTTTAGAGCTTCGCTGAACATTCCATTCCCAACAAAGACACACAAGGAGAGACGGGAGAGCGCAAAGCACATCGCGACCCACAGCAAAGGTGGCTCCTCAGGCTCCCTTCCAAGGCGAGTACACAGCTAACCTGGGAAGGTTTTCAGATTTGTTCTCAGCAAAGCTTTGACCTTTAAACCAGCTCAGAAATAAAGGAAAGTGTTATAAAGTGTTCTTACTAGTCTTCTTCACTATTTTTGTCATACTAGAAGTGGCCTTTTGTCATAAATACTTAAGTTTGAAGTTTCACTTTCAGTCTGCAGTCAGCAGAAACTTTTCTATAATTTTCGCTTTTATTCTGAAAAACATTCGATCACCGAGGTACCTTAGTTTACTCAGTTTTTTTTTAAGTCAACAAAGTGTCTAAATATATCAAATAATCAAAGCAATAGGTTTGTTTCAGGGTTACACTGAGGCCTATATAAAAACAAATACAAAAAAATTAAAGTGAAATCGGTTTGTTAATTGGTTTTAATTCATAAATAAAATAAATTAATATTTTTACCACAGCTTATCTCACTCTCTTATCTGGAAGAAAAGCTGTTTCCAGGATTATTTAATGATCCTCTGAATGTTTGGTATCTCTCTGATAACACCTTATCATGTTTTATGATAAATCATCAGAATGTTAATATTATGATCAGCAATAGTTAATCGATAGCTATCACTGATTATAAAATCTCCTATTCGGCACTTTTTATGTGTTAGCTGATTTGATTTGCTAAATGGTGTCAAGTCACTATGTTTCTGCTTTTTAGTGGACCATTTCTTGTGAAGGGACCAACTATTTAATGCCCCTAATTTTTTTGTCTCTGTTAGTTCAGATATGATTTTTTATTTCTGTGAGAATTAGAGGAACCATTTTTCTCTTAAAATTTTTCAATTAAAAATTGAGCCAAACAATTAATAACAAATTATCCCAATGGAGGGTTGTGTTGTGACACAAGTTAGAAATTGGCATAGCAGAGTCGTACTTTATACCAGTATGTTTAAAGTCTTGAATGTGTTTGACGTTTGAAGTATGAGTTAAGAACGAATTTGGAGCGAGACTTTCAACAAACGTATTCTTGTGTTTGCCGGGCTGCGTGGCGAGTTCTATCAACTCTCGTCTATTTATAATGATTTCACAACAAGCCTGGCCTTCTTTTCTGGAATGAATTAAAAACTTCAAACTGCTTTCGTAGAATGTTTTCTTTTTTAATGTCTAGTGAGTTGCAACGAGAAGTGAGAATAAAGTTGTGGAGAAAAATGTTATTTATACCTTAATAATTATAAAGCTTATTAACATATTTTGGATTGCAAAATGTAAATAAACATTCGATTTGACTTCATTATTGAAATAAAAAGTAGAACGATTCCTATTCTATAGATTAATTTATTAAAGTTTGCTGAACCTGTTTGTTGCACAGTTTGTTAAATCAGTTGTTTATGATGGAAAACATTCTAGTGTTTCTTAATCGACTGGATTATCCTGTGGATCAATTTTGCAATTAATATAGGTTATGTTACCTCAATGTTAATTAATAATAGTAATTGATGCTCAGATTACTATATTAAGTATGATAATCAACACCCAGATATCAATCCTCTGTTTATTCATCCTGTATAAAAAAAGTACTTGCGAAAACTTTTGACCTATCATTTGAATCGTTTAGTTCAAAAAACCGTTACAAGCCAATTTTGGCGAAATTGAGTTAAGACCATATTATTGTTCTATAAGGGTAAACAAATCGTTCTGTGCAATAACCAGTCATGTACGATGCTCAGAACGCTACTAAAATCCATGTTGAAGTCTGTTTTTAGAGAAAAAATCTGTCATGTTCAGGTTCTTAGCGGTTTTTTACACTAAATAGTAGGGAATTTCTTTTTTGCTCTCATGAAGATTGGCAGCAATGAAGGTTGTTTGCAACTTTTTATTATTTGATTTACCACTTGTTTAACCAGAATTGATGTTTTATTTTATAAATCTTTTATTTAATTTAATTATTGCCTCAATGTAAGTGATTAATTTTGGTTTAGTGCAAAAACCCGTCATGTACAATATTAAAAAAAACATTTTTTATAAATATCGTTAGTTTAAAAAAGTTTCACCACCACAAACATTCATTTAATGGTTACTTTCAGGCAAAAATTTGTTTAAAACTTTGAAATAAATTTAGCCAACAGTCGCTATTTTTAGCGAATTTCCCCTATAGGGAAGAAGCTATTACCGTCGGACTCATGGTAAGACCTAAGCTCGGGACGTTATAAATTTTCATTTTGGGGCCCCCAGAAGCGAAAAACACGATTCGTTCGAATTTATACGTATATATCTATGTGTCTGTTAGCACGATAGCGGCCGCAAAAATGGTCCGATCTTTATCAAATTTGGTATGGACATGTAAAGTGGTAATCAATTGGACGAGTTCGTGAACCAGCCCGATCTGACCACCGGAAGGGGGGGTAAAGGGGGATAAACCCCCCAAAAATGGGTTTTTTGAGTTTTTTTACATAGAAACGACTCTGCCATTTATTGAATTTTTGTTGGCACCATTGAATTCAGCTCAAAAAAAGCAATTTAGTATTTGAATCAATGCAATGCAGGGTTAAAGCTGCGGTCGCATTTGTCGCAAAATGCGACATGCTCCACGAAAATGCGACAATATTCGGACCGGCTGGCGCCTTTTTGCTACAAAGTAAAGAGTGGAAATTATTTAACTTTATTGCATAAAATAAAGTTAACCAATACAAATTTCAATAAAAGTCCATTTACTTCCACAAATTACTTTGTATGACTTTAAAATAAAATAAGAGTTAATTATAGAATGTAGTCGTCAGCGTAACCCTCGATCAGATGCCGCGTCATTAAGATCCACAGTCAAAAAGAATACTATAGATAGTCACAGAGTACGTGTAGACGTTCTATAAGTTCTCTGTGCTAAAGAGCAGTTGTTGGGGCGCACTCTGTAGTGGCCGAGTCGCCGAGTCTAGCCGAGCGGTGGCGATTGCGAGAATGTGGGGGGCTAGTTCGCCACTGCTTGGAATGATATGGAGTCGAATAATCAATATAGTCATTCGATAATTTTATTTTCAAGTCATGAATACCCTATTTAAGGGGCAAGAAACGGTGCCGTGGATTTTATGGGGATTTAAAAAAAAACTGCCGCGTAAAAGCGAGGATTTTCGAAACTCACGGTGTGTAAAATGTCATGGCCAGTCTGGTAACACTGGCGAAAAAAGACGTTTCGAAAACGGTGATGCGAAATATAGTTTGAAGTTATGTTGTTCGATTAAGTTATTTTGGTTTGATGTCATGTGCCATAACTTAATGACATGCGATAAAAATGCTAAAAGGAAAATAATTTTGCTATAAGTCTCAAAGAGCTTGTAGAATTTTTGCTCAATGAAATTTTTTCCCAGCTTAAAGTCGGCTATGTCCATTGGTTACCGAGATATTGAAAGTGGTAAACACAGTACGTTTTTCCAATGTTAACCTTATGGGAAATAAGTAAAATTCTATATCTCGCATATTTCTCAACATATCTTGATAATACCCCCGTTGCAGCAGACCTGCATACTCAGCGAATTTCAAATGCAAAACAATATATTTTAATCCAACATAGCGAGATTTGACATTTTTTGGTAAGCTCCATAAGAATAACATCGGGAATGAGTATGCAGGTTTGCTGCTACAGGTATATTAAAAAGGGGTGGTTTTAATTCAATATTTAGTAGATCTGAACTAGAAGAAGCTATTTACCAAGTTTTATCAAGATATGTTGAGAAATAACCGAGATATATAATTTTACTTATTTCCCGTAAGGTTAACATTGGGACAACGTACTGTGTTTACCACTTTCAATATCTCGGTAACCAATGGACATAGAGCATTGATTCAATGTAATAAATTGTTTGTTTTTTTGAGCTGAATTCAATGGTGCCAACAAAAATTCGATAAAGTTTATTTTTCTATGTAAAAAACTTAAAAAAACCCATTTTTGGGGGGGTTCATTCCCCTTTACCTCCCCTTCCGGTGGTCCGATCGGGCTGGTTCACGAACTTGTCCAATTGATTACCACCACTTTACATGTCCGTACCAAATTTGATAAAGATCGGACCATTTTTGCGGCCGCCATCTTGCTAACAGACACATAGATATATATATATATGTATTTAGAGAGATTATCATTTTTACAAAATTATTATAGTCTCTAATTATTATAGTAGCCCTGACAAGTGAATGTAATTTATTTTATATATATGTATATATATAAATTCAAACGAATAGTGTTTTTTGCCTCTGGGGGCCCCAAAACGAATATTTATAATGGTCCCGAGCTTAGGTCTTACCATGAGACCTACATAGCTTCTTCCCTATAGGGGAATTTCGCTAAAACTTGGTAAATAGCTTCTTCTAGTTAAGATCTACTAATCTACCATTTTTAATATTACCTGTAATGCAAACCTGCATACTCATCCCCCATGTTATTCTTATGGAGCTTACCAAAACATGTCAAATCTCGCTATGTTGGATTGAAATATGTTGTTTTGCTGAGTATGCAGGTCTGCTGAACGGGGGTATTTTTTTATTTTATCGAAAACATATTTCAAATTTACAATTCATGTATAAATACATTTTAGTTTTTGAACATTCTTTTAATTAGACCAAATTTTTGTTTGAAGATGGGAACGTAGATTGTATTGACAGTACTACAGGGCGTTTTTTTTTTAACACAACCCAAAACTTTATTTTTTCAGTGAAGGGTTATTCCCCCCAGGATCCACGGATTTTACCCCACTATATACCTTTCTTTGGGGATACATAAAAAGTAAGGCCTAAGAAAAAAATTTACAGGATATTCAGCACCTCAAAACAAACATAACAAATTTAATGTAAGAAATTCAAAGAGGTACCTTGCATCACGTGTTCAGGAATTTGATGGAGAGAGCGCAAATTTATACAAATGCCAATGGCGGATCGTGTGAACACTTAAAGTAAACTAAATGTGATCAAACTTAAATACAGTAATAGGTTGTATAAATGTAAATATCAACAAAACAATGCTCATTTCATATTTATATGTCTATTATTCAACCTTAAAAATGGGTTGTGTTAAAAAAAACACCCTGTATTATAAATACAATTTTGGATACATTTAGTGGCTTTCTCTAATAAGTTAACTTTGTGAACTATCACTAATAACATGAGCAATAACTATCAAGAAATTGAATGCAATAAAGATCATATAATTTAGAAAAATATAAAAATTTATAAAAAAATTAAGGAAATTTAGATAACAATCACCACTCTTTAATTCCACTCTTTTAGGGGAAGTCTTATAATTTAAAAGTGTTTCTTTAAAAGCTATAAATATCAGAATGTTATCTTTCAAACATATCTTTATCTTAATAAGCTTAGTGAAGTACTCAATTTATCCACTCAAAAAGAGAATTGTACCTATGCGGAAGTACCCAAGTCTAAATTATGGCCTTTTGCAATATAAATTTTTGCAACCAATTTTTTTACAGTACCTATATGAATTTATGGATTTAAATACATTTTTTATAAAGCTCAAAGAATCTTAAGCCCATTGTCCACTTGTGATGTATTATTTGGCTATAAACAATGCTAGTGGCTTGAAGGGGCTAAAAGCCCCTTATGAGGGAAAATTCAAAATATCCTTATTTATTATAGTTCAAAATACCTTCATAGCAAACTAAATCTATCTTACATTGATATCTAGCCTACCACATGGTTTTTAATAAAGTATCAACATCACATGTTTTATGTAAACAAAGCAGGCGTTTTTGGATCCCAATGCTTTTTAAATGGCAGATATTTTACGTTATTTCTCGTTTTCTGGTGAATTTCAAGCTATTTTATTATTTTTCCCACCATCACGGAATAGAGACCTTTAATTTGAGCCCACTCCCATCTTTCTACGACTTGCCAGACCCCACAATTTTGATGCAAAGAATCGCCTTACGAAATTGAATATATGATACTCATAAGCTACAAATATTCATTTTTAGGATGTTAATACTGTAATGGAAACACCAAAATCAGATTTTAAACAAGGACAAATTATAAAAATATAGGAAAATTCTAATTTTAATAGTCCAACTATATCTAATTAATTTTTTACTTTTTGTGTCTAGTTTTATATAACTTTGTACGAGAAATTAGTTTTCATCAAGTCAACCCTTTGTTATTGGATTGGATATTTGCCGCTACTCCTTAGCGATCGCACGGCCAGCTGAACTGGCCTCCACCGTTAGCGCGCGGAAGTTGTATTTTTTCCACAGCAGTTGTCATTCACGATCGGACGGTCAGCAGTGCTGGTCACCCGACCCAAAAACCCAAATCCAAAGACTGCTCGGATGTCCAGCAGGTTTGGCCGATAAGTACCGCTAACATATGTTTATGTTTGTTTTTCTAAATGTTGCATGATGCTTATAGAAAGCTAAGCACCTAGTGAGGAGTTAATTAACTAAGTGATGTGCAGGCTTGTAACATTGAATCGTAAAAACCCCATACAATAACATTGCAGGTTTTCATTGAAAACAATTCCGAGATGCCGGACAAAAACAATTCTGAACTGACGGGAGTGAACCGCCATGAGGAATGCCGAGCTGATGCGAAGAGGAGCTTGGCCAGTAGAGCTGGCCATCCGACCCTCATAACCATGCCACACAAAAATTAATGATGGCTGCTGACTGCGTTGTGGCCACTTCTGCTGGCCTTACGATCGCAAAGGGTTAAGGATTTATTTTCAACAGAGCTCATTTTTTAATAATCTAAACATAATTGCAATGGTTTGAAAGGTTTTGATGAGGTGGATTGTTCAGGTTTCCGTCCAAGCCAGATGCTCTCGTACCCGATGAACAGATAGAGAACCGGATGCGGCAGTTGGAGGAATATCTGCGCAACCTTCTGAAAATACCACTCTACAGAGACCACCATGAAACCGTAAGTTTATTTTTAGGGTTATGTTTATAAGCTAGTACCTTAAAGACAGGAGGCCATTAAATCAGGTTTTAGTGTTTTTCCAATTGCCTCCAACAGTAATGCTAAGTACTTTCTGCCATTAAATTATAAATGACTTATGACTTAAGGCTTATAACCTGTTCCAATGAATTTTCCTGTATGAATTTTCTGTAGCTAATCGAAAGACTATTACGGTCTCATTTGCTAGGCTTTATTCATGCTTACGCATTGATTAATTAATGAAGGATCTCATTTACCATCCAAACAATTTGCGGTATTTATAATAGTTTCAATTTTTATTTTAAATGCCCCAAAGCAGAACGTTTTCAACCTTTCTGCAACAGGGTTTGAAAAAGCCTAAGTTTTTCTGCAGCCCGATGCGGTTCAAGCTGCTTGTAATATTGGCCGCGAGTGTGATAATTTAAAATGAATTTTCGGAAATAAATATGAAATGGTAATATATTTAAATTTAATTTCATAGTACATTATTACCCAACTTAACATTTCAAACATGTTATTTAAAGAATAAAGAATGTTAGGCCTACATGTCGAATTTAAAAATAATTCAAGAAACAACAATACTATCTTCAAATTATTTAAAGATTCCAAAATACTAACTAATTCCTCTTAGAAAATTGATAATACAATAGCAATTTAATATTTAAAGCATGTTAATAATAATTTAAACCTAAAAAGCAAACCTAGTGTGAAGGCCTAAAAATCATAAATCTTATTTTTTATTTGCAAGACCACAAATAAACAATTCCATTTAATGTCATTTTAATTTTTCTTCGTACACATAATAGTTTTGAGGTAAGAAGTTAGAATAGAGAGATCCAAGTACGCTCAACAAAATTATTGACTAATTTCAATGAGTTAAGTTTTTTCTACTATATTGGCAAATTAATCATAGGCTACTTTTTATATTAATTATCACAAGAAGCTACTCCTATTATTTTAATTGGTCTTAGTTACTAATGTCAATTTATTCATAGGCTGACTTATGTTTGTATATTAATATTTCAAAAGTCAAATATTCAATGTTTACATCAATCAAATTTAAATATTTACCTATATATTTAATTTAGTAACTTATACCTCTTAAAGTGATGTAAACAACATCACATAGTGATACTAGTGATCGGATACTAGCATCAGCCACTTTTATGCTTTCGCTTGAGGCCGATTTGTATTTGACCGGCAATGACGGATGATTTCTCAAATAATGAGTTTTGAGATTTTTTAAGATTATTTTCTCTGAACAAACCGAGCAATTTAATCGCCACCGCATGAAGCCATCACTTTAGCACAACAGGCGATTATAAAAATGTTTTCCAAGTCAAATATTTATCACCGTAAACTGATAAGCCCGACGTAAGGACAGAACCATTACAAACAAAACAACGTTGAGGATAGATCGTTCTTTGGGTTAGATAGATTGTGAGCTGACAGCTTACAGGAGCAGGCAGACGATGCGCAGTAGCACTTCGCGCATCGGCGCATTCGAGTTCGCATTCTGTCAATGGTTAATGTGATCGCATATCGATATTAGTTTTCAAACAATCGAGTGGGGTCCGGATACGCCTATTACTATAACATTGTGTCACATTGGTAATTCGGTTATTCTATGGAATACTTAGTTTCTCACGATGCACCGTCTATCGACTTGGCTGTTATCGTTTTAAAATGCATGACGTTTTATAGCGTTATAGTTTTGCAGAAAGGAGAATTTTTCAGCAGAAAATAATGTTGTCGACTTATACAAAAACTTTTTCTGCAAAAAATAATTTTATTGACTTATTACTTTAGGATTTTCTGCAGCCACTATTAAAAAAACAACCATTCGGTCAGGTTGAACTTTCTGCAGGCCTTGTCTTCCTTCTGCGACAATGTCGCACTGTCGCCCGTAGTTCTTTTATGGGGTTTAAATGTAAGAATACTAAGCAGTTATAGCTGTTATTTAATATTTGTTTGGCTAATTTATTTTTAGAGTTATCAGAAGCAATCTTTGGAAAACCTAGACGTTGAAATTGACTTATAAAAGCCATTTCCAAACAATTTTCAATAAAAATGCAAATTTTAGGTTATACATTTGTTTCAACATATTAGTGTGTTTGATGTTTCAATAATAAAAGTCCAAAAGTATAGATTTTAGAGTTAAGTCAAAGCACTGTTCCCAAACAAAACATTATTTTAATAATTGTGGTAACTCCGTTTTGTAGCAGGGACCAGACTCATCGAAGTATTGGTGAGTAACATGACAACTTTCAACACATGTATCGTGCATAAAATATTGTAGCCTTAGAATGTAAATGTGTACAGTAGATAGAGAGAAGGTTGTACTGTATTTGCAATTGCACTGATAAAGGAGTATTGAATGAGATGGTGTTTGATTGATTGTAAGATTTATTTTGTCCTAAGATCATAGTTTTGTTGTAGTGTGGTAGTTGTTGCAATATGTTTTAAAATGTAAAATGTCTCTATATTTTTCATGGAATATATTTTTTCAACAGTATTTTTATTTATTTATTTTTGTTTTAAAATGTAAGGTATGAGGTAAACTTTTTTTGATTAGTGATGGCGGTTTAGGGGTGTACTTCATTAGCGTACTGTGTATCATTGTTTAATTTATTTTTTTGGTTTGGAAGACTGTATAATTTCAATCACTCCTATTATTTTTGTATCACTTCCCCACCTTTTCTCTCTTTTTCACTTCACTGAGGTTTTTAAGGGCATATTTTCTTGTGCGCTGTATACTTTAGTAAAAACATTATCTTCTAGTTATAATTTTTCAAGTTTTCAGAATATTTATTAACTGCAGCTATTATTATTTTTCCATAATTTTTGTACCAACAAATGTGGTCGTGGGACAGCTAAGAATTTGTGATTCCATTAATATTAAATAACCTTCTTCACTTTATTGTAAACTTGACAAATAATTTGTCTTAAATATTTCGAAAACCGTTCAAATTCTTATCTGTCAATGTGTTTTTAGAGTGGTGGATTCATAGGCAAACATTCAATGGTTGCTGATGTTCATCAGAGTAGATAAAATGGTAAATTATACAACTTTGAGTTCACACAAACATTTTAAGCCTTTTTTTAGGGGTTCTATACTATATAGGTGTTAAAAAATCGAGACCTTTGAAATCTTTTCATCATACAACAAAAAAGCATCTGTTTCTGTGCCTTACTCTTGGCTGGAAAGTTACTCCTTGCCGATAACTGAACGGTAAAGCTACCATATAGTGCACAGTAAATTTACTGTGCACTAGGAAATGGAAATAACAAAAGTAATCAATCAAAACAATCAGATGATTGCAGCAAACCGACGTTTAATGCATTTTTATTGGTTACTTCAGTGGAATGTAGTGGCATCACTAATAGCAGTAGCGAAAGTTTTTTAGACTAGGTTTGAAGAATTGAGAAACATATTAGTTAATGCAGGAAATATGTTATGATTAAAAATAAGTTTTTTTCTGAGAAGTATGATGTTAAGTATTGTACTTCACACACCCGGTAAGTTTTACCGTACTTGCCCCAAATTCCCGCACTTGCCTCTAGCTCACTTGGTAACTATCATGCTCGTCCGGTAAAACAGTACTTACAGTAACGTAATATACTAAAACGGCTACTCATTTATTTTCCTGTTTGGTTAAACTGGAATAATCCAGCTGTGTTTGAAGTTTTGAAGGTTTCAATTTCTTGACACTTTGAGTAAAGCCTACTTTGGTGACAAGTGCGAGTGACAAGTAGTCAATAAAATAAAAATATTCGTTATACTAAAGACAAAAAACCTTTGTTCTCACTTGCTACTTGTCACCCACACTTGTGACCATGTAAACCGGGCATAGTCATACATTGAATCTGTTCAGACTGATTTGATTAATCCAATTGAAGCAACAGAGGAGTTATATGTAGGTGAAATATTTATAATTTATTGATTCAAAGGTTTTGCAATTCTGATATTCATCAGGTTACCTATACTGAAATTCATTTACTATTAAAAACACTCAAATGAATAACCGCTATTTAAAGATAAGAATCACCAATTTCTACTGTGTCAAGTTCTTCACCAGTCAGAGAGCCCCAATATGTTCTGGTTTGGATCGGTCATCTTGTATCAACCATAATGGCCCTCGACGGCTCTCTGTCCGTCTGAAACAGTACAGAGGTCTACAATGGTTACAGGAATTAGAAGCTGTCATTATACTGGAAAGTCTATTGGCTGTCTGGATTGACTAGCTTACTGTCACCTCGGCTCCTCCTTGTCTCTCTGCTTGGATACCCAATCAGGTCTGAGCCCTGGTTGGAGTTTTGGTTCATCTGGCATGTCCATGTGGGAGAGGATGAGGGGTCCTTACCTGACAAACTTCCAAGTACTTGTTAGTCTCGAGGGTAACTAACCTGGATGAGACTCTTCACAATTAAGAAAGCTCCCAGGTAAAGGTCCTTGCCTGGGAGTGCTTGGGAGGTCTCGGGTAAGAGGTTGAGTCGTCCCTGGAAGAGCCTTGAGGATGGTTGGAAATCTATCTCTCTGCCTTCAGGTGCGAGGCTGACTGAATATATCATAACTCTTCCTCCTTAGGAATATTGTGCAGCTTATAGAAAGGAGGTATTGTCAGGATAATACCTTTTTCTATAAGCTGCACAAAATCCGTAAGGAGATATTGGCTGCTAGGCAATACTGGGGATTTACTCTTTTACCCTCTGGGGGCAAACTGTCTACAGATCATGCATTTTATCCTGAGCTGTGGGAACCATTTACTCCTGAAGCAGTTGGATTGGAGTGAAAGTCATCAAAAACCACAGCTATATCTAAAGTCGTACTACCCTTGACATTTTAACATTTTTTAACAGCTGTCTATTTATATCTTTACTGGATTTGTAAACAAACGGAGTTGATGTTTGTTGAAATTAATTTTTACGTTGTTTATTGACCCAGATCATCAAGAACAAACTATGTTTGATAGCCCCGGTAACCGAGTAGGTCATAGCTAGGCTTACCATAAATTTTCAGAGCAAATTCCGGACACCAAAAGGAAGGAGGGGGAAAAAGAGGAAGACAAGGTAAATGAAATGGTGTGGTAAAGTTTGGTCTGGTTTAATTCTAAGGGTCTCGGCAGACAGGCTACTTTGCTGCTAATTTTGCGTGGCATTATAATTTCTGGAGTACTGATATGCTAAAAAAAATGATGTGACCTAGCAGATGACGCAGCTGAGCAGTTGTCACGCAACGAATTAGCCTGTCGCCGGCTGAGAACCTTTCAGTACTACCTGGTGAAACCATAAAATATCCCTTAGTATAGTTTAAAATGCCATTTGTTTTGTATAAATTTTCATAAATATTGCTCAAAACTAATTTCCAATTAATTTGTTTCGGGCGTTTTTCTCTCTTTTTCCCGCAGGATGACTAAAACCCCGGACAAAATTCAACCCCGGACATTTCACTGGATGCAAGCCTGAAACCCGGACTGTCCGGAGAAATTCCTGATGCCTGGTAAGCCTAGCCATAGCTCAAGATAAAATGCACCAATTGTAACTGTCATTCACAACCAGATGTGTCTGCGCAGGCCATGTTCCTGGAAGTGTCGCAGCTGTCGTTCGTGGCCGGGCTGGGACTGAAGGGCAAGGAGGGGGAGATACTGAAACGGACGCGGAGCGCACAGCCCGGCGCGCGCGGCTGCAACTGCTGCGGCTTTCTCAACAGCGGCTGCTGCGTCAGGTCGGTTCCGACGAATGATCGGAAACTAATATTTTGACAGATTTATTTATAAATATGATAAAGTTCACTCCCGATTATCCAAGCCCTTGTTATCTGAGAGTCTAGGTTATCTAAGGTAGCTCTAGCCTTAAAAACTTTTTTTACCCCGAAATTTAACAATTTAGGTAGTTTAGTAATAGTAAACATTTAGTAATTGATAATAATTTAGTAATTTTTGATAGTAGTTTAGATAACAATATCTAGAAAAGCAATTCTGTACAGTAACCTGAAATAAATTATTTAACTAACTAAAAGTCTTTTACACTCCTGATTATCCACGCCCCGGTTATCCAAGAGTCAGGGTTATTTATCACTTATCACTTAATCACTTAATCACTTTGATATTTGATTATTTGATATTTGAGGTAGCTCTAGGCTTCACCTAAAATTTAGTAACTTTGATAACTTATTAAAAGTTATTATTTAGTAATTGATAACAAATTAGTAACTGTGATAGTAGTTCATATAACAAAATCTAGAAAAGTGATACTCTACGGTCTCCTAAAATGAATTATTTGTTTCTAAAAAGTGGCAAGAGTCCTTAACACTCTGTATAGTGGAACAAAGTATGACTATTGCATTGTATGATATTGCATAGGAACAACTGTCCCAGAGAACAAGGCAGGATGATCCACTACACCCTTCGGTGTTGTACATCCTAAACTTATAATACCTTTGCACTATCCGAGGAAGCCTCCGTCCCAAAGACCTCAGATAATTGAGAGTGTACTGTAAATGTTTGATAATGGGTTCCTGGCTCGTTAAAATTTATTGAATGACCAGCTCCTATTCAGTGTGGTTCCTCCTTGTCTCCCTGGGGTTCACATCAGAGCTTGGGGAACCTGTCAGGTCAGGGTTCCAAAGGGTCCCCTGGCTTGCCTGTCCAGAAAAAATGGGGGCTTCCTGACTCATGTCAGTCAGGAAGGTAAAGCATCCTGGTTGACTCTCCACAATATGGAGGGCTGCTGGGTGGTGGTCCTTGTCTGGGTGTCTGGGAGTGCCTGGTAGGTCATCCGTTAGAGTGCCTGGTAGGCCGGGTTAGAGGGTGAGTTGTCCCCAGAGTAGCTCTAAGGATGAGTTGGGCAAGCTGCTCTCTTCATGGAAGAGCATGAGTGACCATGACGTACCTTTCACATCCCTGCCAGTATCCTCCTTTGTAAATCATACAATATTCCAGAGGGAAAGAGCCTAGCTTGCAATGCTGGGATTCATAGTCCTTTGTAACCTAACAAACTAACAATCTGTTGACCACTACTCAGTAAATTAAAACTTTTCCTTGAAACTCAATCAAAAGCGTAACAAATTTGTGACGAGGAATAGGCTAATTTTAGATGGTGGCTAAAATAGACCAGAAACTTTAGTAGTATTTAGATATTTCTGTGCCCTGTTTATATTCCAGGTACTTGGAGGCCAGGAATTGTGGATAGGTGTAAGTGATGGGTTTTGGACACAGTGTTTCCTAGCTGGGATCAACGTCCATGTTAGTGAATACTGTGTTTACCTCGTAATAAGTTATCCTCATATTAGGACCAGTTTGAAATTGATTGGCAAAATTTTGGTTCATATCCCAAATTGAACTACAGGTCATCTCACTGGTTGCCATTGGCTGTTGGGGTATTAATTAACAGTCCTGTCTAAGGATCATGTTGGCCTCAGTCAGTAACAAGACTACAAGATTGTACCACAATCATCCTATTCTCATCTCTTATTTATGCTTGGCTTCTGATAGATCCCCCTTACGTATTCACAATCAAATACTTGGCCAATTTTTTTGATGTTTAGTTTTTTGTGTCCATTTTTCCTTAGTTTTTTTTAGTTGTATTACTTTAAACTTCAAGGAACTCTCCTATGAGGGATAAATAATCAACAAGACTATTAAGTAAAAAACCTGAAGATGTGTTACAGCCACACCATTCAGCTGTAGTTTTATATTACATATCGGATCAATTGACAATCAGGTATTTTAACCCACTCTGTAGTAAAATGGCTTTAATAACAGTATTACAGTAGCTACAGAGCTATAATATCCATTTTATAGTATTTAATGCATTTAACACTGTCGCTTAGAACTAGTAAATTACTAATATTTTATCACCAGGGGCTAGTTGCACCATAACTATAGTAGCCCTAACAAATGAATGTTTTTTAAATGATACAAGTTAATAATATAGACGATTCACCCAATTAGATTTGGTAGATCACTGATATTATTATGTTGTAGTTTATTGTGTAATAGGCTCCAGATGAAAAAATAATCACAAAAGTGTCATTCCTTTCGCAGGTGCAACTACTTGTGCAGCGACGTGTGTGGGTCGTGGCGGCGCCGCTGGCTCGTCGTCAAGGACTCCTTCATAGCCTACATCCGGCCGAGGGATGGGAGCGTCAAGTGCGTCATTCTGTACGACACCAACTTTGAAGTGTCCTCCGGCATTTTCTCAACGGGACTGCGGAGAGGGCTGCACATCATTAATTTAAGCAGGTGCCTGTAATTTAAGTTTTTTTTATTTTTTTATTTTTATTTTTGTTAATTTGTATTTCAATGCACTCCAGCCGATAACCTCGGAACTAAGGACATCCCAAATAGAGGATTTAGAAGAAACTGAGTGTTAGGGACAGTGACAAACATTCCCTGAAAATGTCATACCTTAACTCCATTTAGTTTACCCATTCAGCTAGTCACACACCCATAGAGCCTCCGCTTTAACTATCAAGTTTTGGTGTACTATTCAGATTAAGAATTTTCTTGTAGTTTTGAGATCAAACAATAGTTTGCTGTCTATTCTTTTATGAATTAATAATAAGTCGAGGTTAGTTTTATTTGTATGTAAACAAAGATTTCTTTTGTTTTAGGCATATTGTGATAAAATGCCCCACTAGGCGGACAACACAAGAATGGATGTCCTACATCAGGGAGAATGCTCACAGTAAGTATTTACTACTTGAGTAAAAATTGTAGAAACTATCTGTGATTCAAATATAGAATACACTTCTTTTTTAGTCATCCAAAAATGGATCTGTCATTGGTTTAAAGTACACAATACTTATTGGATGCAAAAAGACTAAACAGAAAAGGACAAGATAAAACCATAGAAGAAATAAACCTACAAGGAATTGAAAACTTTAGCTCTTTCATACTTTATCATCTTCCTCTAGTGATGAAAACTAAGTACATCAAGTCTAAAGTTTCATATTTTATTTATTAACAACCATACAACACCCTTACATGCTCATCTTGTCTGGGCAATGGGGTGCACACTCCCCCCCCCTCACTTGGAAAATGACTCCGCCCTATCTTTAGAAAATTAACCTATTCAATGAAGCAATTTGTGTCTTGACCTCTCCCCCTCTTATGGGCATTTCTGCGACAATGGACTTTTCTACATTTGAATTATTTCTGGGACAATGGACTTGTCTACATTTGAATTATTAAATAAAACTAAAATTACCTAGTTGGTTCAAGTACATGAGACACGATTGAAATTAGCAATGCGAACATTCAAATGGCAATAAAACTGCCAATCTAAAAAATGAAAATTACCACGAACTATTAGGTGATTAGATGGTCTATTAAAATAGCTGTATTATCAAAGAGTTGAAGCACTTACAATGAAATCAATCAAAAGCTAGCTTTTTTATTTGCTTAAATCATTAATGTGATTTAGGCATTTGTTGAAACAGTAATATAAAAGTAAATTCTTAAACAATATTTCCATGAATGGGATTTTATAGAACCAAAGAATCTCTAAAGGAGTTTTAGAAATAGAATTTCAATAAATTCAAAAATTCTCTCCTACCTCGCTTTGTTCACCATCCCCCACTGTCCAGACAGCGATTTCATCCGGAGCAACCGCTACCACTCGTACGCGCCGTACCGAATCGAGACGCAGGCCTCGTGGTTCGTTGACGGCTGCGACTACATGAGTGCGGTCGCCGACGCGATGGAGCGCGCGCGCGAAGAGATCTTCATCGCAGACTGGTGGCTGAGTCCGGAGATATACATGAAGCGACCAGCGATCGAGGGGGACTACTGGCGGCTGGATAGGATATTGCAGCGGAAAGCGGTAGGCTTGGATTTTTATTTTTTCTTGATGTTTCAATAAAATTAGAAGTAAAAATGTTATCTCGTATTAGGCTTTACTAAAATGTGACCATAAAAACTTAGCTGGCTTTTTCCAATATAATCATATGCGTAAATGGCTAGCTGATTAAACTTTGACGGTCATAATTTTGTGTCACCTAGTTCAAATAAAATGTAGGTATAGCAATATTAATTTTTATAGCAAAATAAATGCCATGCTCAACCAAATTATTGCAGGTTTAAGGTGACACTATAATTATTAGTTATGGTAACAGTCATGTTTTTTTTTATTCCCCCCATTTAGGTACATTGTACGGGTATATTTGGGTACTTGTGGACATTCAAAGCAGTCATTTTGACACATTTTCTATCAAGGCTAGTTAAAAAACCAATGAAGGTAAAGATGTGAAATTTGGGGTGTTAATATACTGAAAAGTTCCAAAAATTTATTCCTCAAGCAATACAGTATTCTTTGTTTTGCTGAAGGAAATTATTGCTTAAAAAATGTTTACTGCTTGCCTGGAAATATTACTAATCAAAGCTTATTTTATTGTTCTAAATAACAGACTTTTTTTATCATTCACGTATTGAATGCAAGTTCACTGGACATTTTGACTAATTTGTAGTTGCTTTCAGTCACAAGGAGTGAAGATTTTTGTATTGCTGTACAAAGAAGTGGAGCTTGCTCTTGGGATCAACAGTTACTATAGCAAACAGAAACTTGTGTCCAGTCATCCTACGAACATTAAGGTAAGTTATAAAAATAAATTGAACTTGTAAAACACCTTTAAAGTAATGCACTTTCTTCTGGTATATTGCTCCCAAATGCCTGAATATTCACAACCAAAAGTATTTTTTTTTAATCTTTAAGAAAATGTTAAAAAGAAGTAATATTTTTCTAAACATGAAACCTTAACTGCTTGTTGGGTAAGTAGGCCTGAGCAATGATCAAATAACAGAAAGGTTCTTTAATAGTCATTTACTTAGAGCGGCACTTATGACAGGTAGTAAAATCTGAATAGTCTTATTATTGTATAGTCATTTTAAGGTAGTAAATATAACTATAACTACTCCCAGTCAAGTAATGTGGCACTAAAATTTTTAACTGTCGGCTTTTATTGCCCAGCTCTTGCGTACTTGGCTATACCTAACTTACTTAATTTCATATTTTTGACATGGCATACTCTTTTGATTTTATTCTATTTAATTTTATACTGTTTTATTGTAAGTTATAATGAATACACAAATAACAGTTTAGGAAATGAAATACGGTATTTTATAAGAACGGTTTGTGAACAATAATTTCAGTGAAAAATTAATTCAAGTATGTTTTGTTGGTCCAACTTCGAGTGATGTTTCCATTAAAATGCCTTTCAATGTACCAGGCTATATTTTACTACATTCCCAAAAATATAATCAAGGTTTCCAAGTCATACTTTCCCAAACACTTAACATGCGTTGTTTCGCCATCATGGAATCGATAGCACCAGGAAATGTAACTACTTTGAAATGCCATTATTTAGACTAACCAAATCGATAAAAAGTTATAATTTCTATAAATAATATTGTACAACAATGTGCATACTGAATTTCAAAAGCAGAGTTTAAGTAGGTTTCTGTCAGAATGTTTGGATAGAACAATAGGAGAGTTTAAATTCAACAGAGGAATTTTTAAAATTGAATATAACCGATATTTAGGTTTTAACAGCTTTGATCAGGATCATTTCACTATTGTTTAAACTATTTTGTTCACTATTTTGTTCACTATTTTGTTTTTGTTAAACTATATAGTTTAAGTTGAATATATAAATGGACTGGCCTCAATGCACTGCAACTATTATAATATCAAGTATGTGATATTTCTTGCCCCACGCGTGCGGTTTGCACTTGGGGTTATGTTTGTAATAATTGTATTTATTTATCTTGAGAAATAAAGTATTTTGAATTTGAATTTGAATTTTGAATTTATTGTTTATCCAGGGTGTATACCGATCCTCCAAATCCTTCAAAAATCCTCCTTTTCCCCTGAAAGTCCTTCAAATTTTCCAGTTAAAAAAAGAGTTGTGATTTAAAAACATACTTTTACTAGCTGACCAACTCAGTTTAAATAAAATGAACCGCCATGAACCACGAATTTTGGTGCCATAACACATTAGTATTCACTTCATTTGTTTTGAGACATGTTAAATGATGTTTATTGGTAAATCAGACTAAGACGCTTTAAATTAATTTTTTATGTAGCAGTATTTTACATAAACATCACCACACCAAGAAATGTTGTCGGGTTTTCCAAAATGCTGTAGGGTCCTCCTTTTTACTGCCTTTGACTTGGTTGACACTTTGTTATTTTTTATATTGGCTATCATGTTTTATATATTGAATAACAATAAATATAATCCCATTCTTATTCACCTTCAGGTGTTGAGACACCCGGACCACGCCAAGGCTGGAGTGTTCCTGTGGGCTCATCACGAGAAGTTGGTGATCGTGGACCAGTCGGTCGCTTTCCTGGGGGGCATCGACCTCTGCTACGGCCGCTGGGACACCCACGAACACCGGTGGGTAAGCAGTCGCGAGATACTTGCAGGAAATTGTGGGGTGGAGTATTACCTCAACCTATGATATAGATGATAACAAGATGCAAAATATATGAATATTTAATTATTTTAGCACGTTTTTTCCTTAATTTTAGAATATTAAACTAGTTTTATCTAATTGTTTGTTGGAATTAAGAAACAGTAACACCTGGTAATAATTGTAAAAATATGTTTTAGTATGATTTACCTACCGTAAAATCATTTTAACTACTTTTTGTTATGGTATACTTTTGACACGCTCAACAGATTTTCATGATCAATGCTGCTGACTGTCAACAGTACATTAAAACTAATCATATTACTTTCAGACAAATTTACTAGATAGCATTGCCATTCTTCTTATCTCAGTATTAGAGGTAAGGATAGCTAGACTCTCCTAATCTGCCCTCTGTAATCTTTTACAAGTAATTATGTTTTATGAGGTAAATCACGTATTTATATATTTTATCAACTAAAGCTGGTAGAGGAAAACGAATACCAAATTTGGATTCAGCGCAGCAATTTTACTAAGAATCAGCTATAAAATCTCGGCACCTAGCTATAAAAGTCTAGGCCTAGCAATAATTATTATTATTACTATAAAGTTTTTCTTAAAAAAAACAAAAGCAGTCCAAGTAAAAATGAATCAGTTCAAAGTTTGTTAAATCATCTCATAACTATAACAATTAGCCTAAGTAACTCTTCTCGGATACAATTAAAGTATCCCTACCGGTGTCGGCATCATCATTCGTATCTGTTTCAACAAAGCTTTGGCTACTTAGCCCGGGGCGTCTACGATCTCTTCGTCGCAGTCTTCAAACATCTTTATTTATTTGTCATTCAATTACTCAAAAACAAAACATTCAGTTGCAATCGTGCGACAGTCAAAAGAAACAGACACTGACACTTATTAATTACTGCGCAGTGCTGAGCTTTACAAAGACGGCAGACAGCTCGACAGCTGAGCCACAAAACAGTGTTACCACTTGTAGACCGTGTTTACCCGCAAAAATACCCGTCTCTGCTGGAATAAACTATTGAAAGTATTACGAAGTCCCCACACGGGCTTGGAAATACCCGAGAGTCGGGTAATTTCTCTAACAGCAGTATTTGGTTTTGTTCCATTGCTTGGTCAGCCTGTATCACCATCACGATCGCAGTTACACTGTAGGTGCCGCCGACTGTCGGAGTGCTCGTTTTATTCTCGTCATTGAAATTCGTGTATGGAATTATACAGCCATACATTAAAAAGTTTTTTGCAATAATTTAAAACTCATTATAAAATAGAGAAACAATATATCGCAATAATTTTCAAACTTGGCGAAAAAATAACAATGCACTACTTTGTTAAGCAGCCTTTATTATGCATTCTTTGTTGTTAAGCGTCTAGAGTCTGAAAGTATTACTACGCACTAAGCTTTTCATAACTTCATTACGATTCAATAAATTGCTTTGAACATTAATATTACGCATTTATGTAGTTTCAACGATTATTTAATTGCTTTCAACATACATTTTAGACTGGTGGCGTCTAGTGAATTGAAGAATACTGATGCATCGAGGCCAAATCGATGCATCGGCATTTCGATGCATGCCGAATCGAATCGTGATTCAATGCATTGAATCAAATCTAATCGTAATTTCGATGCATTTTCGATGCATCGCACACCCCTAAAATTGACTAACCGACATGACAAGTGCACTTTTGAAAACAGAGGAGTATGCCTACTGGTCAGTTTTCTTTAGCCATTTCATTTCATAACGTAATTTTATCAGCTGTTATCAGCTGATGCAATGTCTGCCTCCTCCAGTTTGTTGTATAGTCGACAAACCTTATCTGAAAAGTTCTCTTTGAAATTTAGCAATCTATCAATTCCTATTGATTTATTATTCTTAGAAATAAAATATTCCTCCCAAATTCTTGACGTTTGTATATTATTACAAAGCCTTAAAACCTCGAGGGAGTCATCAAAATCTACATTATGTGAGGGATTATCTTTTAAGTGCTGTGCAACTTTTGAGGTAGGATTTTTATGGTCCCGAGCGCAATGTTCTATATAACCACCCTTAGAATTTCTGTTTGTTTGACCAAATGTACATTTTATCCCATACATCACCTCCTGTACATTTGATCAATAAACACCTCTGCTTTTTTTTCTACACCTACTGCTACCCTCTCTGTCAATAACATCTTAAGCCCCCAAAATTTTTAAAAGTCAGCACCCTTGCAGACCTCTTCTTCTTGCCTTTCAAATTTTGAATGATATATGCATATCATTCATGGAAATAAACGAATTACCCAGGTATTTCCTGGATAGTAGGAAATAGCCTGGGGATCTCAAAATGAAAAGTTATGATGGTCTCAGGTTTAGATCTTACCACGAGACCTAAAGTAAAAGATTCCTCCCTAAAAAATAAATTTGATAAAAAACAATTGCTAATTAAAATCACCTTCAATGTTGCACCTCCATTCACTTAATCATTACAAAAATGCTACCCTAGTAATTTATTGAAATGAATATGAATCTCTTTGGAAAAATGGACAGCATTTAATTTGTTTTCAATAATCAACAGAAAAATGTTTAAATATTCACCATGAACAAATATTATTCTACACCTTGTGGAATGCGTATTTCTGACATTAGTTAAAGACTAAAAAACTATCTATCATTCCAGGTACAGGTACATAATACTAATAATGTTCAATGTTCCTTAATGTGCACTTCAAAATATACAGCAAAAGCACCAAACACATGCACCAAACAGTTGACAAATTAAAGATAACAAATTGACAAATTAATAAATAACTTGCATGTTGTTAGCATCTTCCAGTTTAAAATTGTATTCCAACACCGAAAACTTTTACCTAGCAAATGGGAAGGACAAGAAATAAAAACATAACTCAAGATAAATTGCCATAGTTACCTTGCCATAGTTAGTAACTTAAACTTTCACAATATTTTACTTTTCCCATTCTTTCTGTATGTTGGGGTTACCAAGATCTTGAACTTTAGCCTTTACTTTAAAGAATTTAAAACTTAATATTCTGTTATACTGGGTTCATAAAAATCCTCAATTTCCTATTAGTTATTCAAATAATTGGTTCCTCAAAATCATTTTCCCTTAGAGAATTTCTTAAGATTAAAAATATGAAAGAAATTAAAAACATATTTCACATTCATTATTTATTTGCTCCATACAAGTTCACATTCAACATTTTCTTCATTCAATTAAGTTCAATGCATATTCTGTCATCACGTGCTCCCTGTACAGTATTCTGTCTCGTTCTCATCAAGGCATCGAGTGTAGGGACATCTTGTTCTCCGGATTTGCCTCATCAGTCCGCACATCTCCCACTTCTGCTCAGTTCTCTGCAAGTCACCAAACGTGGAGGTCCAGACCCCAGCAGCCAGCGTTGCACCAATTTAGTGAAGACGATCGTCGTATATTGATGTACGAGTCCTTTATTGAAATTGAATCTTTCCAGTTCCAGACATCACCTCCTCCTTCTCAAGATGAGTACTTCCAGTATCCACCATCAGACAATTAGGTGTGTGATGTCACCTCCTCCTTCTCAAGATGAGTTGTTGATAGGAAGTTTGTTCTGGCCCAAAAGGAAGAAGTGGAAGGTGGATGGGGCGGGTGGTGGGTGGGTGGGGGTTTAGGTTGGTTTCTTCCTGTCTGGAAAACTGGACTGGGGGAAGTTGGGTGACAGGCTGAGATGTTCTGATGATTAATATTTTGCCCAGGCCTACTTATAAAGGTTTGTCGGTGGAATGATTTTAGAGGCTGGGGTGAAGGGTTGCAAAAAAGAATCTGCAGAAGGGGTCAGCTAAGGGTTTCAGAGGGGTCCGTGATAGATTGTGGACTGGGTCCTCGGATTGTCGGAGATGTCCACAGATTGTAGAGGGTTCACAGATGAAGGAGGGTATACAGATGAAGAAGGGGGTCCTCAGATGAAGGAGGGTATACAGATGAAGAAGGGGGTCCTCAGATGAAGGAGTGTACACAGATGAAGGAGGGGGGGCCAAAAAACGTAGGATTGCAGGAGTCAGGTCTATGGCTTTAGTGAATGGCAGTATCAATCAGTCTTCTTATTGCCTCATCGCGAGGACCGATGCAGGAGGGCGCTGGGCATCCTGGCTCCCCCCCGCCAGGGCGCCCCCCCCAGTAGGCCAGGGCTCCACCCACCCCCAACCCCACCCCAAGGACATGCCGCCAGGACAATCGAGGCATAGTTATGACTTTGCAAAGCTAGAAAAAGCAAAAAAAAGAGCACAATCTCAAAGAGCAAAAAAAAAGAGAAGAGGTCTGGTAGGGAAAACTGTGATGACACAATGACTTTTGGTATCTATAGAAACTGATTAATTAGTTTTTGATTGTTGCATAAATTTATAACTACAGTAGAATTTGTACAACTATGAAGTGGGAGAGGGAGGGAAATTTCACTTATCTTTCGCTAGCGACAGGCAAGTCCCTTATGTAAATAAACAAAAACCAACGATAGTAGTTCGCAAGATCCCTGAACATTTTCATTTTTGTGCAACAACGTCGTTTTCTATTGGATAAATCATTTGGTTTGTTATTTTTTTTTAATCTTGATCTAAAAGTTTATTGATTGTCCACTATGCAGTGAGACTTTGCAGATTGAATTTTCTGAGGTTTTGGAATTTCTTTTTGTTTTCGTCTGCTTCCATGGGGCTAACTTGTCGTTAGCGAACGATAAGAGTATAAATTACTCTCCCTCTCCACCATTCTCATTAAAATCATCATGAGTTATTGCAGTTTTTGCAATTTTTCTAACAGAATACATGCTTATTTTTAACAGTTATAGCAAATATTCACATTGTTTTGTTAGAAAAATTGCAATAACTCCATTATTTGTGGTTCGATCTTTATGATCTGTATGTGGTTTTGTAGGAAATCAAATTACGCAATTTTTTTGTCTCTTGTACGATTTATGTAAAATTTATGGTTTTTAAGATATTCAGTTTTAAAATATAAAAATGGCTGCCATTTTGAAATGGTACAAAGTAGAAACTTGATACTCCACACCAAAATTGGTACCATTAGTCAGCATGTACGTACCAAGTTTGAAGTTAATATCTTTAGCAGTTCCAAAGTTATGCACAATCATGTTAAAAACACATAAAGACCGACAGACGGATAACCGAGCATTTTAGAACCCATGTTTATAGGAACTTTTTTCTTATTTTAGATGTAAGAAACCATATCCCCAAGTGTTTAAGGGTTTTTCGTAAACACTCTGTATATGAGTTTATAAAAATTACAATTATTTCAAATACAAATTTCCCACCTAATTATTTCAAATACTATTTTTTAACTACAAAACCTATCTGATAATTTTTTGCCAGAAATATTGTGAGGTCACTTTGAGTTGTGTTGGAATAGTTGTATTTTTAATATGTCAAAAATTGTCATCAAATCAATCTTTAGCAAGAACCTCGGAAAATTTTTGGCAAGTTTGAAACTGTTCTCAGCTCTGAAGATCACCGGCTTATTATAGGTGGTGTGTAACATGCAGAAGCTTGGGTGTTTACAAAAAAAAGAGATGAATTTGTATTTTTAGAGGAGGGGAAAGAAATAATTACAGATGATGAGTTGTGAAATAAACTTTACAAATAATCCGTTATTGCATCATGTTTTATTGACGTCCAAAAACAAACTAGGAAATAAAAAGAATAATATATAGTGAATTGACGTATTAGCTGATCAGCTGATTTATAATGATTCTAACACACAACAACTGTCCCCCCTAAAAGTTTGGATCACAGCATTTGGTCAACACGTCTTCGACACATCATTCCATTATCCAATTTAATTTGATAATGTAGATTCCCATCTCTTGATTTAACATGTCCAAATCTCCACTTTCCTTCGCCATTATAATTTCTCATTTGATCACGATCCCCCTTTTTAAGTTGACGTCTTATTCCTTTTGGGTGGTCCCCATTCTTTTCTCTTTGATCCGGTACCATCAAACTCAAATATGTTCTTACCGGTCTGTTGAACATGAGGAAATATTCAGGATTCCCTGTTGTATTAGGAACTTGTTAAAGTTTCATCAAGATTTGGTGGAGTTTATGTTCAAGGGTTCCTGATTCATATAATAAACATTTCAACATTTTCTTCACAGTTTGAACAAAACGTTCAGCCTGCCCATTGGACGATGGGTGAAAAGGAGCTGTTGTCTTGTGTGTTGTCCCACATTTGTTCAGGAAGTCACGGAAGGTAGTTGAAGTGAAACTTCGTCCGTTGTCGGAAATAAGAAGTTTAGGGAGGCCAAAAGTAGTGAAAAGTTTCCTGAGTTCTCTTACTGTCCATTCAGCAGTTGTTGTTTTTGTGGGAATCACCTTCACCCATTTTGAAATTGCGTCAACAACTATGAAAAATTGTTGTCCATTAGTCGGTCCCATGAAATCTACATGGATTCTCTCTAATGGCTGAGTTGCTAGTTCGCATGGGTGATTGATTTCTTTATCCGGTGCATTTTGTTTCTCTCGACAAGGTCTGCATCTGGATATCGTATTTTCGATGTCTTTATGAGTAATAGCAACAACCAGTGGTGTTGCCAGTAGTGTTGCTGATGAGTAATAAGGTTACTAATCAGCAACATTTGCTAGCCAATAATGAAAAACCAATCAAATGGCACTAAGCAGTCATAAGTCTTTGTTAGACGTCCTTGTCCATCTTACTTATTCAAAGATTTATTCAGGTAATGTGCAGGTTTTTGTGAGGTAATGTGTTGAGTTACTTAACTTTTGATCTGCCCACTGTTAAAGACATCCAATATTTAATGGATAGCTGAGTGGATAAAGCGCTCACCTCATAACTTGAGGGTTGCCGGTTTGATTCCTAACTACGATCAAAACTGGGTCCAGTTGCCATTTGTTTTTGGGTTATGAATTAAATATGCCATCTAACAAAAGGTGGCTATTAAATAGTACGGCCTGGGTTTTGACTGTTCCCGATCAAAATGTTAAAAAATGCCGTTGACGTAACACACAAATTAAATAAAATATTTATATTCTTTGCGAGATTAAAAAGAAATCCTATTTGGTCCATATGAAATACAGAGCAGAAATTGACTTTCCGTTCTGAATTTCAGATCCCTTCTTCTGAAATATATTAAACAAATAGCAATAAAAAAACACACACCCACCAGAATGTTTAGAATGTTTAGTGAGTCGGTGGCGCATGTGGTAGCGCACTCGGCCTCGGAACTGTGGCCACGAAGCGTTGCAGGTTCGAGACTCGAGCTTGTCACATACTTTTAGCAGTTCTGCTCATCCTTGTACTGTACCGGCTCACTCCTTGGCTTTGCTTGATAACGTCCATGGACAGATCAATAGTCTATGTGGGCGGGGCAAAGACAATATGAAAAAGAGGCCACCACCCTCTTCTTCAAAAAAAAAAGGAAGAAAGAAAAGAATTAACCTAACCGTGTGTCCAGCCTGACAGACCTGGGGAGTGTGTCGTCCGCTGTGAGGAACGGGCCGCACCGCATCTCGACGTCCAGTCACCAGTACAAGACGTCGGCCCCAGCTCTGCTACACTTGGCTCGGGTCACAAACTCCCTTGGGGCGGGGCTGGCCACCGTGCCTGAGGTGGCGCCCGAGAACAGGTGAGGTGAAGATGTGAGGACGTGTTATTTGTTTGCTTTTTGCTAATCTATAATATAATGGCTGGTCTGATAAACATTCAACATAAACATAAAAGAACATCGTTATTGTTGCTTACAGTTTTGGGTAAAGAATTATAGTCAGATTGTGATTGAAAAGGTTAAGGAGGGTACCTCCTCCTTTACTGGTATTAGGACGGTGAGTTTTACGCTTCTGATATTCCACAGAATGTTTGAAAATTAATAAACTGTTCAATTATCATGTTTTTAGCTTTAAGTACAGTTGATAAATCAACAATAGTTTTAATTTTGATTTTAGTTTTCATAGCTTTCGCCGAAGTTATAATAACTAGTTTTCACAAGTCCACCCAAATCTCATACAGTAGAGCCCCTATCTGGGTTTAGTTATTCCGGTTCTCGGTTTACCCAACCGATTCTCAGAAGATGGCAATGATTTATCCAGCCAAGCTCAGTCCTGTGGTAGCCGGATTTGAAGGGTTCCACTGTACTTTAAAGCTTCCTGGTTGCTGATTTTAGATTTTTAACCCAAACACCGAATGTATCTTATCATTTATTCCTAAAAATCACGGTGTTTCATCGACCTTTCATTCATAGTCATGTGCCATATGATCATCATCCTTCAAAAATTAAAGCTAACATCAATGATCCGTCCATGATGTTTTCCTCCTCGGTTGTCCTGAAGTTTTTTCTTCTTCGCAGCGCAGAGTTGCAGGAAGTTCCACTGACGCCGACAGACGAGGTCGACCCCTCCGCAGCCAACGGGAACATCCTCAACCAGCCTTCGCCGGAGAACATGAAGGCCGACACTCCGGAACTGGAGAAGCGCAATGTGTTCGACAGGGTCAGTGCGACACAGTTGATCATCTATCTGTTTAGTAGAAGAAAAGGTGTTTCTGTTTCATACTATTTATTTCTTGTCGTAGGAAGTAAGTTAGGTAATGTGTCAAAAAGTGTTCAAAACTCTTGACAGAATTATTCTACTGGAAACGTTTTTAGGAGTCACTGTTGACAACTACTGTTAAAAATAGCAGCCAAGAACTATTAGGAATAGTACAAATACTGTACCATTACCAGTACAGTGACAGCTTCTGTTCAAAGGACATTAACATTCAAATCTATTCATAGGCTTAAACTAATTGGTAATCGAAAACCTTTTGTAAGAGGTTAGCCTAGTTTCATTGCAGTTTATAAGATCTCCATGTCAAGTAGGTCACTTACATTTTTCCTTTCACTTTTTTTGTATTCCAAGCATTAAAATTAAGTATTTATTTGTTTTGTTTATTATCTCTACATTTTGCCCTTATGAATCTTGCAAAATGTATCAATCAAGGCTGAGTATAAAAGGATTGGGTTTAATGATCATGGGCTGATTTCTGTGGATGCCAGGCACACCCTGATATTAGGAAGAATTTTCCAGCAGGGAAGAGGGAACATTTTTCCCATTATATCTTTGACAAATGAGCATCATTCGGAACTTCATACATTAGGTGAGCTGGCACCTTCAAAGATTATAACTGAACTCTGCCCCTATTAATGATGTATAAAAATGAAATAATGTTGGGTTTGTCTTCACAGGTGAAGGATAATGTAAAGTCCCTATTGAGTTTTGACAGTGAGAGCGAAAGTGAAGAAGAAGAAAAGGAGAAATCAAAAGAGAATGAAACTTCTCCCGAAGCCCCGGTGGAAGAAACCGCTTTACCTGAGATTGTGGCTAACACTGAGAACATGTGAGTTTAATTTACTTTCTGAACCAGAAATCTTTTAGGTATTTTCATTGCTTTCAAAAACTATATTTGTTTTTGGTGGTTTATTATTTGTTAAATCTGCTGGTTGGTTTGTATATTAGACTTACCTTTGTAAAAACAATATAAATATAAAGAAGTTTATATTATCATCATGTTTATATAAAAGTTACTATCTTGGAATCTTGGGTTATAAAGAGAATTCACAAGCAGTTGCCAAAACTAACCATGTATAAAATTCATGGACACTCCTTAACAGAAGTTTTCTTTATAGATTTACTTCAGGGGAAGCTCAAGAGATTGTAGACAGAAGTAGAAACTCAATGAAAGGCCTTTTTGGGAATGCCAAGTTCTGGATTGGGAAGGATTACACAAACTTCATCGTGAAGGATTTCAACAATTTGGACAGGCCTTACCAAGGTTAGTAAAATACTTGCTGACAACTTTAACAAAATTTTAACTAATCAGAAATTTAATATATGTTACCAACTCTCTCTTATTAAGAAATCATATAGCATCTTCATACAGCTGTAGAACGTGATCAGTAAAAAATATGAAAGTGTGCAGAACTGTTGAATTCTGCATCAATATGTGACTTAGAACTTAGAATCATACCTTTTGGGTTGTCCTTAAAATTGCATCCGAAAATTGACCTTAACAGACTCCCTTCCTTTCAAAGGACTTGAACTGTTCACAATAGCCTGCTCATAAATTCATGCTTCCCCCCAATTATCAGGCTTAAGTGAGTCGTATAAACATATTTTGAATTACTAAACTATTTAGTTGGTAAAACAATTGTGAATTTCGACCCTCTCTTAATCTCTAAAATGGAACACAGACAAATTTTTAAACCCATTTAGGAGACTAATTGTTGAGGTTTAATGGTTACGTACCTTTAGGTTGAAACCCACCCCCCCTGTAACGGTGTATAACGCTGTTAAAATCTATGCTCACCCCTGGGGCTGTTATGGAATTCAGACCATCACTATGAAGATGTTTGCTAGCTTAAAAACAAAACAAAAATGCCACTCTCAGCATCTCATACTGAGGCCAAAGAGGTCTCAGATTTAATACCTGTGATGGCCTTTTTTTGTTCGAACTGCTTTTGCAAAAAGAGTATAAGCTTACAGTTGTATGATAGACAACAAAAATGCCTTTAGCTTAGAAATAAAAAAGTAGTCTGGATATTTTTCATTTCCTACGTGTATCAGCTGTGTTCCGTTGCTTGACAGACCTGGTGGACCGAGGCACGACGCCGCGAATGCCGTGGCACGACGTGGGAGCGGTGGTGCACGGGGCGGCCGCCAGAGACGTAGCTAGACACTTCATCATGCGATGGAACGCTGTCAAGGTGTCATATCAACATTTGTTGTGTTGTGTCTCTAACTTTTATAGAGCTTATTTAGTTATAATACTCGTAAAAATATGTGAATAATGTATAAACATATAAAATAGGTGTTAGTCATAAATTATTATAAAAATGATTTTTTGTGTGTTTTGATTTTTATTCTTTTACATTGCTAGGGAAAGGTTCCTTCTATGTTTGTTCCGATTAACAACCATACCTGTAACTCATACAGTTTAACCTCGATAAGATGACACTCAATATTCGAAAAACCTTGATAGCAAATGCTCTTTAAAGATCCTCTTGAAATTGCCATTTTACTTGATGTCTTAATAACTGGGACCTCAACAAGAAAAATACCTTGTGGGTCTTCTTATCAAGGTTCTACTGGCCTTCAAACAAGTTGTAGAGTAGCAAATAAAGGTGTAAGGAGTAGCAATAAACATCTTTTTTTAACCCAACCAAAATTTTCATCAGGATTGTAGAATCGTTTATGGTTTTTTTAGGGAAAATCTTTTTAACTTTGATTTTTTTCCAGCTGGAGAAAGCAAAATTGAACCCGTTGTACCCGAACCTGATACCGAAGACTTACAGGGACATTGAGCTACAGGACGTGATGCAGTTACCGGACGTCAAGCTGTACAGAGTCAGAGCTCAGGTAACCGACTGCAGGAACTCAAGGTTGTTGCAAACTTTGTTCCTAGTTTTTTATGGGAATGTTCTATCGTCGATAAACTGAACAGGTTAGGGGTAATATAGGGTGTCTATAAAAGAACTTCGAGGTTTTGAGGAAAAATATTTTGATGAAGTAAAAAACTTATATAATTGTTTAATATATGATTGGAAAGGTTGCATTTTCATTTTCAAGTTTTTTTAGCAAATAAATAAAATTCAAATTGAGCTCCGTTAGTAGCATGGTACACGTCGTAACGTTATTCCACCTCTTCCCATGGCCTAGCCAGCATGTCTGGGGGGACGGTTGCCACACAATTGATTATTCGTTGCCTGAGATGGTTAATATTACGAATCTTCGAATGTTTCCTTGTACCGTAACAACAGATTTAGTTTCTATTAGCCAAATAACTCATTGAGCCTTTAGTTGCGGCGTCGCCACATTGCGGCAATCCAGGCAGCACTGACAGCCACGTTGCGTTGTTTCAAGGTTAACGCTCTGCAGCGCTACCCCCTATTGACAAAAACGTTCCCAATTGGTATGACCAAAACTTGATGAGCTACTCGTTTCACAGAAATTAACTACATATTGCTATCTCCTACATATATTAAGATATAAAATTATAAAATCCCGAAGTTCTTCTATAGACACCCTGTACAGAAAAATCACTCTATCCTGATACGACCGACTTGCCGCCAGATCGTGAGGTCGGTGAGCCACTGGTCCGCAGGGTTCATGGACCAGGAGACGTGGGAAGGCAGCATCCATGAGGCCTACGTCGATGTCATAACCAAGGCCAAGCGCTACGTCTACATCGAGAACCAGTTCTTCATCTCCCTCGCGTCGCTGCAAGTGCGCAACCAGATCGGAGACGCTCTGTACAAACGGATTCTACGAGCTTACAGGTGCGTTTTGGTATCTATTTCTTACATCGGTAGTTCAGAGGTAAATATTAAATTTGTTCAGATTCTGAAATGCTTAAAACCCTCTGGGGTACTTTTAAGGCAAATCTAGTGTTAAATATTACAAGGCTCTGTAGAATATTAATAATTTCATATTTTAAAAATGTAACTTTATAACTCTACTTTAAAAAAGAGGTTAAAAGTACTGCTACCGACTGCTAGCATATGGTTTGCTAACAATCCTGTGTGCATTAAAATCAGGATTTAAATTTTGATTCCAATGTAATATCATGTGGAGAAATGCCAAACATTAAAAGCATTTAGGGCTCCTCCCCTAAGACTGACCTTGAAGTTTTATGTTCTACGTAATTTTACTTCAAGCTCTTTCCAAAGGCACCTAAACAGATTTTTTTATCTTTTTTTGCCTGAAGGTCTCGCAGTGTAGGCATTACACTGCAAGACCTTCTGACAAAAAAAGGCAAAGAAATCTGTTTAATACATGTCTTGCCACTGGGTTTAAAGGCACCTATTATTAAAATTGGTTCAGAACTATAAATAAGAGACTCAATCCGAAAAAAAAACCAAACACTTTTGGGTGTAAAATTTGTAAAAGTAAAGGAAATCATGTCTAAAGACTCTAAAGAGTTTCAAAGACAAAGCTTGATTAGGAGATCCTGGCATCAATGCAAGGCATGTCTTCTAGTCTTGAGAAGAATGGGAATTAACATGAGGTGGAATAGTTGTAAGGCAGATCCGCAGGGCCGCCCTGAGGCTAGTAGGCGCCCGGGGCGAGATTTTGATATGCGCCCCCTCAAAGTAATTGGTCTAAATACTATATTTGTAAAAAAATAAATAATACAATGGACTTAAAGTTCTCACAATTATTTCATATATTTATGCTATTTTGTTGGTAGCAATAAATCAAGCAAATGGATAATTAATTTTCATTGCTACTAGTTTATATTAACTTTGTTTTATATCATCAATAAACTTGTAGACTATCATGGTTGAAACAAAACCTCTCGAATAAGAGTCCTTTGTATTTTTTAAAATTGATTCCAGAGTAAAATTCATCCAACAAAATCATAGCAAACCTAAATCTGAATTATTTTGTCAGACAGATCCATCTGTAAACCATCATCTGGGCCTTATTTCGAAATAATGGGATCACTAGTATAAGTTATAAATCACTAACAGGGGTCTAAAGTAATTCTATGGAAAATATTTGTGATCGCAAATTTGACTAACTATAAAGTCAGTATAAACAGGTTCTTAGCCCCCGTTTCAAAGACTACTAGTAGATTAAAAATGTTGACTTTTAAAAGGGGCAATCAGTAATTTTCACTATATAGTGTTTACTAGTTGCTGTTTAATGACTTGTTACTAGATTTTCTTGTGAAGCCTGTTTTGAAACGGGGGCCTGATCTAACGTAAAGGCTTACATTTTCTATTGTAAATTGTCACAACCTCTACGCCAAAAGCACTTGAATAGGCCTTCTATATTTACAAAATCTCAATTTGTATCAAGAGGAAGTTAGCCTTCATATTTAGCAAAACTCAATACTATTATGATTTGCGTGCTTATGTACTAGAATGACATTTTTTTAAGTCCATGTAGGTACTTATCTACGACATATTTTATGAAGTTTCAGTTATAGCTTATTGTGAATAGAAACAACTTATTTTTAGTAGCCATTTGATTAAATGTTTACGCTTCTTTCCCGTGGATTATTTGTGCATTATAACGCGTCAGCGTTATTTTTCTCTTAAACAACTGCGGGACCCTCGGCCACGGCGCCCGGGGCGATTGCCCCGGTTGCCCCGCCCTTGGGGCGGCCCTGCAGATCCGAATAGTTGCAAGGCATACTTACACAGATCCAACCATGTTTCTCCGCTAGGGTCCGGTTACACTCTTATGGGAGAATGTGCTTCTTCCTCTTTAACGAGGATGGGCCAGGTGAAAAGGAAGTATTGTAAAGGACAGCTGAAAGACCATCCTCAAATACTTCTAAGGGGTGAGATCTCCTGGATGTGATGTTGCCTAAGGAGATCTAATCCCCCAATTGGAATAGACAAATCTGAAAGTTTGTTCCTTCAAAAGAAATAATAGTAATAATAATAATAATAACTTTATTCGCCTTAACAAATTTAGTTTTACAGGTTTTACCCTTGATCTTTTCGCGATAAAAACCTTTTTACAATGTAGACTGTCATCTTGTAAATGTATGATTTCAACAAGATATTCAACTCTCGTTGGCCTGTATCTCAGGGAAAAGAGCCAGTTTCGAGTGTTTATAGTGATGCCGGTGCTGCCAGAATATACAAAGCTAAAAGTTGTACCTTTGGAAGAAAGTTTTACCATTGATTTTTTGCCTTCAAAAACCTTTTTACAGTCATAGAGTGTGGTGTTCCTTAGTGGGGATTAACGTACGCACTATTGAATACTATGCTCATAGGACCGTCCTCATAAAAACCAGACCAGTCCGTAAAACTTCGGATTCCATGTTAAAATGTAGGTCCCTTAGTTGCCATTGGCTGTTGGACTATTAATTAACAGTCCTGTCTAAGAAACATGTCGGCCTTAGTCAGTAACTAGACTACAAGATTGTGCCACAATCAGCTTTCACTCATCTGTCATTCTTACTTGGTTTAAAATACCTACCTCGGTAATGTATGTAATGTTCAAGTAATGTATGTAATGTTCTATGTTAATGTATATCTTCAACAAGATTAACAATTCCAAACATAGGCTATGCTATTTAACACAGGCTATGCTTGTTGGTTACCCTCGACTACTAACTAAAATAGATTTGCGGACTGCTCCCAGACTAACTGTTCACGGAAATGACCTTGAATACTCTGACAAAGTTAAAAATTTGGTACTTACTATGAACAAACACTTGAAATGGACTGACAAAGTAAACATAACTTGTAACAGAGTCTTTGCTGCAATCCACAGTATTAAGCGATTTGCATTGTATCTTCCACTTAATCTTAAGACCATGCTGGTAAAGACCCTCATACTAACTAACTACTGTGATCTTGTCATCGCTGATATGACCGTCGAGCTTTCGAACAGACCCCAGCGAGCTCAGAATTACTGCATTCAGTTCATTTTTAGTTTGAGACGCTATGATCATGTCACTCCTTATTACAATTATTTGACTTTATTGAAGTTGAAAGAGCTTCGTGAATTTCATTCTCTTCGACTGTTGTACCCAATAATCAAGAATAAAGTTCCTGCATATCTCTCAGATAATTTTGTTTTTGTTTCTAAAATTAGCAGTCGTTTTACTCGTAGGGGATCCCTTCTATTTTCCATTCCAATGCACAGAACAACAATTTATAATAAATCTTTCAGCCTGCAGACTCAGGAATATTCTCCCTGATTCTGTTAAAATTCAGGAGAGCCATGCTCTGTTCGGGGCAGAAGTGAAAGATCTTTTACTGTGTGGTGGGCGGGAGCGACGGCCTTTGACGGTGGCATAACGGGATATAGGGTGACTTGTGTGTTGCATGAATGTTTACATGTTAGATCAAGTTTTGTTTACGAAATACAGGGTGCGGCAAAAGTCAGCGTACCGCTGCAGGCCGGTGAGCGTCATTGTTTATCTCTCGCGCTAATATAGTGTCACTCCTTATCTAATATTATCATCTAGTTATGTTTATTTTGCCTTCGTTTATTCTTTATCTATGAATCTTTGTTTTGTTAGTATACCACTTGTGACAGTAAAGTTAAGTTGGTGAGTGTAGTGCTTGTTTTATTAACTTCTATTATTAATGGTTTTAATGTTCCCACTACGGCCTTAATGTTCAAACCCTTTTAAATGATAACTTCGATGAATGGATAGGAAGAAGAGGAACTATTGATTGGCCTGCTAGGTCCCCAGTCCTAACTCCGTGCCATTTTAGTATGTGGGGTTTGTTAAAATAACACGTGTTTTCGGAGAAACCTCAAAGTTTAGAACATTTGAAAGAATTTATAACGAAACATTTTGATGTTTTATTCACACCACAACTATGCAACAAAATCTGTAAATTAGTGTCAAAAAGCTGCTACAAGTGTATAGACAATGATGGTGATTTGGTCACTTTGAGCAGCTTCTAACAGGTACATTAAAATAATACTGTTAATACTAGCTATAGTTTAACTGCATTTTCGGTACACTGACTTTTGCCACACCCTGTATATGCCGACGCTTATTTTATTGTTATTATTATTATTACTATTAGTTTTCACCTAACCATGTTATTTTTAGTTTTATCCAAAGTTAAGTGGTAGAGAGAACTTGCAAGTCCTAACTTCGCTTTGAAAATAAAGTCATTTTTCATTTAATTTCAATTCCGGTTGTCGTGTGTCTCAGGGAGAAGAGCCAGTTCCGGGTGTTCGTGGTGATGCCGCTGCTGCCTGGGTTCGAGGGCGAGGTTGGCAGCCCCTCTGGCTCGGCCCTGCACGCCATCACCCACTGGAACTACGCCTCCATCAACCGGTCTGTCTAACATCGACTGGAGTATCGTGTTTTTAGTTTTTTATATGAAATCTACTACTCATCCAAAGATCGGTGATAAGTTATTTGGAAACAACCGAAATTGGCTGGTTTATTTCTAGCTATTTTGTAGACTCATCGTCATAAGCAATCCAGTTGTTTTTAATTTAGTGAATAGCTGTTTCGCCCCCTTGTCCTAGGGGCATCATCAGCACAGTCGAGGTTAAATCATTAAAATCCTAGACTAGATATTCTTGTCTATATAACATTGTGGAAAAAAGACTAATACCAAACTAACTAAAGGACTTGCTTCGCTTCGAAAATAAAGTCATTTTTCAAATTTTTTATATAGTTTGTGACTAAAACTATATAAAAAAACCCATTTAAAAACATTCAAAATGACGTGACTTGAGCCACACCTAACCTCAAATTCTTTGTGACTTGTGACCACTGTCTACTGAACCAGCTGACTCATGTTTGACATATGGGGCCACAGCCATCTGAATTATTTGCCATTACTGTATTCTTTAGTAAATTTTAGCTAGTTCTAGGATTTTAATGATTTAACCTCGACTGTGTTGATGATGCCCCTAAGACAAGGGGGCGAAACAGCTGTTCACAAAATTAAAAACAACTGGATTGCTTATGACGGTGAGTCTACAAATTTGATACAGCAAATCCTTGATAGCTATTTCACCATTATTTCTAGCGTTTCTTTATTCCTTTCTGCTTCAGCTAGTTTAACCTATAAAGTAAGCCGATATCAAGGCTAGAAGTCAAACTTCATTAAATAGAGATTTAAATAAATGATACATATCAATGCAGATTATCTAAACTACAGTACTAGTTGTAAAAATCAGATAGTGATGTCCAAATTGAATTTACAATGCTGTGTTGATTTTTGTCGGAAAACATGTTTTTGAAAATTTCCAGATCATAAGTAATTTTTTTTGTGAGATTATTATTAAATTCAAGTTCACAAACCTTCAGAATCCCTTGGGCTGTGAATGCTTTGGAGAATGAGGAACAAAAATATGATTTAGGATTAGAAAATTATTTTAACTATTTTGTGGTTTGATTATTTTTTTCTCAACAGAGGGAAGGATTCTTTGATGAACCGTTTGAAAGAAGCTGGAGTCCCTGATCCTTCTGAGTACATCACCTTCCATGGACTCCGGACACATTCCGAGCTCAACGGAGACTTGGTAATGCAACAAATCTTTTAAAAGTGATGAAAAAACAGTAAAGGGAAAGAGAAGATCCATCACAGACAGAAAAAGGAAAATATATATTTCCACTTATCTAATGTTAACATAACTACCAACTAGTGTGTAAAAAAATTATTTTCTGGGGAAAATACTGAATTAGGCCTATTTAATCACATAAAAATTAATTGTATTGTGCTAACATTAACTTAATATTTTGGTAGGAACAGCTTTGTAAAAGTTACAACATTATCACATAGCTAATTGCCATTGGTGATCGGCAGTTTTCGAACCCGGGACCTTGGGAACAGAAGTTCCACGTTCTAACACTACACCAGGCCACTCCCCCTGCTACTTGATTGCACAGAAATGACTGTATTCGTACAGTTATAAAGTTTTAGTTATATAATTTTATGAGTTTCAAAAACCTAATGATCTGTACTAATGTCCTTGTGAAAGTTCTTCTAATTTCTACCTTCAAGTTTGTTGGAAAAGTTATGATTGTGTACCTTTTAGTCGACTCATTTAGTAGAAATTTAATAAATTTTTGTGTGTCATTATTTCTAAGTCCAGTAGAAAACTAATCCACGTAATGGATGACAGGTTACGGAGCTGATTTATGTCCATTCCAAGCTGTTGATTGCCGACGACACGACCATGATCTGTGGATCGGCCAACATCAACGATCGCAGCCTTCTCGGCAGTCGTGACTCGGAGGTGGCTGTTGTCATACAGGTAACGACGGACAAATTTTAAATCATATCTGATTAAAATTTTTTGAAAATAAAATGAAAAGTGCAACTAATCAATTTATTAATTTTTGGTTGAAAAAATTTATAAACAGCTTCTGCTGAGGTGAGCACAGAGGTGATTGACGTATTTTACAGAGTGGCTGTACAAACAATGTTGTTTTTCCTCCTCTTGACCCAATTAAAATATGTTAGCTCTCGTCCCATTGTAAAAAATTGGAAGCTTTCTTGGGTTACCGACATTTTGGCAGCCATATTGGTGTTTCCCAAGAAGCAAGCAAATAGGATACTACTCTTGGCCTCTGAATATCCAGCTTTATCTAGTTAGATAAGTTAATCTTGTCTTAAATGAATGTTAACTACTACTACAATTTTTCAGTCATGCCTGAGAGTGTACAAAAATTTATGAGTAGTTTTTACTAAAAATATTTCATTGATAATTTGTGTCTACATTGAATAAAAAATTGACTAGGATTATTTAACATTCGGAAATAGTATGTTAAAAAAAATCCATTGATTCATTGCCTTACATAGCCATCGCTCTATTTAACTTCATGAACTTTATCACGGTCGGCATTGAGATGTTGACGTGTCGTGTAGGACGAAGAGTTTGAGGAGGTGACAATGGGAGAGGAGACAGTGAAGGTGGGGTTCTACTGCGGGGAGTTGCGGCAGCGGCTGTTCAAGGAGCACCTAGGGCTGCTGACCCCGGGGAGCCGTCCCGTGGACCTCAGCGACCCGGCGGCGGCACAGTTCTACCACCACGAGTGGCGCGCCACGGCCAGAGCCAACACCGAGATATACGAGAAGGTAGTGTTGGTAGAACTGACTTGTGTGATGTTGATAAGGTTGGTGGGACTGTAGACCTCAGAAATCCAGTGGTAGCGGTTCTAACACGACAAGTGGCGGGCAACGGCCAAGCCGATATTCAGATATATGAGAAGGTAGGTAGGGTCAGGTTGGCAGAACTGATTTGAGTGATATGTTTATGGTGTGCGGTTGGTCAAATTAGGGAGTTAATATAATAAACTGGGGAAATCAAAATAGGGCAAATATTTAACGCGAATGAAATCTAGCACTGGCGTGTCACTTTTTAAACAAAGTGAAAAATTGTACTTATAATACTTGACGTTTGCAATGCAACGTATATTGTCTTTACTGCAATAAAAATCTTTGAAAAATCTTAATCATTTCCAGTTTTACTGAGAAGGCCATCGGAAGGTGATTGTAAATATAAGTTTGTACCAATAGCTAAACTGCTTTGCCATTTCGTACACCACGGCTGTCCTACTAAATTTAGCCGATTCCCAAAAACCTGGGGTCAAGGTCTTTGACAGCTTCAGGAACATTCCTTGAAAATTTCTAGCTTTAACATTTAAAGTTCAACCTTATTTTGAATACTAGTCTACTCTTCTTAACTTCAAGATATACTAGTAGATAGTTCCCGGAGTGGGTGAAAAGTAGTAAAAATATAAGGTGTTTTTCAGGTGTTCAATTGCATCCCGAGTGATGAAGTGACGGATTTCCAAACGTTACGGCTGTACCAAGATAAGATGCCCCTGCACTGTGCAGACATCTCCGCAGCAGAGAGACTCTTGCAGGACGTCAAGGTGACTAAAGTAAACTTATTTCTATCTTAAAAAGAACTTAGAGTGACGGTAGTGATTGCTTTTTGGGAAAGAGACTAGTCAGCTGATTTGCAGCAAACCAATGTTTAATGCTTGTTTATTGGTTACTTTTTAGAGGAATGTAGTGGCAGCACTGGCAGCAGTAGCAAATGTTTGTTATAGGTTAGGTTTGAAGGATTGAGAAACGTATTGGTTTAGGTAAGGACTCGATATGATTGAGAGTATGTTTTTTCTGGGTAGTATGATGAAAAGTATCACACGTTACAGGGTCGGAAAGTTTTACCGTATTCGCATGAAAATCCTGCACTCGCTTTCGCTCGCGCAGGAACTGTCATGCTCGTCCAGCAAAGTAGTACTTTCCGGCCTGGTAACGTAACATACTATTTCCTTACCCAAACAATATTTTGCCGTACCCAAACAAACAAAGATCCTATTGCAATAATTCAACCAGAGGAGACTGCACAGACTTACATAATAATTTTGAATATCAAGATTAGATCAAAAGTAATCTTTTGCAAAAACAGAGATTTTCAAAATAAAAATTGCAAACTTTCAAAAATAGGCAAGAAAGAGCACAATTTGGTTCTAGTATAACTGACTAATGTTGTGCCCTTAGACATTTGAAAAGTAATTTTTTGCAAAAACAGAGATTTTTAAAATAAAAATTGCAAACTTTCAAAATAGGCAAGAAAGAGCACAATTTGGTCCAAGTATAACTGACTAATGTTGTGCCCTTAGACATTTGAAAGAAAATCTCCTGAAGTAAATATTGGTTAAGCTTACACTCAGTAAAACAATTTGTAGATAACATTTATTATAAGCCTGAATCAACCCAATTCATTTTATGTGTCATAAACTCAAAGAATGAGATGGTGTCAAGTAAATTGAAACTTTCTCTGGTTAGAGTAGTTCAAAATCTGTTTACAATTGCAGGGTCATCTGGTGATGTTGCCCCTGAACTTCTTACGAGACGAAGTTTTGACACCGAACCCCAGTTCGGTCAATGGCATGATGCCAACCACCCTCTGGACCTAGGCTCCCAGGACATTAATTCCAGGAGACAAGAATACCAACAGCAAGAATTTTTATACCCAGGACCCAGGATAAAAATCTATTATAAATCACGGATCTTATTTCACTGACTACAGAGATAAAACAAAGATTTATTTTTAGGCAGCTAAGAGCACATTGAACAATTTAGTTGTTAATGTTAGAATTAAGACTGCATAAATCATTGCTGCGATATACTTTTGGATTATTACCATGATGTATATTTGTTGATTACACGAAAGTCAGACTTTTAGGTAAGCAATGTACAAGTGCAAACACTGAAGAAAAACATAGATGAAAAATCGAACTTCCGTCATCTTAATTATTATAAAGTAAATTATAAATAAAATTTTAACCCACCAACTTTAGGCCAAAGCACTAGAAATACTGTCTGTCACTTTTTATGTAAAATACTTTTTTATAAGAAAGTTTTAGAAATATGTACCTATATGTTACTTGAGTCCAATGCTTGTAAATCCAAATAAGACCTTAGAATGGTGTAAACTGATCATAATTTGTGCTTATTTGCCTTGTGATACTTGTCTAAAAATGTGCACAACGCAGACATTTTTTTAAGTAGATTATAAAACACTTACTGATCAAATATGAACAAAAATGTACGAAATATCATAGCATCTTAATATAAACGTTTTTAAAATATTTCCGCCTATAAACTTTGCAAAAAATTTTGATTTTGATTTTTGCAGACATTTGTTATTAGTGATTAGTAAAAACAAATGATTTAGAGTTGGCAATTATCCTCAAAAAAACAAAATCAGAATACAAACTCATTATCACCACCAATGAATTTCAGAGAAAAATCCATAAAACAGTAAGAAAATGATTTGATAGTATAAACAAACTAGGATACTGGGATTTGTTTTGAGGGTTTCTTATTTCCTGGTAATAAAAAAAGTTTGAGGCAAAATTAAAGTTTTCAGATTAATATACTTGTTAGATCTACTGTATACATGATTTTTAATACTCTTTATTATTTAAAGCTTTGTGAAAGTGCCAAACATTTTAACATTGTTTTTATAGGTTTTGTACAACAATTAAATTTTAGAATTTACATTAGATCAAATCATCAAAGTGCCTGCTATATTTTGTAGAATGCCTGTTTATTTTTTAGGGTAGGCTTATAGGCTATATGTTTATGTATAAGAACAAAAATTAAGTGAAATATATATTTTCCCAGCCCTATCAATAACTTTTTACACTCAGACAAATTGTATAATTTGTAGGGGTCAGCGGGCCAGGATTTTTAAGTTTGGGTCATGTGCAGTGGTGTAGTGGCAAATTTTTCAGTGTGGGAACGCTTAATATATTTGTCAAATTCCATACAAATTAAGATACCTTTTCCCTGTATGTGTACACGATGCAAATTAGGCTATGTATTTTAAGCTCACTGAATTTACTGAGGCTTCAAGAAACCATTAAATAATTTGGTTGATTTTTGGAAAAGCAATATATAAAAACAGAAGTCTATCTTTTTATATTTAACTAACTTTATTATTTCACAAAAGAAGTTATTTTAGAAAAGGTTATTAATTAAGTTAATAACTACTTTTATGTACGTTAACCCCCAAAATAGCTACATAACCTAATTTTTAAATTACATATTCTATACAAGTAAAAAAGCAGAGAACTAAAAAAAATCAAATCCATAAAACAGAGAAAAAAAGAGTAATTAATTACAATGACTTTTATGTACGTGGTCGTTAACCTCCAAAAAAACACCATATATAACCTCGTTTTTAAATAACATTTTCTAGCCAAGTAAAAGCAGAGAACTGAAATAAATTAAATCTATAAAACATAAAACAGATAAAAAAACAGAGTGATCAATTATAATGAAAGTTCATTGACAGATTGACAAATCAGGTTTACAAGTAGACGGCAAATGCATCCTGCAAGTTGGGGGAGGGTTGGGGAGGAACGGGAGAGTGGAGAGTAATGCAAGCTACTGTCTACCTACCGTACTCTTTGCACAAAACAAAGTTCAAGCAAGAGTGAGGTTATGTTTCGAAACAGAGCAAAATCGTGTTTACAAAGTATGAATTACATTATTGACATAATAATAATTTTTTTTGTTAATTTTTATCCTCTTTAATTAATGTTTATCAATATAGGATTTTTAGCTATTTTTCCGGATTTTCCCTGAACGGGGCAATGGGATTTTTCCGGGTTTCTGAAAACCATTGTGGGAACGCCGTTCCCACGCGTTCCCGCACCACTACACCACTGGTCATGTGGCATTTAATTTCGGTTTTCGGGTCTAAAAATATTTCAATAATTACTTTCGCATGAATCAACTACAACCATAGATAGCTAAATCAAGAAATTAAATAAAAAATTTAATAGATGAAAATTGTAACTATTTATCGAGGCCTAATAATTTTTAGTAGGTTAAAATTAAATTATAATTCAATCAATTACAAGAAATTACAGAACTAACTACAAGAATTTAAGATAAAAACTAACAGGTGAACAGTCATCCAAAAAACTATGAGAGTCATAACAATGGTTGTTATCATTACAATGCCACACTTTATCACAACGACCATAGGGCCAATAAACAATATAAACTATGAATAAAAATTTGAAGTTGTTAAGTGCAAGTTCTGAGGTAAATATAGGTTCAAGTTTTCAATTTCTGAATTCTGAGAGATGGTTATTTCTAGATGAAAAATTCGTGGACGGCTGCGAAAAACGATATCGCGTATCTGTCGGTCGCGGATAAACGGCAAATGTAGCTTTTCGAAACTCGCGATCTGCGGCAAAATACGATCGCGTGTATTTGCCGATCGCCGATAATCGGCAAATGTAGCCTTGCAAAAGTGGCGGTCGGCCATGAAAAACGGTTGCATGTATTTGCGGATCGTAAATAAACTAAATGTGACTTTGCGAAACTAGCGATCGGCCATAAAACAGACGCTCGTTTTTGCCTACCACAAAGAACAGAGAATGCTGCTTATTTATGAAACTAGCGAGCGACCGCGATTGAGAATCTGTCGATTGCTGATAAACGGCATATGTTGCTTAGCATAACTCGCGATCGGCTGTAAAATTCGATCGCACACACGTAAATACGATCGCCGGGTAAACGGTGAGAGTGACTTATCAGTTGCGGCCTGACCCGATCTTGGCCCGAAATATTGTTTGACCCGACCCGATGTCTTGAACCAGCTCTTGACCCGACCCAACCCTAAAAATTCGGGGACCCACAGGCCCCTAATAATTTATGCAATGTTGCATCAACTCATTTGACCAGTTATCCATAAGTTATTTTCATTCTTATAAAAATAAATTTATGGATTAATGTTTCAATAGAAAGTCACCACAACTAGATGGGCAGCTTAGCTTAACTTTATTATTTTTTAGAAAGATTTTTTTAATACACTGAAAGGCGATTGCTCAAGAATAGATATAGCATTATACACTAAATATAAACAAATAGCAGTTTCTAAACTTTTACTTGAACTCACTTATATGCTAAATAAACACCAATATTTAGACATATTTAAACTGTTATATTTGTTTGGTGTGAGGAAATAAATTTATATTTATTAGTTTGTACAAAATTAAATTACTTTGCTAAATATAGACTTCAAATAATTCAAGTAATTTATACGCTATTGAATAAAACTTAGAAGAAAAGTTTATGTATGGATAAATATTTTTTTTTTAATTTAGAGATAGAATACTTTCAAGGTTTAAAATATACGTTAGGAGTCAAATTTATTTGAACCAATTTTACTCTGATCCTTTATACAAAAATAATTGTATATATAAAACAAAAATTGTGTATCATTCTTAATTAGGCTGCTTTAATTTCCTGTGCCAAAGCTGAGATGTCCAATTCAAGAGATGGTCAATCATCGGGCAATCCTATCTGCTCCCACAAATTTTAGTTTTGGCAATAACTGATGTGACAGGATAAAAAGCAAATTAGGAAAATCAAAACCTTTCCTGTGATATGTTTTAATTCATCTAATGAAATTAAGTTATATCCTTAAATGTGAAATGTCTTAACTTAAAGAAGATAACAAACTGGGCACTATCTTGTTGTGTTTATTATTAAGCATATTTATAAAATCACTCTGCATTATGTATTTTTATGAAAGCTTTAATGTGTTGTACACCTTAAACTTAATTTAATTTTTAGCTTGGTGTTTCCTTTTGTTAATTATTTGTTTCATTGTATTGGTTTTACATATGTTTTTATTCAACAATTGTGTTTTACATGTTAACCACCATTATGTTTTATTTTAAGAACAGTTTCCTTACTCTACCAATAAACTGAAAATCGATATACTTGTTGACACCTCACTTTGAAACACCAGAAGTGGTCTTCCTCCTCTTATATAAATGTGTTTATTAATCCTAAGCTTGATTGCTTGGTTGCAGCTTTGCTTGCAAACACTGCATTCTGTAGCTAATCTGTAGAACTATTTCAAAGCATAACCACATGTTCAGTTGTAAACAAAATGAACAAAGTGGAACTCGGTCAAATATCGAAGGATAGCACTATTGTTCCAAAAATTCACCCCTTTACTGTATTTTAATAACGCCCTTTTTTAAAAATTCGGAGACCTATTGACAAATCAACACTAAATTCCCTTTAATTGACACCTTAAACGTTGAAATCCGTCCAGCCGTTATTGAGTTTTGACTGTGAAAACAAAACTACTAGAGTATTACATAGACATAATTATAAGCTCATCTTTATCAGTGAAACAATACTATCAGTTCACCCATCCCAAACTCAATTCTTCTTTCATAATCGTCTTGGATATCTTCAGCGTGATGTGTTGATTATTAAATTTTCCTTCGCTATGAATGCTAAGAACACAGTTTTTTTAAACACAGTCTAAAGTGTGTGTAATTTATAAAAAAAGCCATTCCTATCCTTAAAACCTGAATTGGTATAGTAAGGAAGTGAAATCATCGCAGTTATCCTGTTTCTTCTTGGAACTTTATCTTGAGCCATGGCCTATGAGACGATTTCTAATGGATGTAATCTACATTGTACATTGATGACTCAAGACAATGCTTCAATTTTACTTGATTATTTGTATGTAATTTTATGTGGAGATTTGTGTTTTTAATGTAAATTTTTTTATGAATATATCATAAGATCAATGTTATCATGCTGTCAAACAGTGGTGTAATTGTAATGGTATTATTATTTTGTATTGAAATATATATTTTTCTAGCTGTTATTGAATGTTGTGTATCTTTACAAATAAAAATATTTTTCAGTATATTTTACCTGGGTATTTGTTAGCTGCTAGCTGTCCTGAAATATGTTGTCCCGACATTTCTATAAATAATTTATCGCTGATGATATAAAAAAAACTTTTTCGTTGCAAAGATATTATTTTGTGTTACTTATATGAAGCCATTCATATTATCATATAAAGCATTCTATTGTAAAATGCATCGTCTGTTCGATTTTCTCTTAAAGTACAAAGACAACATTGGCTTTTTTTCTAAGCCGTGTTTGAAAATTACAATAACAAGACAGGTTGATAGAAAATTGAAATAACTTATAGTGCATCTGGAAATCAATGAATCATGCACACGGGGAATCAAGGTAATTTTTAAAAACATTCCGATTAAGGTAATTTCTTACTTGCCCATTTAGAGATTTTCTGTGTTATGCCCTTGGTCTGATGGCACCAGTGCCTTAGGCTATGGTTTCCTAGACGAGCATTAGATGCGGCACAGCCAATATGCAGCACACTTATCTTGAGGAGTTCCGTGTAAGTGCTATGTATTTGTCCGACTGCTTTCAGAGCAGTCAGTCACAGTGCGCTGCGCATTAGTGGTGACGTTTGCAATAAAACCTCGAGTAAACGGTGGGAGTAACTATAATTGACTCAAAAATTTGAGTACTAAGGTTTTTTTGTAAACTTATTGAAATATTTACTTATTATTAACCTTGCAGTTTTTACTGCCGATAAGAACATGAAAAAGTAGAGTATTAGTTACAAGTACCTCAAAGTAAATGTCAGTTTCATCAGGAGATAATGTATTTTTCACCCGTTTGTTGGTTCCACAGAATAGTCTTTTCTTATTAAATCAGCAACATAGTAAATTTTTTTTGAGTAAATCTAGAGTAGCATACTTGTAGAATTTCATTTTGCTGTGTAAAAATATTACATTGTATTTTACCAATTATAACTTTTTTAACGATTGTATAGAAGTACAGTAACTAACTGTTACCTTCTACCTTTAAAATACTTGTCCCCGAAAAGGCTCTTAACTTGCAAGTATTTGTGTTTAAATTTGACTCGTTATCAAAAATCACTATTCGCCCATTCTATTATTATCTAAAATTATCAAGTAAGATTGTAGCACCAGCAAATAATCTCTTATGTGAACTCATGCTGTGCACGGCTGAGTGTATTCTACATAGTCTAGGAAACCACCTTCCGGTTGCTGCGTTTTTGTCCTTCATGAAAGATGCAGCATATCAAAGCCGCAGCGCTTCTATTGCCCGCTTAGGAAACCAAACACTAGAAAGAAACCCGCTTATGGACCAAAAGACACTAGAAACCTTTTTGAAACGTAAATATGAACCTGAATGAGCAAGAGATCATTATTAACTTTATTTTACTCGAAGTTTACTCATCCTTAGTTTTGTTTAAACACAAGAAAAGTTAACTATCATAGGTTATACAAACTGAATTGAAAGTTAAAACACAGAAATTCAAGGCTGGTCTAATGCTTTGCACAAAATGTGTCTTTTGAATCTTTTCCCTTTCAGGCATGTGCAGTGACGCATGTGCTCAATGCGAGGAAAAATATGGATGTGGTCGTAGCTACTGTATTTGTTTTATGTTTATTTAGGGCTAACTTGTTACCATATACCAAACAATTCAATTAAAAGTTTATTAGCGACTCAAATATACATTTTGATATATAACTTAGCTTTGTTACCACATACCAAACAATTCAATTATAAGTTTATTAGCAGTTCAAATAAATATTTTTATACATAACTCAGCTAAGTTATCATTTAATGTTCACTGGGGAAAGAACTGGATTTTGTTATTAAAGGTGTAATCAAAACCAAAAAAAACAACGATTTCTGGTGAATAATAAGTCAGAAGAATATATAGGAACAACTGAAAAAAACAATAGTCCCAATTCATAATATTCAGTTTACCTTTAAAAAAAACACTATATAAATAGGTCTACAATATGTACAAAAAAATCTTACATCTATTGCATTTGTAATCTTGAGATTTTCCTTGGATTGGGGTGTTCATAGGGCTTAAATTTCTGTGACATACTTTTAATTTTTTTCCCTTCTTTGTAAACTGCATCTTCTTGAACTGAAACATGTTTTTGACATTGTTTAATCATGAAGGCTATATGACAAATCTATTATGATATAAACTTGTAATAATTTTAAGCAAGCTAGTCGAATAAACACTGCTAGCTCTTAATTAATATTAAATTCCAGAATTTATTCAAAGAGTAAGAAATTATAATTTTTGGAAGCCAAACTGTTGGAGAAAACCTGTAAAACTTGCTTGTTCTGTTATAAAAAAACTTACTAGCTACAGTTATCCTGAAGCTTTAACCATCTATCCAAAGATGGGTGTCATACAAAATCTAGGCTATGGATTTAAGCATCAGTTGCCTGAATAGGCCTTTACGATCTAGCCATTCACCTACTTCGACGTCTCCATCTCACCACTAATGCCGAGCACCCGGCAACACTTTGTCTACCTACTTTTAAGTCCTAAAAACCATTTCAAAATTTGTTCTCTCAGCTGCAGTTTGTAGTATAAAAAACTTCCAATTCTCAGTCTTAACATTTTTAAGGTAATACTTTATGAAATGGTTTATGAAAATATGTGTTTTATGAGTGATTTTAAAATCTGTGACATTGTCAAGCTCTCAGTGTGGGTAAAAGACGAAGAGGATGGATTAAAGTATTAGGGAAATATTGGTTTGGACTTCAGAGGAGAAGGGTGAAAGAAGGATTCAGCTTAAGCCACCTATCACATACTCTAAGTTAGGTCTAAAAATGAAAATGGGTTTTAGGTACTTACTTCTGGGATCAAAAATAATAGATTCCAGTTTGTCTCCCAGCCTTTCACGAATCGCCCACCTCTTGTGTCCGCTTACCATACTGATCATTTCAACCATGATGTGTCTAAAAATAACATAAACATGTAATATGTTATTTGTAATTCTCAGAGGCTGATAAAATGTATTAGGCCTATATCTTATTTACATCATCTGATTATGTTTTTGAGATTATGAAACAATTCTACAAATACAGCAGCTTTATTGATTCAAGTTTAAACTTGTTATCAATCAACATGTGATAGAAAGATTTTTAAACTGTGTTGTATTGCGGAGCTGATCTAATTTATTCTTTCTTGACTGATGTCCTGGTTTATGACAACATACTTTGGGCTGATTCAATAATACATTATATTAAACCTTAAAACAATAGGCTAGGCTATAAAGGTTTCATTAAAAAGTTAATTAGCCAATTATTTTTGCTCATCACAACTCAAGGTATGCAAATTCTATTAGATTAATGCTTTAAATGCCATTAATTTTCACTCTCCTATAGAACACCCGATGAATAATATTACTCAAAGTTACCGTTGTAATCTAGCACGATCTAAGTTAGCACCTGGCACCCCTTCATGAATCTCCATAGTTAAAGCTGCTCATGTGTTCATATAAAAAGGGAAGTCACAAAATGCCCTTAACAAGTTAAGCCCGATGACCACTGATGGTGCATGTCAGAATTTTCAAACTGATTAAAGTATTTTGCAATTAAAAGTAACTTGAACAAAAAACAAAATAAATTAAAGTTTGAATTTCAAATAAATCTTTGAAAAAAATCTGTTGATACTTTTTGTAAACCTAAAATAGCTAATTTGAATGAAAATCATAAATTTTTATCATGTAGGCCTACTATTGGTGGTGCATGTCGTTCAATCGGCATACTGAAAACCCCACTGGACATATGTGCGCTATGTGAGGTGTACGCACGATTCGCTGATGGCGAAGAGGTGTACAATACAATGTTAGTTATTGTAACAGTACAGCACTTCCCGTGTCTTATGACGACCCCTTCGCCATTTTTGGTGTGTTAAGGGCCATCCATAAATTACGTAACGCCCCTAGGGGGGGGGGGGGGGGGAGCTTTCGGCAGTGTTATGAACCGTTACGGGGGAGGGTAGGGGGGGGGGGGGGTTAGACACAGCGTTACGTAATACTAAACCTCACAAATCTATGTCCTTATTTAATTCAAAAATTAGTTTTTATTTGAATAAAATTCAAGTTTTTAAAATTATTTGATGTTTGAATTATATTTTCTTGTAAGAATGCAAATGGGACTAAGTTTAAACAATGTCTAGTTATGTACAAAAATTGGGAAAAAGAATGAAATTTGAATGAGTTTGGTTGGACCGGGTTGGATGCCGGTTTGAACAGAACTTAACGTTCATGCCCTATTAACAAAAAAACTATAACAGAGTCATCCACGGTGCCAATCGTGACAGTGCCTGACCACAAAACGTCTCCATGGGAGAACGAGTGAAGATTTTTTTAATTTCTTTCCTCTTAAGTAATTGTGTGCAATGTAATGTGATGTAACTTAATGTATTAAGATTTGATCAAATATTTGTATTTGTTATATCAATCAACCATTTGTTTCTTTTGAGTTTAAATTTGTCTTTTATTATATATTACGGTTTTGAGAAAAAGATAAATTGGGGAGGGGTAATGACAATGCATTATGTTATTTCAAGGGGGGGTTAGTGTCGCCGTTACTTTCCCGTGTTGGGCCGGGACAGAATGTCCAACAGTATCCCCTGCTTGTCGTAAGAGCCGACTAAAAGGGGAGGGGGGCGCACTGGTCCTTTTTCGCGTCTCCTTTTCACAACTTAATTCTCCGTTTCATTTCAATAGCCCGGTTGTTTTTCTAAATCATTCCGGCCTACTTGCCGGGGTGACTCTGTGTTCTTCAGCCTCCATTGCGCTGGAGGTCTAGGACGAGCAGAGGGTACAGCTTAAAAACTGGGTTCTGCACCTCCCAGGCTGCCGGATAGTACAGGGGCCCGGGTCAGCTCAGCCAACTGACCTGGCTGCCCTATCAGCCGGCGAAAATCCCCTTGGCCGTGGCGGTGCCGGTTGGCGACCGGATAGGGCCCTGCTACGGTCACGGGGGGGCTCTGCCGAGGCCACTGCTCGTCTGGGGCCGCCGATGTTTTGGGGGCGGCTGAACGCAGGTATAGTTAGTCCGGTGATGGGTCGGTCTGACATTCTCATAGGGGAAAAATTTTTTTTTTTTTTTTTTTTTGGGGGGTCAATGCCCAGTCTCGGGGGCTAAGCCAGACACCATGGACACGGCAGAAGGAAAAACGATTCAAAAGGTGCACGAATCAAAGCGGGGTACCCTAACCCCACAAAACTCCCAGCAGCGTTCTTCTCTGAGCGGGCTCGACGAAGGGGTGGCAAGCCCCTTCGAAAGAAGATCCCGTCTCACGAGATCGCCCCCAGTCCGGGTCAAGACACCTGCATCATCGGTGGCCAGAACATCCGTGGCCGCCGAAAAGTCACCCGCTGAGAACAACGAGCCGATGGACGCCGACTCGTCTCCCTTTGACGCGGTCATCGCGCTCGCCAGGCAGCAGGAGGAGGAGCACCTTAAAAAGTGCTTCGACACCCTCGCTGTAATGAAGGCCGCGACCACCCGGCAAAAGAATATCAGCAAGGATGTGCAGGATGGCATCGTCCAATTGGAGGCCAGTCTGCACCACATCATCCAGCTGAGGAGGTCGTGGCAATCATGCGAGACGGTTGCCGCGTCAACACAGACGACGCCATCACTGCGGGTGAAGGCTCAGCCAGCCGGTGGGAAGCGGGCCGCTTCCAGCCCCGCCCATCCGGAGGCTGAGAAGAAGCCTAGGGGAGACGGTTTAGCGAAGCGGTCGGAAACCGAAACGTGGACCGAGGTTGTTAAAAGAAAGGGGAAAAAGAGAGACCCTCGTCAAAATCCTGGAAGCCAGCCCGGCGGACAGGAAAGCAAGAAGGCACCGAGGAAGAAGCCCCGCAAGCAGCGGCCGGACGCTCTTCTCATCAAGCCGTCGGAGGGGAAATCCTACGCCGACGTGCTGGGCGAGATTCGCAGCAAAGCGAAGCCCGATGAGAAGGGCGCCGTTATCAAGGGTATGAGGAAGACCCGAACCGGCGACCTACTAGTCGAACTCGGGGACACCTCTCAGAGTAAGTCCGCCTTCAGCGAAGACCTGAAGACCATCTTGGGGGCGAACGCGACAGTCCGCGTTCTCGAGCCCAAGTCTACGCTGGAGGTGAGAGACCTCGACGAGTTGACAACCGAGGAGGAGGTGACCGCTGCCGTCAAAGCTGTCCTCGGAGAAAACGTCGAGGTGAAAACCTTCGTCTCGAAGGCAAATGCTCGGGGTCAGAAGGTGGCAATCCTGACGCTGGGAGCCAGAGCTGCTGCGAAGCTCCTGGAGAAGGGCCACCTTAAGGTATGGTACGTGAGCTGTCGGGTGCGTGAGAAGCTCGTGGCCTCCAGATGTTTTAAATGTCTGGGGTTCGGTCACGTCGCTAATCGCTGCTCTGGACCCGATAGAAGCAAGCTCTGCTTCAAGTGCGGCGGCCAGGACCACAGGGCCAGCGCGTGCAATGCAGCGCTGTCCTGTGTCCTGTGTACAGAAGCCGGCTTGAAGGGCGACCAGGTCAAGCATTCCGCTGGGTCTGGTCGTTGCGGGCAGTACAGGCGGGCCATCCAGGAGCTTCGCCAGAAACAACAAAAATGATCAGTGTTCTGCAACTTAATATGCAGAGGAGCAGGACAGCAAACGACTTGCTGTTCCAATTCGCCACGGAGCAGGGTGCTGACCTACTGCTTCTCAGTGAGCAGTACCAGAACCGACGCTCCGCGCAGTGGTTCTCGGATCCCTCCGGCACTGCGGCGATATGGATCTTGGACCTCGGGAAGGTGCCTGTTCTCGATTCCGGATCGGGCAACGGCTTCGTTTGGGTGAGGAGCAGGGGTTTCACAGTCTTCTCCTGTTACCTCACGCCAAATCAACCGATCGGAGACTACCGCCACATGGTCGATTCCATTGAGGATGAGATTATGAAAATCTCTGGCGGGGTCATAGTCGGTGGCGATTTTAACGCAAAAGCCGTGGAATGGGGTTCCCCGCGGACCGACACTCGAGGTCGTTACGTCCTCGAGTCGGCTGCCAGGTCGGGCCTCTGTATCCTTAACACGGGCGGCATTTCCACCTTTCGCCGTCCAGGGTGCAGAGAGACGATCCCTGACATATCCCTTGCCTCTGAAGGGATTGTCCAGCGGATCTCCGACTGGCGTGTCTGCGAGGAGTATTCCTCTAGCGACCATCAGGGGATCCTCTTCAAGGTCCTTCCCGAGGGTGCGCGCTTGCGCGCTGAACCTGCTCCTCTGGCTCGACGCTGGAACACCAGTCGTCTGAGCAAAGACACTTTTAAAGAAGTAATCAAAGACCAGAGCATTGTGAATTTCACAGGTGCTGAAGATCTGGCAGCATCGACGATGCGTCTCATCGCGACCGCATGTGAGCAGTCGATGCCCGGAGTTTCCCGCCGCCACAGGAAGAAGCCGGTTTACTGGTGGACGCCTGAAATCGCGGAACTCCGGAGGAGATGCCTTGGTCTCCGACGAGTTGCGCAGCGAGCAAGGAACCGCCCTGATGCAAATGCCAGATCGGCTGAGCACAGAGCGGCCCGCCGAGAGCTCCGCGGTGCCATCAACCGGAGTAAAGTCAGGTGCTGGAAGCAGCTGTGTCAGGATATCGACAACGACCCCTGGGGGATGGGCTACAAACTTGTAACCCAGAAGCTAGGGGCTCGCTCACCACCTGCGGTCATGGAACCACAAGCCATGGCCGTCGTCGTAGATACACTGTTTCCCAGCCACCCAGTCCGGCCAGTCAGGGAATTCGGAGAGGTAGGCGCCTTCCCAGTTTTCCGGGAAGAGGAAATCACCGCCGCCGTCCGATCCCTACGACCCAGAAGAGCGCCCGGTCCCGATGGCATTCCGGCGGAGGTGCTCAAGCTCGCTGCGGAGGTGAATCCAAGGCTTCTGCTCGATATGTTCAACGCGTGTCTGGCGGAAGGCGTTTTCTTTTCTTCGTGGAAGGTTGCCCGCCTTGTTCTTATTCCGAAGGCGAAGAGCACACCGGGGACCCCTTCTTCTTTCCGACCCCTGTGTATGCTCGACACGGCCGGGAAAGTGCTTGAGAAGCTCCTGCGTGTCAGGCTGACCGAGGCCATCGTCTCTGCGGGGGACTTGTCCCCGCAGCAGTACGGCTTCAGATCCGGTCGCTCTACCATCGACGCTATCCAGGAGGTAGTTGAGGCAGTGCGGAGGGCGGAGGACCACAACCACTGGTCGCGCCGCGTGGTCCTTCTCGTCACGCTCGACGTGAAGAACGCTTTTAACTCCGCCAGGTGGAGCGATATGCTGTGGGCGCTTGAGCATACGTTCCAAGTTCCCTCCTACCTCCTGCGTATGTTGGAGGCGTATTTGTCAGACCGCGTTCTGTTGTACGACACGACCGAAGGTCAGCGGCGCATTCCCATCACTTCCGGGGCTGCGCAGGGGTCCATTCTCGGACCAGATCTCTGGAACGTGTCTTACGACAGCTTGCTGAGGCTAGACATGCCCGATGAGACCCGCCTCGTTGGCTATGCTGACGATGTCGCTGCCTTGATCGCTGCGAGGAACGTCGAGCAGGCAAAACTGAGGCTCAGCGTAGTGATGGCCAAGGTCAACGGGTGGATGCGAGATCACGGCTTGTCCCTGGCTATCAGTAAGACGGAGATTGTCGTCCTCACCAAAAAGAGGATTAACACCGTGTTCCCGGTGCAGATAGGTGACGTCACACTCGAGACTAAGCCTGCTGCAAAGTACCTGGGAGTCATGGTCGATAGCAGACTGTCTTTCGGCGAGCAGATCCAGCGCGCCGCCGACAAAGCCGCTAAGGGTGTCGCTGCCCTTGGTAGGCTTATGCCCAATGTCGGCGGTCCTCGCTCCTGCAAGCGCCGCTTGCTCATGACTGCCGTCCAGTCAGTCTTGCTGTACGGGGCGGAGGTATGGGCTCACGCACTCGAGAAGCGAGTCTACCGAGACCGGCTTGCCCGAGTCCAGCGCCGAGGAGCTCTGCGGGTCGCTTCGGCCTACCGCACAGTCTCCGAGCCTGCTGTGATGGTGATCGCCGGAGTCATTCCCGTCCTCTTCCTCGCGAGGGAGAGGCAGGCGATTTACCGGAGGAGGCCTGAAGTGGGCCGGGAAACAGCTGCCAGGGAAGAGCGCGATCGCAGCTTCGACTCTTGGCAGCGCGACTGGGAAGCCGAGCTGAGGGGACGTTGGACCTTCCAGCTCATACCTTCCGTCCGACCATGGGTGGAACGGCAGCACGGCGAGGTCGATTACTACGTGACCCAGTTTCTTTCTGGGCACGGGTACTTCCGAGCCTATCTGCACCGGATGGGCAAAGTCGCCAGCCCGGACTGTCTGTATTGCCCCGGCATCCCAGACACGTCCGAGCACACTTTCTTTCAGTGCGACCGTTGGCACGTCCGCCGAGCCTCGCTTTCATCTGAGATCGGCGTGATCGTCAGCCCAAACAACATCGTCGGAGCTATGCTCCAGGGAGAGGGCAACTGGAACTGTGTCAAGCACTACGTCCAGGCCATTCTTCGGGCGAAAAAGGTCGACCTCGATCGGCCTTAATCCTCAGCTTTTCCCCAAGGAGGTTGCCCTAGCGGCGTAATATCAAAGGCCTAGCCCGAAGTAATGTGTGAAACAGTTCCAGGCTAGTGTCCTCGGTGCCGAGGGAGGTGGTTTAGTCGGTAGTTCACGGGACATCGAGCTCGTGGGAGTCCGACACTACTGAGGGGACAACGAGCCCCTCAGTGTGCGTAAACGCATTCCACCTCCTACCAAAAAAAAAAAAAAAAAAAAAAAAAAAAAGTGTCGCAGTTACTGTTCCGTTACAAGGGGGGGGAGGGGAGGTCTAAATATGCAGATTTCAGCGTTACAGTACGTAATTTAGGGACAGCCCCAGGAACCCATGGATTTTTTCAGGGTAGCTAAGTTATAACTTATTGTTTTTACAAAAAATTTACATGTGGGCCATGGTGATTTATAACCATAAAATACGAATACAGTTTTGAATAATATAGCTCAACATAACGCCGAACAGTGCGCTACGGGTTGTCAGTAAAAAAACCGACTGTTGACTTTCGTTGGGCTGGACAAATTAAGATAATCTACCTCATATAAACCATAGCATAAAAATTGTGCCGTAAGAACCTAATTCAGTCTAACAGCACAGATACTGTAGAGCATTATACTACCAATCTATGCTATTGGACGTAAAGCCTGATTTACAAGGCGACAGTGTGATTGACATGTGGTCAGTGTAGGTACACCAAAAGTCTTCAAAGGATCTTTTATTTCCACTGGTTACATGAACTCACACTGATCAACAAGTAAACCAGGCTTAAGCCTAGTCCTATCGATAGGTAACAGCTCAGAACCAAGTGGAGCCACTGTCACAGTTTTGCCATCTGTGAAGAAAGTTTGTTAAAATAGATGTACGTAAAGCCTCCACTTTGGAGTAAATTTTGATATCAACTAACTAGGCTACATTATACCTTGGCCTTTATTTTGTTGGCTTAAACACAATTTACAAGGGTCTTATTCACTGGAGTACATTAAACTCAATTGATTAGGTATAATGAGAGGAGATGGCACACTCAGGTTTGTGGGCATGCAAAATAGCTGCAAACATCGTTCCAAAGTGTGGTCCAGAGCAAATGAGTTAATAAGATAGGTTGGTTATTGTGGTAGGCCTAGTAAATTAATGCATGTAAAACCTGACAAAATTAACCAGATGGTCTTTGTCTCTAGTAAAGCAATCATCTCATACATTGCTTTAATCATTATGGTTAAAATTAACAGCCAGCCAGCGCTAGTGTTGCCTAGGTCAGAAGAAACATGATTGAAGATTTCTTCATTTTATTGAAGGTTGCTCTGAAATATTTAATTGAAAACTTGTTTAGGCTTAGTTATATGTGGTTAACCAAGTTAAATAGGCTAATTTATGTTTGGTTAAAATAGTAAAGTTCAAATTTGTTTTCAGATTTAGTCCTATGCCATCAAGAAATATTATACCGTACTCACTTGGCTTTGACTTTCTTGGCCAAAAGTGGTAGAGTCAGGTACATGATGCAGCAATTATTAACTTATAAGATAGCAGACGTCAAAATTAAATTGTAAGTTAAGCTTTATAAAAATAACATAACCTAATAATATTTGACGGAACAATAAAATTCATCAGCCTGCAGAACAGACACAGAAAAAGTCCGTAATAGTGATGTGCGATTCGCGAACGAATCGTTCAATTTGAACGACTCATCAAGTGAATCAAATGAATCATGATTCATTTTTCAAAAGAATCGATTCGTGGCGCGAATCAATTGCAGAAAAACATGCCGCAGACGACGCGCCGGTTTTATTCATAATTCTGCGCGTCAGTCAATTGCGTTTTGGGTCTAATTTCGTGTAGGACAAAGGAATGGGCATTGATGTGTTTGGAGCGTGGTGAGGGGTGAGGGGGAGGATGGAAATATGATAAGGACACGTGAGGGGCAAGGCGCTCGCTCATTGGTTTGCGTTTACGCGGTAAAATAATTCCACCAATCACACAAAACCTCAAAATCGCTTTCCGTTTTGATTTCTCTCTTAGTTGAATCGACTTCAACTATCAGTTTACGATTAGACTTCAACTATCGGTTCGCGATTGTTTCTCTTTATTATTCATTTTCAATGTACTGTACCCTATCAGACTCTTTTTATCAGACAATTTTAGGTTAGAAATAGTTATAATACACCATAAAAATTAATTAATTGTAATTAAACATTTAAAAACTACTTTATAATCCATAAAAACCGATTAAAGTCGACGTTATTTGGTATGCAGTAAATAGTGAGTCAAATGAATCAAAAGAATCGATTCAATTTTCGATTCTTTGGAACTGAGTGGTTCAAATGAATCGATTCACCAAAAAGAATCGAACTGCGCATCACTAGTCCGTAATTCCGAACAGTGAGTAGCAGTGTTTCCACTTGGCCTCCGGAAAGTAAAATTTCCCCTCTTTTCCCCTCAGTTTAAGATAAATTTCCCTGCAATTTCCCCTCACCTCACAGCAAGTGATGAGCAGCTTAATAAGCAACTATGTACAATCTAATATATATTTATTTTAATCCATCTGAGCTCCCCTTCCCTTTGAAATCTCTAAATAGGTCTGCTTGAGCAAAGAGAGGAAAGTGTGAAAATTTTGATGATGAAAGATTCCTTGTTATTGAAGCTCAACTGCGTAAAACCATTTAGAGCACTAGTTTTTGCTGGTAACAAATCTTTAAAATAACTCATTATACACCCTTCTTCATTTCTTATTTACCTAACATTCCCCTATGCTGGAGGCCAGACTTACTTTGTAATGAAATATAATGTTTTTAAAAAGGGCCTTTCCAGACCTACTGTAGTTTTATAAGTGTGTCCAGTTCTGCTTGTAGCAATCTTCTATACTTATAAAAGGCAAAGCCCTCACTGACTCACTGACTCACTCATCACTAATTCTCCAACTTTCCTATGACCCAGAAGGCTGAAATTTGGTACACTGTTTCTTTAGGCATTAAATAGGAAAACTAAGTAGTTTTCATCCTGATATGACCCTCGGACTCCGCCACAGACCCTCTCAAAGATTCCATATCATCCTTATGACAGAATATACATTGATGAAATGATTATATTCAAACACATGTGAAAAAACAAGAAATTTAGTAGAATGTCAAACCAGAACAGTGTAGTTAGTTTATGTCATGAACAGGACATAAAATAAATCATTTACTAGAGATACTTACAAGACCTTTCTTCCCTATAACAGCTGTTATTGAAAGAGCTAATTTAAATCATTTATTTTATCTACATCATTAGAAAAAATACTTTGCCTTTTCTCTTTTGGCGAATTTCATTGATGGAATTATTACCATAGGTCTCACGGCAAGACCTAAGCCCGAGACCATGATAACTTTTCATTTTGGAGCTCCCAGGAGCAAAAAACACTATTCAAACTATATTTAAAGCTGAAAACACAGTACACTGTCCCTATGGAAAAATTCTATATCTCGGTTATTCCTCAACATATCTTGATAAGTATGCAAGGTCTGCTGCGACGGAGATATTTATATTCCTGCTTAAGGGCCACTATATACCATGCATGCGAGCAGATTCAATGATATTGGGCATAAGCTTTCCCAGGGCAGTGGCACCCTTGAGGCCTTTATCGGCGGGGCGCTGAATCTGCTCACATGTATAGTACAGGGAGGCCAAATAGAAATACCTCCTGCGGGGGGCAGCAATAGAATAACTCCAGTCGCAGCAGGTCTGCGGACTTTGAGGATTCCTGAAAACATCTTTCTGGTTAATGAAAGTCCATCTTCTTTATATTTGTCCAATACCACTGACCTATCACTGCACAGCCCAAACTCCTTGACTTAGAACCTTGGACCTTTGCATGGACGATCTTAAGGGCGTAAGCATCCGCTAAGAACAGTTTTTTTAATTCGAAGTTTTAAGGGGTTTTGGCGGGGTCAAAGTTAATAAATTTTTCTACGCAAGTGGAATGGATGATCTTTTGTTTGATTTTCAATGTTCATTAAACAAGCAGTTGGTTCAGCTTCACATATGGATACAATTTTACAGCTAATTTATAATTTGGTTACTTTCATAATGGTTTAATGGTTGTTTTGTTGATTTTTTAGGTGATATCTATATATTACAAAAATTTGGTTTTTCTTTTCCGAGTCCGTTCGGCTCTTCTACTCAACCGATTTTCATGATTGAGGTCTTAAAATAAAAGTATACACGCGCAGATTTGCCATAAAGCATCCGCATTCATTTATCTGCCGTATTACTCGAGTTATGCACAAAAACAACTTCCTCCCTGTACATTTCTTATGGGAGTTAAATATGGTTTTCCTTTTCCGAGTTCGTTTGGCTCTTCTACTCAACCAATTTTCATAATTGAAGTCTTAAATTAAAGGTATGCACACACAGATTTGCCATCAAGCATCCGTATTCATTTATATACTGTATTACTCGACCAAAAAACATAAATTTGATTATTTCCCGAATTATGAATTCAATTTAAGATAATATATTTCCCCAGTTCTAATTAAGTAATTCTATATGTTTTAGTTTAAGAACCTTCATTAAAATACCAGCTTTCATTTGAGCTATTGATTATTATGATCGGACTTCCCTGGAGCACTCTGCTGAATTCCGAACAACACAAAAGTTTTTTCTTTTCCGAGTCTGTTTGGCTTTTCTACTTGACCCATTTTCATAAATAAGGTCTTAAATCAAAGGTATCCACGCAAATATTTACCATCAAGGATCGGTATTCATTAATATACAGTATTACTCGACCAAAAAACATAAATTTGATTATTTCCCGAATTATTAATTCAATTGAAGATAATATATTTCCCCAGTTCTAATTAAGTAATTCTATATGTTTTAGTCTAAGAACCTTCAGTGAAATACCAGCTTTCATTTGAGCTATTGATTATTATGATCGGACGTACCTGGAGCACTCTGCTGAATTCCGAACAACACAAATCTGTTATATATATAAATTAGGTTTTATTTTCTGAGTCTGTTTATGGTCTGATCTTAATGAAATTTGGTACAGACGTGTAAAGTGGTAATCAATTGGACGAATTCGTGAACCAGCCCGATCGGACCACCGGAAGGGGGTAAAGGGGGATAAACCCCCCCAAATGTGGGTTTTTGAATTTTTTACACAGAAAAACAAAATCTATCCAATTTGTGTTGGCACCATTGAATTCAGCTAAAAAAAGAACAATTTAGGATTTTGAATCACTGGTCTAATTCCATTGGTTACCGAGATATTGAAAGTGGTAAACACGTATGTTGTCCCAATGTTAACCTTATGTGTAATAAGTAAAATTAAAATTCTATATCTTGCTTATTTCTCAACATATTCGTCTTGATAAAAATTGGTTTATGTCTTCATCTAGATGAGATCTAATGTATAATAGTATAAAATCCCCGATATTTTCATTTTCATGGCAGCAAACCTGATGTATAGTTATCCCCACGTCAAATCTTGCTGTGTTGACTTGAACTATATTCTTTTGCATATGAAATTCGCTAGGTAAGCAGGTCTGCAACGGGGGTATTTTAGCATGGTATATAGTTAGTTTGTAAAGTCGTATGTGCCGGGCTGACATGTCGCTGTCCCGAAAACCTAAGTACAGAATATCTCATGAAAGTCCTACGTTTTCCTTTGTGGAACAAATTATTACCAACTTGGTAATAAATCGTGGTTTAATTGGTTTTCTGAAATTCCAACATAACCGGGCCCAGCTACATGCACCTCTTTTTCAACTTAGGCAAGTGTCGGGCAAGTCACATTGAAGTTGTAAAGCTCCATTGCATGTAACTTTAATTTTGTAAATGAAGAATTATTTGATTTGAGTTGATTTTGTGTCTTAGTACCAAAATTTACTGCTGCGGAGCAGCGTGGGTCCTCTAGTGTACTATATAAAAGTTAAATTTAGTTTAGTTAATTAAATTAAAGTCATCATTCGTTTTTGTACCATATCTGTTTAATCATAAACTCAGTATGTGGCCCTATCTTCATTTAGGCAGCGGGAGTTGCAGTTTTTACTGTGAGCAAAGCCACGGGCAACTGCATGCTAGTCTTGCTATAAATTCATAAGTCAGAAGGGTCCCACTAACACTCAGCACACACCCTCAAACTTTTTAATTAGTGTATTGATATGATTGACTTGTAGTTGACCATGTTCAATTAAATTCACTTGACCTAATTGAACATAAATTATAACAAATTATTATAGTGTTATAACATTGTTTCCAGCTATCTAGGGGACCTCATACCCTGTAGGTGAATTTAATCCTTTAGCATTTATGTAGTTAGCTAATTCCACTTGAGCATTACTTCAGTCAACACTTTGGTCAGGATTAGAAAAAGTCTCTGAGGCTCTCCATGGTTTACTTTCTCTAACAACCCTAATATAGAGTTAACACTGGGTATAATGTCAAAAAGCTGTCAAGTACTTTACTTTCGGTATTTAGAGGGTCAAGTTCACTTTCCTTTCAGCATCTCCTTTCCTCTTTGTTATGCTGTTAATTGCTTAAGGACACCCGTTCCGAAACCAACCCTCGGGGGGGGGAAATAGATTCTCCTACCTCCTGGGGCAAGAACACTTCCTTGATGAATTGAAAGCCTTCAGGGTAGGATTGTGGACTGACTTGAGGCAAAGCTTCTTTACAAAAGCTGAAAATCATGAGAATCGTCTCCCCATTTAATGGTTTCATGGGTTCTCCAAGACAAGGTTCAATCATTCTAGGCAGTGTCTAGGATCTGGTAAGGGAGTGCTACATTCTTCCTCAGAATGAGGCAGCCTGTACATAAAAGGGTCGTCCAGAAAGTAACAGACTTTTGTTCCTACATCTAGGCCAGTCATCTCATCTCCATAACTGATAGTGCGGCCTAAACCTCCACTTCTGGTCCAAATCTGAGCCAAGTCTCATTGCCGGCCAACCATGCATTTCATTCTTACAGCGTTTCAAAATGGTGGTATCCTTTGGAAATCCCGCCAAATTGATTCAGCCTAATAATTTTGCTTCTCAGTTCCTTACCATTTGCAAACACTTTCCTGCCTAAAAATTCCCTTAACCTTGAAAAAAGGTAATTACATAAGACCAGGCATGGGTTATACAGAGTTAGTCCGAAAAGGAATCACTTGAGGCGGCAAAGTTCTGTGAAGTGGCTGCTTCTGCGTGGGGCGGGCGCCGCATCGGCATGGATCAGCAACAACCCTAGCCTGCGATTGTATTTGTCGATGTCGCGTGTTTCAAATTGCATATCAAGCCATCATAGGGCCTTACAATAGATTCAGGATTATTTTTTCTCCTCTAGGTTTAAATTTAACACAGAGTAAACATTTTAGGCCACAAAACACAATTAAAATCACATAACTCTCATTCGGCAGGATTTTAAATTGAAACCGCCATTTTGAAAAGCTATAAGAAGGAAATGCCTGATTGGTCGGCCCAAACTGAGTCAGGAGAGGACCTTTAGACCGCACACTCAGTCGCGGCATTGGGGCAATAGGGCTAGATTCGTAACAAAATGTCCTTTACTTTCTGGGAGCCTCGTAAGATGCTTCTTCGATCCCTGCGAATCCTTTCTTTCTGGTGGCTGTACAATCTTCTAAAAGAAAGACATGCACGATTTTCTTGAGCTTCCCGATTTTCTTAGGTTCTACATTTAACTGGGGCAGATTTAATGAGTAGCTGGCTAGGACCCCAAGGAAAAAATGAGTTGTGTCTATCAACAGCCAGTAAAGATACACATACACATAAACAAGTTTCACCTATTAACTTAATTATTTCCACTTAAGAAAGAAATAAAACAAAAAGACATTTGATTTAATTTATTTATTTAAAATCATTATACATACAATACTTATTATGTATTGATGATCAAAGATGATATTTATGAATGAAAACATACACCGTTATTTATTTGTTCACAATAATATATTAATATTATTATTATTATTAAAAGTAGAAACACGCAGAGAAGACCAAAACAGCACAAAAGACCAGTGACAACTGGATGATTGAGCCTGTGTGCTGGACCTACTCAGTACAGTACTACATGAAACTATGGTAAGTAAAAAAATAAAATCGCAATACATACTCATGTTCGACAAATTTAACAATGAATATCAAATACCATTCATTCAACGAACCTAATAAAACATGGTGGCAAATGTTTTAAAAAGGAACCAAGTGTGCCTTTATAAGGTGTTTTTCTCAACTAAGTAATCAATAAACAATCAATTTCACTACCTGAGAGGGTTTTACTCTTCTTCAACAAACACATTGTTTCCTTGTATATTCCACGACTAATAGGAATTATAGTATTGTGTAAAATATGAGTATACCACATGTAACAATTATATTTATTTGGTTTGTTGTGCTAAAATTTACTATTCGACTTCAAGATATTTTTCATTAAGCAAAGGCAGTGGATTAAGATGAATTACTTAGATTAAAAATGCACTTTATACAGCCTTAGAACAAACTGCAACATAGAACATACTTTACGATGTTAACAACCTTTCTGTCAAACCTCAACACTTGACTTTTGTTCTGTGAACTATGAGTTAGTTACAAATACTGAACAACAGTTGATAAAAAATATTGCACTATGAAATGACCAAGACTATTTAACTAAAAAATACTGATCTAATGATCAACCAAACTGATAATCAATTGCTCTTGATTCGTTGCTTTCTTTTTTAAATCTATTTAAGTTTTTGAGAACTCTTTAAGATATACAGATGTTTCTAAAATTACTCAAATACTTTGTTTTTAAAATCGCTTAAACTTATGCAAACTATATTAACTGGAACTGTAATGAACTTGTACAGTTTGTAATGATTTGTATAATTTTTTGAGAACTAATTATTTGACACACTGCATACTTCTGAGACATTAAAACTTCATATCCTACTTATAAATATTGTTTTTTGCTGATCAGTCTCTTTACAACATTTAACAATTTTTCAAATATTAGAATTACCATGTTAATTAAATACTAAATTTCCCCGATGCATAAATATTTTATATATCAAAATTTAATTTAAAAATTTATAAACCCCTACAGTCAAAAGAAAAATTAATGCTAAAGGCGATAAGGGGACTTGAAACCTCAGTTACAACTTATATGGTTCTTTGGAGAAGAGGTTGATTTAAATTATTTTCATTTGGAGGAAGATGTTTTAAAATTTTATTGTCAGTTGATTTAAAGTTTTATTGCATTCTACAATTTATTTATGTTTAACAACTGACGAAGCAGGTCTTGAAAATCCCTTAAGACACCCTAAAAGTAGCTGGAGGATTTTTACACAATAAAAATATGTAATAGAATGTTATTCCTGCCACATTTTTTATTCATGAAGTCACTTTATAAATAAAAAATTCGGAAGGATTATTTTTAATTATAAAGTACAAGGCATAATCCTTATTAATTCTTTAACAAAAAAAATATTTAAACAGCTTCTTCCCTATAAGGGAAATTTGCTAAAAACACCGATACAAAACCTTTATTATATGTCAATTTGAAAATAAAATTAGATTTACATTCCAATCCCATTTCCACCTCTGTGACCTGTTCTCCAAAGAATCATCATAACCAGAAGAAAGCGCGCAAGCAGAAAGGAATAAATACCAACATAATAATAGCTTAAAATATGACAAGCAGCTAAAATAAATAATAGTACGCATGTTCACAGCCTTCCCGACAACGAAGGAAAGTTGTTTAGCCTTTGCTCTCGACAACGACAGTGTTGAGTCCTGACTTGCTGACTGTCGTCTTGAATTGCTCCGGGATGGGGTACTCAGTCTGAAACAATCCAAATTTTCCCCTTTATTATACGTTGAGTTAAGTTAAATTTTCCCCTTTTGTTACGTTGAGTTATACGTTACGTGGTTGGGAAACTTACACACCCTTTGGATACCATAGATGAAGAGATGATCTTATTGTGGCAACTTAGAATATATCAGAACGATGTTATCTGATCCAAGATCAAAATCGGGTGGTAAAAATGTTGAATGTATAAGAGTAGCAAAAATTGTATAATAGATTAAAATTAGAGTTTAACAGTTGATTAAAACCCATGCACTCATGTTGCTCTTGAGCTATAATGGCAAGTACCAACTGGAATTCACTTACTTTGTATATCACCAAAAGTATCTCAGAAAAACAAGTATTTAATATTATAAATTAATGCAGGAAGTTTGTTCACACAAATATTTAGGACGTTTTCAGGGTGGATATACTTTTTTCTTTGAATTTATTTTGACTCTATCACCACTTGTTGTTCTGTTGAATCTATATAAACTTATTTAATATGCTATGGGTTTTTTGTTACAAGACTTCTTACGGTTATAACTGATTTTAACCACTCAGGTGTCGTTAAAAAGGGCCCAGAGTGAAGTTTTGCAGGAAACCAAATTTTTGAAGGTTTGACTAGATGGTAGAGTCCCAGACACCCTAAAAGTTTATTATCTAATCATCTATATACTTATTCAATATGCTAGGGTTTATTTTGCGATCAACACTACTCCTATAGTTCTGAACTGGTTTCATTAATTTAGGTATCGTTGAAAAGGGCTCGACATGAAGTTTTGCAGGAACTGAAAATTTATGAAAATTAGACTAAAGGAAAGAGCCTTAGACATCCTCAAAGTTGCGTATTTGCCCATCATATATTTAATTTCGTTAGGCGATTCTTTGCGTCAAAATTGTGGGCTTCTGGCATGTCAAGTGCAAGTGGCAAGTAAAAAGATGGAAGAGGGCTGAAATTAAAGGTCTCTATTACAAGATGGCGGGAAAAAATTGAAACTGCATGAAATCCACAAAAAACTGAGAAATAACATAAAATGTCTGCCATTAAAAAAGCATTGTGATCAAAAAATGTCTGCTTTGTTTACATTAAAACACGTGGTGCTGATGTGTGATTCAAAGCCATGTGCTAGATGTTGGTTATTTTTTTTTAAATGGCAACTAACTAGGCACGTTCAATGTACTACAACAAATAAATATTTTAACTTTAAGATTTTACAATTTCATAATTATGAATTTGAGCATATTAATAATTTAAAATTGTTAAGAGTTAAGTACGTTTGTTTTGGTTATATGGCGATGCCGATTTAATGCTAAATGACTTATATCCATCTGGGAAATTTTTGCAGCAAAATTGTGGGCGTTCGGCAAGTCGCAGGATGATGGGAGTGGGCTCAAATTGAACGTGTTGATCCCAGGGACTCGGAAAAAATACTGAAACCACTCTTACCAGAAAATGAAAAATAACGTTAAATATCTATTTAAAAGCTTTGGGATCTGAAAACGATTGCTTTGTTTAAATTAAAAAATGTGCTACTCATACTTGACTGGAATCAACATACTGTACTAAATATGTTTATACATGGTTTATTTAAAATTCAGCTTTAATATGAACACTGAATGTCCTTTAACAAATAACGGTCTTTTACTTTAAATTTTCTGATTTTATAATTTAGGGACTTAATACTCACTATTTGAAAAGCAAGAGGAATTAAATACCTCTGTTTTGATTACATCATATCATGAAGCTGATGCTGATTTTAAGCCAAGTGATTTGTAATATTAACAAAATGCAGTTAAGTTTGATTTTTCCCCATTTTAAATTCCTTGTGTCAATTTTAACCGGGCCATCCTTTGGAGTACAAAACCATGCAAAATTATTTATTTCTATGAACGAATCTTGACTAAAAACTATTTATATGGTTGAATCTAAAATAAACTAAAATCACATTTCAAGGTACTTTTGTTCTTTGGTTTTTTGTATTTTACCTAACCATACCGAGTACCTACAATTACACAATGCATTCAGGATAACTCAACAAAATGTTGGGATCACGGTATCAGCGTATAAAATATAATAAATTTAACAAATATATATATATATATATATATATATATATATTAATATTTTCACAATGAAGGGCTACTTTTATTATTAAAAATATAAAGATAAACTGAGTACCCTTTTTAAAATATTTTTTATTGAGCAACATGTTTCGCCTTTATGGGCATTTTCTAGCTCTAAGTTTTGAAACTTAGAGCTAGAAAATGCCCATAAAGGCGAAACATGTTGCTCAATAAAAAATATTTTAAAAAGGGTACTCAGTTTATCTTTATATTTTTAATATATACATATAATAAAACAAATGTGTAAATTATTATTTTGTTAAGAAATAGTATTTCAACTTGCATTTGAAAGAATTCAAAGAATATGATTTGAGGATGCCGGGGAGGTCATTGTAAATTACTGGGCCGAAATAAGAGAAGCTTTTCCGGCCCAGTTCAAGCCTCACTCTCTGAAAGTGAAGCTTCCGAACCCGTTGTGTGTTGCCACGTTGTACCTCATGCCGATACCGGTTGAGGTATATCGATAATATATCATATCATATTAATAATATGACCGACAAGTCAAGGATTAATTGTTATTGAAATAAATTAATATTTCAAAAACAAAAATAAACCTTTCTCGATCGACTTACAAAATCTCCGTTTCCTTTCGGGACTAAGACGTTCATCTCGGATGACTTGGAGCTGACGATCTCAACGTCCAGGGAGTCAGGGCTGAGGTACATCTGGCAGCCGTCCGTCTTGTCGATGGATATCGTCGGAACCTTGCCCAGCACCTGGCCGATCAAAAATATCATTAACCTGTCAGAACTGACTTTGATTTGCAAACGCGATGACTGACTCACGGTGTTTTAGAACAGGTTTTTAATAAAAGGCAGTATATTGACAAATTAAGAGTGTATTTGTACAAAAACTCCAAAAAGTCTTTTATATTAGTTTTTTGACTACTTAATATAAGATATATGTGCATAAAAATATGTATTAACATTTAAAAAATATTTTGAATAGCAGTAGGTACTACAAAATTTATTGTTATTATTAAAAACATCCGTGTATAGTACAACGATGTGTTTTAAGAGAACTCCACAAAAGTATTGTACATTAGTGATTAGAATATTTTATGTAGGAAATATGTGATTGACGGCTAAAAATGCTTAAAATTGTGTTCCTAAAATGCTAAAAAAATTTGTAATTCTAATTATCTGAAAATAGGGTAAAGAATGTAGAATGTGGTTTGGTGCTTGTCAGAAAACATTTTCGCTAGAATCAGCGACATAATTTCCGGAACGCGGATCTGCGTCGTCAGTGTCTGGGTCAATTTTTCCAGTTCCCAAAAATTTGTATTTCCAATAAATAATTCAAATTCAGCCAACAATACAACCTGGGTATATTTATTTCGTATCCTAACACCTCACGGAATTTTTATAGTCTTTACCATTCAAGAACTTTTTCTTTTACATATTCTGGAACAAAAGGTAAAAAAAACTATACACCAAACAATTTTATGAAATTTTGTTGGCGAAAACATGTATTATGAAATAAAAATTGAATATGTAACAAATAATAGTGTAAAAATCAAAGAACAAAGTAGATAATAATGCAAGTAATAAAATATAACAGTAAAACCGTCGCAGAAACCGAACGAGTCAATGGAGCAACAAGCGGTGAACACAGAACGAAATGGTGGGAACGCACGACGCGCACAAGTGACATAGATCCCACCTGACAACCGCTGATCTCACAAGAAGCAAAGATAAGTGAGTCTGGTAGTGACGCGGATCCTCGTAATGTGTCGCCAGCTTTAGTGACGTGTGACGCATAATGTTTGCGTCATGTATTAAAAATTCTATTTCAATATTACTGTACACTGTTGAACTCTCTTGAGGTTGAAAATGTTTTTCTTCCTCTCCACAATGGGTTTGGTCAATACTATAGCTCTAGGTGGTCAATCACACCAGCTGAACACAGGTTGATATAAAAGTTGTGTTCAGGGTCACAACAAAGAATGTGATTTAGGAACAGGTTTGCAGTCTCACACAGATCGGCTCTTACAGAAACAAAATCAAATGACCCACTCTCGATCATAAAAAAAATTATAGATTGGTCTGATAATTGATTGTCATTACAGTCTACCAATAAATAAATGCTCTATTAAACTCCCAATGGAATGGAATAAGAAACAATGTGCCACATACTTCCCTACGGAATAAACTTCCTCTTAGGGTAAGGAGGGAACTTTAGCGTCAAAAGTTTCAGGAAAAATGTGATGATAAATATAAGATAAATGGTAACAGTTAATATTTTATCCTCCTCCAAACATATCACGAAGTTTAATTTTAAACACATTTTAATTGGTTGGGTTGAACAAAGATAACATTCTTACTCCAAAGAACATAAGATTGAGTCTAATAGTGGGTAAGAGGGATCTAAAAGGGTTTGAGATTGAGTTTAGTAAGGGTTCTACATTCACTCTCATCCTCTAACGTTTATTAATGTGACATGATTTCTTGAACAAAACCAAAAAAAGGACAATGTACCAAAACCAGGCTTAAGTTTGAATCACTTATTATGAAAACTTGAAAAAAGTGAAAAAATGGATGGTCATTGTAGACAGGGTCAATTTAATTGTAGAAATAACAAAACTACAAACATAACAATAAAAAATTCTCCACTTCAGAATTGTTTTATGTGGTTATTCCTCCTCACAAAAAAAAAGAAAAGATAAATCAACATCTTCCATTAAGGAAGATCAAAATGAACAAGCTAGTTAAGCTTGCAAAATGTTTACAAGGACAAAGAGAAACGAAACACGCTGAATGACTCCAGACACTTTGGAGAGCCTAGCACCAATTTACATCATACTACACAGTAACTTAAGTTTTCTGTGCGTTACTCTTGGCTGGAACGTTACTCTTTACTGATAACTGCAAAGAATTTACCGCACAGACCGTGCACTAGGAAACGGAAATAAACAGAAGTAAACAACCAAAACAATCAGCTAATTGCAGTAAACTGTTGTTTGATGCATGTTTATTGGTTACTTCAGAGGAATGTAGTGGCAGCACTGGTGGCAGTAACAAATGTTTTATTGTTCATTATAGGCTAGGCTTTAAGAACTGTAAACGTAATGGTTTATGCAAGGAATACGTTATGATTAAAATTAAGTTTTTTTTCTGACTAGTATGATGTAAAGTATTGTACGTCACATGCCCAGTAAGTTTTACCGTACTTGTATGAAAATCCATTACTCGCCTCTGGCTTATGCAGGAACTATCATGCTCGTTCGGTAAAACACTCTTACTGGTCTATTAACATAATATACTATTAATAGCTTTTTACAATTAAAAAATCTCCAAATAAATAAATCTGACAAAAAAAACCCAAACTCACCTGCATCTGCACCGACTGGCAGTTGACGAACTCGACCGAGGAGACGAGGGAGTCGAAGACGACGGCGGACTTGCGGCAGGAGTCGAGGAATATCGAGTTGACCTTCCCCTTGACCGTGAGTGTGGAGTCGAGGCAGCCGTACATGTACACCACGTTGTTCATCTCGGCCCCCTCCACCACCAGGTTCTTGTTGCCCCTCTGGTGCTCCTGCGAGACACACCACGGTGATGAAAAATACAATTTAGGGATTTTTATCCCATTTATGGGATATTTCGACTACTCAAGGGATAAAATGGGATTGTGGGATAAAATAGGATTTTTCTTAATGCGACTGGAGAAAAGAAATTCTTATTTGTGTTATTAGGGTGTATTTGAAATTTAAATTATTCAATACTTTTTTACCTTGACAGTTTAGACTTTTATTTCAAACATTATTCTCGGAATTACGGAAAAAATCCTAATTTTAAAGAGAAAATTTAGATCTTTTGTTCTTTTGCATGAGTAATAAAACCATTAGTACTACAATTTTAAGTTTAACATTCAATATTACCTAGGGTAAATTTTGAAGAAATAGGCTAGGTTAGGTTGTAAGAGAGGGTTGTCATCTCTCAAAGTGAAAAGATGACAATCTGCCCTTACTGTTTCTAATCCGTTTTTTAACTGACAGTTAAAATAAATTTTCCATTTATTTTTCCAATAAGGTATTCTGATTTTATACTAAAAATAACTTTGTTTTAGGATTATTTTTACTAGTTGATGGGGATGATGGGGTCCCGCTTCGCTGAGAAAAAGTAAACTATTAATTGTAAATACAAACAAATGCATCGGCTGTTCAGCCATGTTATTTATATTTGTGTCCTTAGGGGAAATTTTATAACGAAACTAATATTTTTCCTAGGATTATCTCACTGAGACCTTTTATTCAAACATAGGGTTAGTAGGAGTCAGGCTTACGATTTAGACTGATCTTATTAATGGGAGAGTGAGGGATGTTTTGTGGGATAAATCATGTGGAAAGGTAGTGATGGGAGCTATGCGATAGAAACTATCGATTCATCTGGTTGTTGTGCACTAACCGATTCATCCGATGGTTACTTTATTTTTCATCCAGATGAACTATCCATTCATCCGCAAGCGAATCAATTGAACACAATCATTATCCATCTATCTAAAAACCATCCGTTCATGTTTTCATTCCATTGTAAAACAATTCGTCCCATATTTTCATTTGTTTAAAAACTACGAGCAAGTTATTTAATTACTTAGGCCTTTAGATCTTAGGCCCCTATTACACTAGAAGAGTGATAGGGTATTAAAAAAGTATTAGACCTAGTGCAACTGAGTCTAGTACATTTTTTGGCATTGAGTTAAACTTAGGCAAGTTGGCAGCACAACAGAATGTCCCTGGCCTGTATCTTTAGAGATTTTTATGTTTCACATCCATTTTAATTGGCTGTTGGTCTACAAAGACATAAAGGCTAAACTCATGATTGTTACGAATTTAAAAGTTATCTGTAAACCTTCTTAACTACTAATAAAATGAAGTTTAAATCAATAGAAGCTTCAAGGTCGCATTTAAGAGCCAAATTCATATGGCTTATTTTTAATAAGAAGCACTCAGCATAAACCATATGTTTGAGCAAAACTACAGACCTTAGAGATATTGTGAGTAAACAAAAATAGCTTAGAGTATACTACACAGCAAAGCTTCTATTGACATGAACTTAATCACAGATGAAGCAGACGTCTGTTAATATTACCAAGACCAAAGAGCTTTTATGAATGCTGCTGTGTCGTTAAAATCAATAAAACCTTCAAATTAATGAAAAACTTTTATTGTTACACTAATGTTATCAAACCACATAGTCAAATATAAAAGATTGTTAGTCATATTTTGTAGTTTACTGAAAATTTGGGCGCGAGTGTGTATTTTATTTAGCAATATTTTCCAACCATTCATTAAAAATCTCTGGTCATTCTAAAACTAATACAAATGAATCGTTTAAAACATATTCCACCAAGTCTAACACTTAATCATCCACATGTGTGAAAAAATTCATCATCCAAAAGTCGAGTTAGGATTTTTCAGACAATACATGAATATAAAGGTACAATGAATACTGTAAGATAAAATAATTCCTACACGTTAAACAAAAACATAACAACAACTTACAACAAGCCACTTCTTGCCGTCCCTGGCGAAGACGGGAGGTTTGTTGGAGGCGGGGCCCTTGCCGGGGGCAGGGGCGGGGGCGCCAGGGGCGGAGGCCTTGAACGGGGCCGGACCCGACCTCAGCCCGGGATTCTTGTGTGTCTGCATGTCCGGAGTCACTTTCTTCAGACCTGCATGCACAACTACATTACGCTACGGAACATTACGCTATGGAACATTACGCTACGGAACATTACCCTACAGGACCAACAGCTTCTGTCACGTAAGATACACAGAACCCCACAGTGTGTGCAAAGTCTCATAGCTAATTGTAACCCCCCCCAGAACAAATGCGACAGAAATGTCAAGAACCAATAATTACAAATGGTTTAGCTTTTTTAATCAACTGAGATATAAATAAAATTAAAAAAATTCCTAGTAGTTTAATCTAATCAATAACAAGAGTTAGATCTACTCAGCTATTCATTCATCTCAAGGTAATGGAGGCAAAAGGAGAAACAAATTTTAGATTGATTCAATGGTTTTTCAGGCTTTGAATTCAGTTAAATGTTAATGAGACTTAGCTATTGATGTTTCTCTACTGAAGTTACAAGAATTGTCTATTTCCTACAAGAATATTTAATTACAAATTTTCCATGCCTAAATTGGTAAGAAAGTAGCTTATGTTAATGTGCTGATAACGGTATAGAATGTTATTGCTGAAGAACTTAAAACCAATTACTAACACAAGCATGAAAAAAAATTAAATTGAAAATATTTAAAATGACTAGCTTTGAGAAGATAGAAGATAGTAAAGGAAGATATATACAAAAAACAGGACCACAGTATTAAGACAATAACAAGAGATTGAAGAGATTATTTTCAAAAAGAAATCGAAAGGAGGATGAGGAAGGAGGATTGATGAAAGGAGGATGAGAAGAGAGTTAAACACTGGGTTGAAAATTAGGTTGTTACAGAATTTAGACTGACAAGAAAATATTGAAAGCTGGAATATTTATTAATCAGTGGGAAAAACCATAGAGCTATGTGAATCGGTTAGTGAACTAAATTGGAAAGAGTTAAAGAACGCTACGGATAAATTACTAAACGTTTTCTAAATAACATGAATTTCTAAAATAACGTTTCTAATTTAGCTTTGAAATGTGAAAAGATAACAATGCCATCATATAAAGGATCAAACAGTGCCAAATCCATGAAAGAAAGAGTAGGGACCCTATCAAGCAAAGCAAAACATTACAATAAAATTCCACTTTATGATTAAAAAAAGCTTTCAATTCGATCTAATATAAGTGATATTCTAAAGAAGCTAATAATTAATACACATTTATACTTGCACTTTTGATACATGGAAAGATTTTGATGCAGAAATTTGATGGCTTTTTAGGCGTGTAAACAACAGTGAATTGTGAGCAGTAAGCAGTGATTCCTAAATCATTTCATTCAAAATAGAAAGAATAATTAGCAGAAGACCTAATGTCTCAATATTTACAATTACACGATAGAACACAGAAGAAATTATGTTGAAAAAAAATCATCAACTATATTTAAATTTTATGCTCCTAGTCAATCTATTATGAAACAGTACATAGACAAACCCCAATAAGCGTTACAAACTTAAATAATTTCTGACAGCAGGTTTAAAACAGAAAGTGGCATTGAGCGATTCATAACACCTTCTTAAAGAAAATAAGGATCATTTAGTTTGTAAAAAATTTACAATTACAAACTACAAACCAAAGAATTTTTTTGAGCTGATATGGTGTACAGGAATTCTAATGAAAAAATACAAAATGCACATAACAGTCAAACATTTTATGGTAGTTAAGCTTATAGCTGTGTTTTTTGAACTAACAATGCAGAACAGAAAACATGCTTTTGGCAAAGTTTGATTTCTTCCATTGATTATTTCAAATGACACGTGTCAGCAAGCGAGGGTTGCACAAACAATTATGTATTGCTCCCTTGTTCTGTCTGGGAATAGATTTTGTTTGATCTGCATTCAACAAATGGTGACATCAGTGGTCGACAGATACTATTTCACAACAAAATTACAGCAGGGTTGTAGCTCATATGTACAACTGCAGTGTTATAATAAAAAAAAAAACAATGAAGTTGATGATCAACATATTTCATAACAGCCTGATAGATTTATCTTACAAAAACTCCAAGATGAGTAAGTATTTTATGACAGAAACGTAAACATATCAACTACGGCATGCGATCAAGCAGAGGAAAAAAGTTGTATAAAAAAAGTGATTCAAATTAAAAGATTCTCTGCGATTCAGACTAACAGATAAAACAGGAACAGGACTAACTAACAAGATTTCTTTAGATAGATTTACTATGGTTTCCTATGTTTGTTAATAATTTTTGAAAATACACAACTAAAGAAAGTTGAGTCTCACATAAAAAAAGAAAAATCATGCATGAAATAAAAAGATTTACTCTGGAATCACTTACGAAAAAAGGCACCTTTGAGATTCGCCTAAACTTCAGAATACCCATCACCAGCACCCCCGTCAAACCATGCACCAACGAAACAAACACGTTGCAGAATCATGCAGACATCAAAAAACGATAAAACGAAAACCTACTCTTCGTGATATCCTCGCCCCTATTGATCTCGGCGAACAGCGCCGACCGGTCGTTGGAGCCGTCGTCACCGAGAGAGAGGGAGTCGATGGGCGGGGGAGGGGGAGGGAGGCCGGCGGGGGGAGGGGGCGGGGGCACTCCACCTGCGCCTGTCTTGGACCAGACGAGCCCCGTCGTGTGGTGCCGCTTGACGAAGGCTTGCAGCTCGGTGAGTGTCTCGATCCACGCCTTCACCCAGTCTACGTGTGTCTGGTCCCTGCAATGCACGAGGAGAGCAAGTTGGGTTGCATGTGTTTAAGTAGAGTTTACGTCATGTTAAATAATTGAGGTGAATTCTAAATATAATCTGTAAAACAAAAAATTATTCTATCCCCACCTTAATTTAAGGCAAAAATTAATTTATGGCATAATTTTAATTTTGATATTAATAATCCAATGACCCTTAAATTTAGCAGTGACATTTATGGGGTCCTCAGAAATTTTAAGGCAACTTTTACTAACTTTCATTAAAGAATCTCGGACATGTTTGCTGGATATTTAAATTGACACAATTTTAAAAAGGCAATTTTCAGAATTCAACCACTGGATTATTTTAAAATTCACTAACAATAGCTTGAAATAAACTGTGTTTAGGTATAAAATATATATTTGATTTCTAACAATAATGCGGTATAAAATGTGCTGTTCAATGTTAAGGATGTCATGTCTAGGACACTTTCAACATAGAGACAAACTTGTGTCACAAGAGTCACTTGCATTCAGCTTGTCCAAGTGGTAGACATTTAGAAATAAAACTGTCTACACAGTGACAAACAATCCAATTTTAACTTTATCGATGTTGTGAAACTGGACACCAACTATTAAACCAGACTCACATTTCCCTTTTTTTTATCTATTTATTCCTCTAAAACTCTTATCATCTTTGAGTGCCAACCATGGCATAGTCCAAGGATGTGTAAAGCTACACAAATCTAAATTATTAATAAGTCCCTCACTCACTTCTGCTTCCAATCCTTCAAAACCCTGTTGGTGTAGAACTGACCCGCGTCGTTCATCTCCTTGATGTATGGCGCTGGTGCAGGACTCTGCACATTAAAGAGAAAACATTATCATAAAATCCCCAAAAAAAAGATCCCGACAAGGACAGAAAAATAATAAAAATTCTGGGATGATAAGGAAATCAAGACAGTAATGGAATTGAAAGGTGGCAGAAAATTTACCACTGAAGAGGAAACACACACCAAACTCAAGTAGTAGAGCTGTTTAGTTTGATTAGCTTCACAAAGATGATGCAAAAAAAAATTTGTCCATCTGTGACTGTACACATTAGTTCCCATGATACGCAGTTTAGTTATATCATAGTTTTAATCCAGACCAATAACAACCAAATCTATATAAAAATAAAGTGGAGCTCAAAAGGTCCAGGTTTTGAACAATCATTTCAAAAAGATTCTACATATTATGGCTGACTACATCAATTTGAAAATAGAGCCAACAAGTTTTGGTAGCTATTCAACATTCGCCAAGCACTCAGAACCTGGCTTGACCTAGCTTTTAAGGATTTATGAATAAAGTCTGGATGGTGGGGCTGTAAAAAGACAGGAATGACTTCCCCCACAAATACTAACCTATGAACTTGAACTTAAAGTTGGAAAAAACCAACTAATTTAAAACTGCTTGATATATTAAATCAGCCAACTCAACTGTAACACAAGTTATGCTACAAAGGTTGTGGGGAGCCAAGAAATATTTTGAAATATGCAGTTAAATAAATGGATTACTTGAAATAAAATGAAGAATGTAGGCTTCCACTGTTGTATTCAAAAGACAGTAGCTCTAAGTCTCCTCGGAAAGACCATATGGAGATGTCGACTGTCGTTGCCAACATTTCGGAGATGTCGCAGTTATCCAACCTCAGGACAAAAACACTTGTCCTTAACACAAGTTATTTCAATCAATAATAACAATTGGTTAAATAACTGGTGTTGTGTGGGATAAGCTTTTTTGCCCTGAGGATGGAAAACTGCAATGTCTCCGAAACCTCGATGACAAAAATCAAAATCTCTACACTTTCTTCCCGAGAAGACTTCTAGCTACTTCTAATACAGTTAATTTAAACAACTAAGTTGTTAAACTACCTCTACCACTCTCAAAATATAAATTCAAAAATCCCATATCTACTTCTAAACCAAACATCCGAGTTGCGTCTTTTACTGACCACAGTGACCCAGCCGAGCGCGGGGATGCTCTCGCTGACCGCGCTGAGGTGGTTGAAGTACTGCGACGTCCGGTTCTTCTCCCGCAGCTCCTGGATGGCGGTGATGGCGGCCGAGGTTGGCTGCAGCAGGCTGCTCTGCTCCGACTGGGACGGCGCCGTCCGGGCCTCCGCTAGCCTCAGGTATTGCAGCTGTGTCCTGTACAGGCAACATCATGTTATAGCTAAAGTGAATAACGCAGCTATTATGCATAATATCTAGCAATTTTGGTCAAAATAATAAATTAGGTCTTATCACTTTTTCCAGCCACTATGCATAATATCTATCAGAGTCAATGTGATTAATATTTAACATAACCTAACATAACCCAACCTAACCACCCAAACCAGAACACTGTGAATTATTTTCCAAATTAACTGGTCATAAATTATTATTTTTGTAAATGCAACACAACAGACACACAGGCTTTAGTCTATGTCTGCTGATTCCTTAGACCTATTCCTTTTTTTTAACAGCATTTATTCATGTAATTCTATAATTAATTTTTATTTATATTTATAAATTATTATAGTTTTATTTTATTTAAGAAACCCAATGTAAAAAGCTGTACAATTTATTGGAATAAACAATTCATTCATTCATTCATTCATTCACAATGACTGACCTTGGATAGCTATTATTAATAATGTCTGGTCAAAGTGATTAATATTCAAATATATTTATTACTTTGGCCAAAAAATGATAGTCATTATGAATAATGACTGGCTAAAAAGATTAATTTTTCACTTTAACCAGTCAATTTAATCACTATGTCATGTATAATAGCCGGTCATTATGCATATGACTGGTTTATTAGTTTGGCTGTAATAAAATCCCTCGCCAGATATGAATCCCCCAGTGGGATCCATCCTTACTGGCTTTTGCTAGATTAGGTACCAATACTGGGTACAGCAACAGAAGTTGTCCCAATTGGAGGAGGCAGTGTTTTAGCCGTCTTTCAGTGAACAGCTTCAGTTCCCCTCATGGGAGACTGGGCTTGACAGCAGGGTGGACAGGAGTGTGTTGGCAATCAAGAAGAGGGCCAAGATGAGGCCCGCATCCTTCGGGTAAAGGTATATCTTTGCCCACCCAGTCTAAGCTGATCCTACTCCGTCTACCTGCTCCTTTTTCCTTTGATTTCCCATGTCTTACTAAAGAGGCGAGGGCCTGAAGGATATTACAGGGGAAGCTTCCTCTCCCTTCTGGTAGCCAGTAAAAAAAGACAAAAAAATGGCTGAAGTACCCTCACAGGATTTTCTTGTGGGTTGGGGAACCTAGGCTTCCTAATATCCCTTACAGAAAAAAAATAGTGGACCAAGTCCCTTGGCGACAGCTGGAAATTTGACGAAGTGAGGTGAAAACCAGATGGAGTGGGAATAAAGCAAGAACAGAGTAAAGATGATCAAATAGATTGAGAAGTGAGTGAAATTAGACATAGAAGGCATATACAATTTTCAAGAAGTGTACCAACCAAAAAAATATGAAAATCATAACCATGTTACATATTAGCAACAGGTGAAAATAAATAATGTCCCTCAAACAATTCCCCTTATTGTTAGCAGAGTTTTGAAACGTCAATTAATAAAATCCCCTCTGTCAGTTTTTGTTCTTGGCCCTCTTCAGTCTAGGTAGGTATCGATACTACGGTTCTTAACCGATTGTGAGCTCACTGGTGTGAGAATGAAATAATCCAATCTAAAGTGCACAACCTTGAATCAAAAGAATGAAATTAAATCTGTGAATGAAATGTTGAGGTTAAATGAAATGTTTTCACCAATTTTCTATAAACTCAAGAACGTAATTGGAATTTGTTGATGATTTAAATTTTTTCATCTGTTCATGAGGTTGAACCATCCATGTTCCACTGTAACTCCACTATAATATTCAGTCAATTTGAAGATAATTACTTTGGTTTATTTACAATTTCAAATATTTGAACTTATTCTTGTGAGAGTAACATAAGTCAACAGTGTACACATTTATACTCAGAAGTCCACATATTATTGTGATTTTTTTGGTGCTAACAATACTTTAGATTTAGTTGCCTTCTCTAGCCCAAAATAAGATTATGGCACCAGACTATCCAATTGACTTTTATTGAGGGCACACGAGACTCAAGTTCATTCAAACTAGGATCAATGAGAGTCAATCCCAAGGCTTTTATCCCCAAATACCAAACATTTTTAAAGAATGAGAATTAATATTCGCGTTGAATAAGTACTGTGCCATTTGTAAGAGAAGAATAATTAGACCTCTGACACCATTTATTATAGTCAAGTATCAAAACAATATTCCAGTGATAATTAACTTAGGCCTATTTGTAAAATGTCACAATAAATACTGGCTTTAAAATGCTTGAGTAAATTTGGAAATATCTTTCTAGATAGAAAAAGTATTAGTTGTCCAATATATAATATGAGACAAAATTCTAGAAAATCTTCTCTCTAATTGGACTCCATTGCACTTCCTCTAATTCAAAATCCTCAGGGCCAGGTCCTTGTCGGAATTAAAAAAGATCAGATTATCCAGCAATAATTTCAATGCAATATGTATCTGTCATTAAACACGACAGTCATTATACACGACTGTCATTATACACAATTGTCAACATCACTGAGGTTATTAATTTATACTTAAGTGCTGACAAACTAATTGCATTATTCCTAGTTTGAAATTGGTTATTGGCTGTTGGTAATGGCACAGATGAAGAACTATACAGATTGGCAACCCAATGCACTTTTGCGTGCCCGTTTTTCGCGCGGCGTCAAGTTTGTTAGGTCGTTTTGCTGCACATATTGCATTGGTGTCAAGTATAATTTCGTCAATATCAAATCTTCAGGTCCCAAAGAACAAATATAGCCATGAATAACTTTGATACCAATGCAATATGTGCGGCAAAACGACGTAACAAACTTGACGCCGCGCGAAAAAACGGGCACGCTAAAGTGCATTAGGTTGCCAATCTGTATAGTTCTTCATCTGTGGTAATGGTGAGATTACATTATTATTTTTCCTGACATTAGCCATCACCATTAACTAGAAAAAAACTTCAGAAATTGTTAGAATCTAGGATCCGATTTCTTCTTAATTTGAAATGGACACATGTCTCTTTTCAGATTACTTTCACACACAAAAATAATTGTTTTACTTATCAAGGATTCGATTAAAATATCTTAATTCATTGAGTAGTGAAATATTACATTGAATGGTGTCAAAGAACAAAGTTATAATGCATAATAATCTTAAATCTAAAATAATTTTTTTTTTAATCTAAGAAATACAATAATTTTTTAACACCTATGATTCCTTAACTGCTATGATTTTTTTAGGTTTATTAATTATACAACTTTCAAAAGCTTGGTCAAAGAGATAATATTTAAGTTTTCTTTCAAGGGTTTCCAAATTTATTCATGATTTGCCTCCTGGATTGATTTTTTGACTTAAAATAACTAGGTGACTAACCTTTTCGTCTTCAATCCATAAATTTAATCAATTGGATGACTAGTTTCGGGATTCTAACCAACGCTTTCGGATCGGCTAACCAACGCTTGCACCCCGCAGTCTGGAATCGTGTCTGTGGCCGGCCACGCGTGTAAATTTTAATTGTTTATATTTCGTACTGTGAATTGTCCGTGTTTGTGTTGTGTCAAGATTTTAATGTTGACAAAGATGTGTGTTGTTTAATTTTTATTATTTGACGAAGGATTTGATAATGGGATAGAATCCCGAAACTAGTCATCCAATTGATTAAATTTATGGATTGAAGACGAAAAGGTTAGTCACCTAGTTATTTTAAGTTTCCAAATTTGTTCTTATTTAATGTTTTGTGGAAGACGATTAAAGAATTTAGATCCAATATATTGAGGTTTATTTTGTATAAATTGTAAGTTTTGAGAGGGAACAGCTAACTTGCCTTAAGTGATTTGTGTTATATTTATGGAAGTCTCCTGATGATTGAAGGTTACCAGTATTTAGTCTGACACCCAACACTGTTTCATTAATAAAAATAGGCTACCTTAAAAAGCTAAAATATTAAATGAAATACAATGTCACCTAACTGAACTTGAATTTGTATCGATTAAATAAATAATTATTGCTTTTTCAGGTTTTAAAAATAAAATTTAAATTTAGATTATTGATGGATGTGGTGCCATACAAATAAATGACGAAAGCTATATTTGAACAAATGAATGATTTTTTTTGACAAACGACCACAAAAATCACCATTACGACATGATGTCATTAGGTATTTTTTAAAGAGATAATGGCAAGTAAATTGTTTACAAGTCATCTAAGTCATCCCATTTCCTCTACTGACAAAGGTGTGTCTACTATTCCTAACCAGGTTCTAGTGACATTTTTTAAAGCTAAATTTATTTTCAAAGTTAAGATGTTAAACTTAGATAAAATTGTCTTAGGTAAAAAGGATTATCCCAAGGACAAAATCAACTGGAGTGTTTATAATAAAAGATCAATAAAGACGACTGATTGATTAAATCACATGTTAACATTCATTCCCACATTGCTCATGGTATTGCATTTTATGGAGCAACATCTAAATCCAATTTAGATAGAGTATTAAAAATTCAAAAACTAGCAATTTGTACGATTTAAAATTTAAATCCTCAGAATTCTTGCTGAAATTACTTTGCTGAGCTAGGAATAATCACGGTGTATGGCTTATATATACTGGAAACCGTTTCCCAAGTAAAGAAAAACGTAGACAAATTTTTAATCCAGAGCAAAATTCACAGTTATAACACAAGGAATAAGGAAGATTTGGTAATTAGTAAGACAGAACTGAACTATGTAAAAAACACCGACCAATAGAGGAATTAAATTTTATAATTCACTGGCTCAGAAAAAAAATTCACTAATTTCAAATTTCCAGAAACAAAGTGAAAAAATTGTTGACATCATAAGTATTATATTTGTTTGAGGAATTTGTTGACTAAAGAAAATGACTGGAAGGTTTTGGGCGTTTCGTATGTATATGTATATGTATATGACTATTTACATTTACTAACAAGTAGAAAAGAATAATGTTCATTTATTTTATCTATACTTATTTACAATTATTAATTCAAACTTTGTAATTAATAATACTTAGAAATAACGCTGGATGAAATGTAATAATTATTACTATTTTTTAGATGAGTAAATGTTTAACCAGTGACGCCATTCTTTGTACCTTGTGTACTTGATGAATAAAGATAATTATGAGTGACTGACTGATTAAAACACTGGAAAAGTTAAACGACAAGGCAGACATGTTCTACTTTTTTTTTCTTTCGTAGCCTTGCCCAAGTACCTATCTTTCGATACCCCTTGGGATTATCTTTTCTGTCCTTATCTATCCTAACTAAGGGTCCTCCTCTATGGGTGGCTTAACTTTCATTTTTTTGTTTTGTTTTGTATTAACCTAATGTACATTTTCTTTTACTTTCCTTCACTCTCCCTTCTTCCTCCCTCTCTCTCATTCTTCTTAACCTAATCTCCGTTTCTTTCCATTTCCAGCGGTGTCGCCGCAGGACGGGGACTCACGGCAGCGAAGTGCACTGTGGTTTTTTTTATATTCTACATTTTTTAATTTTTTATATTCTATTTTTTTATACATGTTCTACTGACTGGAAGGCGTCGCTGACAAGCTTGGCCTGCGCCGCAACCTCTGCTCCAATCTTGTTGGAGAGCGCGAGGTACGACGACAGCGGCCCTGCGAGGATGTCCTGGAACGCCGACGAACTCATCCTGGCGCCGAGCGGCGGCGAGAAGTTCACTTCTGCAACAGACAACGGCGACTACAGAAACTGGCGACGTACAAAATTCTTATACAGTTTAAAATTGGCATATACAGGATTAATTTTCGGGTGGGAGGGAAGCCCATCCCAAATTAGGGATCCTTATTTCACCAATTAGGAAGGGAATTTGAAGGGAATGCCCCCGACACAACAACACCAGAGATTTCAAGGGGCTTGAACAAAGCGTACAACATGTCTACAAACCGAGGTTCTACTGTAACAATAATTTTCAGATGCAATAATTTTTGTAACAACCAGAAAACCATTCAGAGGTAAAACTTTGATTGTATGTGATAAACATCAGTTTATCAAACACTACATGCAGTAGACTCTCAATGGTTCAACATTTAGTAGGCTTTGGAGGTTTCAATCGAAGTGTCAAACTATAGGGAGTATGAGATGAGTTGGGAGTTTACACTTAGTTTTTGAGGTTGAAACGCAGTTCATAATGTTTAAATTTCTGCTGCTTACAAACCAAACTCATCCTGCAAACAGCGATTTCACCATACACAAATGAATGAAACAATAACATTGAAGGATGTAAGCCCACCAAAACCTGTTTAGAGAATGAAAAACAACTGATTTTCATGCAGAATGATAAAAAAAATCCTGGAATAAATAGTAGCTGAAAAATGCAATTCTTTTATATTTGTATGCAAATAATCTTGCATTTATTCATTTCAGAAAAAAAATCTTTCGAAAAAATTGTTCCTACATAGCTTTAAGCGACTCATGTTAATTCCAAATTATCTCGGTATTTTTGGCCAAATTTTACAAAAATTTATATATGTTGCATATTTCCCCAGTAAAAAATAATTCCAGTTTTTCCAAAATTCCTGCTCTGTTGACACCCTGACATAGCTACTAAAAAAAGGATTACACAGTAAATTCATATTGTTTGAACACGATTTGAAGGTGCCACACAGAATGCTTAGCCCAGGATCTGTACAGATCCAGCAATGAGTACACATTTTTACCAGTCAGTCAGTGTTAAACTGTAAAATAATTATGCTACCATTCCCTAAAAGGTATCAAATAAAGTTGTGGTTATTAATAATGTGAGACATGAATAACTTGGATCTTGTAACACTTTAAATAAGATCAAGATAATTTAGACTCATTACACTTCCTCCTATACCAATATTTCCTGAAACCGATACAATATGTATAAATATTGAGAAAAATAAAACTGTTAAATGAATAATGCAACTCAAATACAAACAAAATTAAAAAAAAGATTGTTGATTGATAAAATGATAAAATTTGAAATAAAGAAAGTTTTGACAAACTAATTAAAGTTTTCATTCTCACTCCTAGGGTGTCAGAACAGAATGCTGTAGGATCAATGGACTGTTAAATTAACAAAGTAATTAAATTTTAAAACTTTTTACTTTCACAAGTCATAAGTTTTTAAATATTTTCAGCGATGTGAACGTCAAGAGCATGGATGTCATAATTTATCTGGACCATGTTAAGTTATTGACAGGAGGGAGGATTGTACTCCGTGACAAATGTACCCGACAAACCACGATTCCTGTGGTCAACGCTGCCAGCAGGGAAAGATTAACGGCAGAATCTACATTGAAACACAATTTTGTGTGGTTGATGAACCCAGTTCAACATACCCAAAGTCAAGTTTCTACTCTGTAAGATTAGATTTTGGAGATTCAGTTTTGTTTGGGAAAAATTGATATTTTTATTTTAAATTTTGAAAGAATATAAAAATTTTTTTTTAGTTTGAAATTGTAATAATTTAAATTATCAAACTGGTTTAAGCAAAAAGTTGGTACGGTAGACTCTCTCTTATCCGGACATCTCGGGACCAAGAGACCTGTCCGGATAACGAGTTTTCCGATATTCCTTAAAACGCGTTAAATTATAACTAGTGCACACTTTAAGTCAAAACTGATTTAGACACGTAATTAATGGTCTCAACTATTTCCCATGAGAATCGTCGATAAAAGTACTGTACATTTCCGGCCGATCATGTCTGGTTGAACCTAAATGGTGATAAAAATTGTCCAATTACAAAGATGTCAATTCCGCTGAGTGAGGTCCGGTTAAACCGATGTCCGGTTGAAAGGTGTGCGGATAAGAGAGAGTTTACTGTATGTATGCTGCCTTACTTTTGTAATGCCACCAAATAAATCCTGGAAAACTAATTTACAAATTGGATGTACACTAAATTTTCTAAAATAATTTTAGGATAAAAGGGTTATAAATAAGAAATGGGATGGAAATTGCTTCGCACTAAAATAATAAGTTCCATTTAATCTGCAATGAAATGAGCACTTCCTAGGAATCCAGGGATCTTCTCTCATTACATTTATAATTTAGATTGACTTTGACATTCTAACAGGCAGAGATAACAGACAAATGGAAAAGATAATTTCTCCTTCTGTAACATTTGCTAATATTAGCAAGTCGATGCTGACATCTGAGATGAAACACTTTGACTTCTCAAACCTTCTGGCTGGCTTATCAAAGCTGGTAACATCAAAACACATCAGGCATGTATCAGCTCATGCCATGAACATTTGAAACTCCTACAGCATATTTCTGTTTGACGGCATATTTCACACAGTTATACCTGGGATAACTCTTGACGTGCCATATATTCTCTCTCGTTTTTAAAATATGAGTGTGTTTAGTTAACACTTATGTGCTGATAAACTTTGTAAAATAGTGATGATTATTTTGCGGTTTAATGCTTTATATGCGGCTGCGAGGTAAATTGACAAATTGGGCCTGTTTAACAATCAACTCAGTTGTAAACTGTACGTTTTAACATTTTGGAAAATGGACATTTCGACTACAATATTTTTTGATAAGCTACATTACTTCAATATTTTGGTCAAAATATTTTAAAAAGATATCCACAGTGAACTATGTTAAACTGGAAAAACGTCTGCTTTCAAAGAATTTAATTTGAAAAGGAAATGAATAAAATATTTTGACTATAGGGAATTCAAATTTGTTTAACTTTTTTATCATTCTATTCACTAGATTAATAAAGTATAAAATTGAGACAAAAAAAATCTCTATCTCAATTTAATAAAATAAAACCAACTTTTATTTAAAATACCTTATTAAAACAAAAGAATATTTTTCTTTAAACCAAAACTCAATTTACAAAGGATACAACTCATCCCAATCCTATTGGAAGTTTTACATTTCATATAATACAATTAAAAAGAACCTAATTAAACTTTAAACAATTTTAAAACTATTTTTCCTAGGATTTTAGAAAAACAGAAAAAATTACCCGAAGAAAGAGCGACACAGTAAGCCAACATTTTGAGAGAACCAACCTTGAGACCTCTCGCCGACGGACTACAGTTAGGGCAGACGGGAGCGTAACAAGCTGACCACGGGGCGAGACTAACTACCATCCCACACACGCACACTCAGATTATCATTAGGCCTTAATGGAAATGTATATGTTTAATACATTTTTAATTCCGGGGATTAACAATTATAATTACCATTAAAAAACGGAATTTTAGCATTTTTAGTATATATATACTTGTTAGCAGGCACCATCACTCTTGTAAAAAGTCTGATCTAAGTAAAATTCAGAATGAACGTTTAAAACTATATTGATGACTTTTAAGTTTGAAAACCAGCGAGTCAGTGTACTCTAAAGAGTTTTTTTTACCAAAATGAAATTTTATTTGAAATATTATACATGTTTTTATTAATTTTTTATAAATTATGTACCTAATGAGAATCGGATTCAGCTAAAAAAATTAAAAAGGCTAATTTAAGAGTGTCTGAACCCTTCTGCCACTCTGGACTTTGATCTTGCAGACTCTACACTTATCATCGGTTCTTCTTACTTTGAAAGAAAAACGCCGTACATATAGTAACATAAAAGATCTAATCTAGATCGGTGATGCATAAGTGACTCACGTGTGGCGGAGTTGGAGTGGGTAAGAGTCTTGGGCGAGTCACCTGCGGAGACAGTCTTCTCCAGGCGAGAGGTGACGTTCTCTAGTCGAGTCAGCAGGGAGTTGAGCTCTACTGCGGGGGAAAGAGGGTTGTCCTGACCTGCGGAACAACGGACGGTTAGTGGAGTCTTTGGCGAGTCACTCGCGGAGACAGTCTTCTCCAGGCGAGAGGTAACGTTCTCTAGTCGAGTCAGCAGGGAGTTGAGCTCTACTGCGGGGGACAGAGGGTTGTCCTGACCTGCGGAACAACGGACGGTTAGTGGAGTCTTTGGCGAGTCACTCGCGGAGACAGTCTTCTCCAGGCGAGAGGTGACGTTCTCTAGTCGAGTCAGCAGGGAGTTGAGCTCTACTGCGGGGGAAAGAGGGTTGTCCTGACCTGCGGAACAACGGACGGTTAGTGGAGTCTTGGGCGAGTCACCTGCGGAGACAGTCTTCTCCAGGCGAGAGGTGACGTTCTCTAGTCGAGTCAGCAGGGAGTTGAGCTCTACTGCGGGGGACAGAGGGTTGTCCTGACCTGCGGAACAACGGACGGTTAGTGGAGTCTTGGGCGAGTCACTCGCGGAGACAAGTCTTCTCCAGGCGAGAGGTAACGTTCTCCAGACGAGTCAGCAGCGAGTTGAGCTCTACTTCGGGGGACAGAGGGTTGTCCTGACCTGCGGAACAACGGACAGATAGTGGAGTCTTGGGCGAGTCACCCGCGGAGACAGTCTTCTCCAGGCAAGAGGTGACGTTCTCCAGACGAGTCAGCAGCGAGTTGAGCTCTACTTCGGGGGACAGAGGGTTGTCCTGACCTGCAGAACAACAGATGGTTATGGGAGTCAAGAGTCGAGCTAGAAGTGCAACATAATAAAATACAAATATCTATTGATCAATACTGGTTCGTGGACCTGATCAAAGTCATGTCTTTATATTTTTAATTGAAAAATGGATGAACCCATAAATAGCGTGGCATACATGGGGGGGGGGGGTTTATATAGGGTGTAGAATACATGAGATATCACGTATCACTTTGTAACTGACAAATTCTAATTGATTGATTTGTAAGAATAATTATTTTTACCAGCTCAAATGAATTTGCTAGGTCCAAAATCGGAGCCAACAAATGTCTTACAGGTTTTTCTTAAGGATTGACCTGACAATCTTTAGCTTAGGCAAGCATGATAATCATGCTGTCACTACATAGAACCACAAAAATATTTCAAGGAATTGAAAAAGGCCGGTGGAACAAAGGTGATTGTAGAAAAACTGAAATTTCCAAATTTACATTCTTCAATAAATAACAAGAATTTGTCAAAAACACTTTATTTATTTAATTTAGTTTTTAATTTATTTCATTTCTTAATCAAACAATAAAATTGAACCATTGTCATTAAAGTCAAGAACAAAACATTTAAATGATACCTGCTAAGTTACTGGCTTAGATATTATTTATTTAATTTAGTTTTCTAATTTATTTAATCTCTTATTCAAACAATCAAATCAAACCGTCATTATTAAATCCAACAAAAAACTTTTAAATGCCAACTATTAAGTTATTGTATCATGTATTGATAAATTGAGATACTTGAAGTTAATTGTGAGTTTAGTTCCCGTAATTATTTGATAGGTACTACCAATACTACTTTCACAATATACAGTTAACTTTGATTAACTGAATAATTTTTCAAAATTTTTAAATGACAATTGGTCAACTACTTAAATGACAATTGGCTCAGACTTGCTTATAATGTTCTGTTTAGAGTTTAAAATATTAATTAGAATCTGAAAAAATACTGGTCCTGTGTTATATTGCATAATAAATCTAACACTGGTTCAAAAGCTCTATGAAAACAAACAACAAAATATGTGTTGACATTCAGAGGTTAATATGGGGCATCCTGCTCTAATCCAATTATAGGTGTGTGTAATAAACTGCTCTAACTGCTTCACTGACTGTTCTCATACCCCGCCTAAATGGACACAAACACACTGTAATTAAACTTCATGATGGAATGGCCTCTTGAGTACCAATTATATCATCATATAAAGTTTAAATTACCCGTAACTTGCCAAGTGATCCTTCAATTTGGGGTAATTTCGAAGATCAAAGGTAATTAAGGCCTTTCAAAATAAAATTGAACTTTAGTCTACAGCTAGTATCAGACAACATAATATTATGTGATGAATATTGAAATAATCCACATGCTGTTAGATATTATGAAGGCAGGTTTTCAATAAAATTAATACAAGCAGAGTCACTTGTTTACCAAAGTTTATTATTGTATAACTGTTAAATTTGCTTTTTATTTCTAATTAAAAAACTGAATCCTTTAAAACTGGGGAAATATTACTTTACATTAGATATGTATCATTATAAAAAACACCCTAAATAAAAGATTTCGAAATAAAAACTTTGGGTTGGATCCAATAATACTGGGGTGGCTCTGACAGTTCTGGCATGAAGCCCTTTAGGGCAAGAATTTCTTTAAGAGTTTCAGTAAAGTGAGACTCAATAACTATGAGCATTCTTTGTTTGAAATTCATTGCTGGTGATAGTGATTTTATGTGTTGATTTTGTTGACTTTTTTGGACATTTGCCATCACTGATTAGTAAAAAAAGTTTCAGTTCTTTTCCACCTGAAGACGGGATCAGATTCCAGATCCTGAAGCATAGAGAAACTTGTCTCATTCATCAGTGATGGCAAATGCCTGCAAATGTCAAAGTCAAAACTATCAGCAATCTTACAAGATTTTTTAGGAAATGATAGAATAATAAAAGAATATTTTGAAGATTAGATTAGTGAACCTCGATCAAACAAAATGATTTTATACCAATTTTTTTAATGTAAAAAAGCTTCAGGTTTGCCATTGTACAAAACCTGTTTCATATTAATTGAGTAACATTTAAAACCTTTAAGTTGCAGTTGATATGCATTCACACCAGTTTATTATAGCAACAAATTGTAAAGAGGAGTTATATTTAACTTTTTTAGCACTTACCACCAATATTTATTTAAAATACATATGCTGCATGGACAGATGGGTTTTTAAATGCAAGTAAGTTGGTTAGTTAGTTTTTATGTGCAAATAAATCATAGAATACTACAGCCACTACAGAATTCTGGGTTACTAGCAGTTGGTTTTGACACTACACTGCAGTGAGCATCCAGGAACAAGTTTATTCGCATTCATTTTGGGTGCAATCTCCACAAGATTTATAGATATAAACTTGGGCACCGGGACAAAACGCTGCCTTTGCCAACTGGCCGAAGGGGAGAGCAAGAGGGTCCATTCAAAGGGAACGGATGCAAACTGAGCTGAAATGAATCCAAATCACTGCGACAAAGTGGGCAATCTGCACGGCGAGTAACCCCTTCGATTGATACAGACGGTGCTCAGTGATGTAGATGTCGATATTCAGAAACGCAAGGTGCAAGTAATATTTGAATACCTTTAAGAAAAATCATTTCAAGCAATCTTACTTCAACAAAACGTTTCACAATAGAATGTTGTATGTATGTATGCTAAGCTCTCTTCTGCTTAGCATACTTGTTTTCAATAACGTACCATTGAAATTCAGATAAAACAAAATCATTGATTGGCAAAGAGTCTTACTATGTCCCATATCCCAGTTTATAAAAACATATAAAGTTAAGTAACTTTTTTAAAAATCATTAATTTATTTCAAGCAAAAGACCAGTAAAAACAAATTATTCAAATTTTTATTTTATTAATGACCTCATTGATTTGGATTGTCTTAAAAACTAAGGTTATACCCAAGTATTAATTTTTTAATACTACTTGGCGCTAACCGAAGATTTGTGGATAACCAAATAAAATAGTTAAAAAATTATACAAAAAAAATATATATATAAAATGACATAATGAAGAGACTCGATACAAAAATAATTCCTTTAAATTTGCCTGACAATATTTTAATTGAAGACCTACAGTAAAGGATAAAGTAATCATACATTGAACTCAAAACTTTCATTGGAACAATATTATTTTTATCTAAAGGGGACAGCGAAACATGAAACAAAGGTCAATGGCGACCACTAAACTAAAAGAGGCTTTCCATCAAATCAAGAACACATGTAGGACAACAAGAGGAGACACATCTGCTGTGGGGGGAGGGGGGTGAAGAGGGGGGTAGGGGGTGAAAGGGAGAAGAGGATGGGAAGTGGTGATTGATGAACTGGGAGGGCTACACTTGAATGTAAAAGGATCTATCAAATGCCTCTCGAAAAAAAGAGGGTCTTTGAGGTTAATAAAACCAAGTGACACTAATGCAGTTGCCTTGAAACTTTTCCAGTTATAAATCAGCTTAATCCATCCAAAACTGGTGGACATACCCTGCAGATATGATTTAAGTGTCCTTAAATACCCAATAACTCTATACTAACTGTTCAGGGCATGCACAACTATTGAAAGAGCTATACACCATGATGCTGATAAAAAAAAATTTAAGCCCCACGTGTTAATCTAAGAAATTTGCTCAGTTTTGCATACATAAAGTGAGGGCTCAACTCTTAACAATCACATCGATTTAACTCTGACTTAAGTTTTTTATTACGTTTACCTACATAATTTTTAAATAATTCTCTAAGCTCATTCTAAAACTTGCGTTTTCTTGATTAAAACATAATAATGTTAAATACTGCAATTTTAGTTAATCAAGGCTTTGTAACAAATGAAAACACTGAACACCCTTTACTTGGCAGAACAACAAAGGAGGAACAAGTTAAATAGCAAGATCCATTATTCATGGGCATCTCGGATAATTAAAACACAGCCAAGCCCGGTGTTAAGCAGACTGAAACTTCATAAATAACAGTGTTCAACTTATAAAGTAAATATTTTACTTCTGGAAACTAACTCATGGTTGTGGAAGAAAATAAATTATTTATTTTGTGGAAACATAAAAACTATTGTTTGCAGACCGGTGAAATAAGGGCAGAAGTAGATTGAGAAAATATCTGATGTTTTTTATCCACTTAGTGATTTTATTTCAACTGTGTAATTTCATTTCGTAAGAGGAAATTCAGAGATTCAATTGGATTTAAATCAAAGCTTTCTTGGTTTACGCTAATTGAAACAAAAAAAACCGGAAAAACTACATTCAAGATTAATTTTAGTTCAATATAGGCCCTATTCCAGATACTAGTTCTTGTGTGGACACACCATGGGTGGGTTGTTTCATTATGGTCCATATGTGTGTAACCATCAAATGCACACTGCAACTGTGGTACCTACTAATATACAAGGATTGGTTAGCCTAGAGGGCATATTAAACCACAGATCTGCTAAGTAAGCAACATCACAGGAGTTACTTAAGTTTGCTCTCAAGATTAGTCGATTATTGTCATAAATTTCACCCTTTCAATCACTTCATAACTAGTTAACACAGGTAGAATGTTTATTTATTTAAGGTGAAAATGACCAAAGTGATTTAAACACTCTATTCCAACACACAAATTAAAAGAACTAGAAAATCACAATTGGCAATAAGTTATTCATCGCTCATCATTAATTTTTTTTTTATTTAGGATTATAAGTACATAAAAAGTTTGTTCTCTGTAAGTCTCAATCAAATTTTTCAAATTTTTGCTATCCCTTCTGTTATTGTTATTCATTACAAGTTTCATTACAAGTTACAATTTGTGAAGTAACTTTTTATCCATAAAAACTTCAATATTATTCTTAATGCCGAAATGTAATTAGCTTAATGCCGTTTTGTAGCATTGGATTAAAAAAATAAGATGATTAGTAAGATAATGAGCCTTTTAACGAATTTCCGCTTATAGGGAAGTACCGTAGCTTTTCCATATAATATAACTATAACAAGCATATCCGTAATATACTATAACTATAACAAGATTGAATTTATTAAAAATTAAAAGGCTAAGAATTATATAAAATATAAAAAAGTTTATATTACTATTACTAAAGGTGATTCCCTTGTTAATTTTCCACATGTTTAAAGTTCATGAATGTTGAAATATACATTTTTTGTATGTTATTTACAAAACATACTCAAACAATACTCTTTCTTACATATGTAGAATGAATTCTTATATGTACACTAGTAGTTATACCCGCGGCTTCGCTCACTGAAAGGATAACAAATAATTGGTTGAAATACACGTCATTTGTAATTAGTTATTTTTACAAATTCCCAAATTGACTGGTGATTTAAACGATTTATCTGAACTAAGCATTTTAAGAACACACCATTAAGGTTGCAAATAGTGGACAGCCCCAGATTGAAATAAGAAGATGAAACATTGTGCTGGTGAATTTTCCTTTTCCCCTCAAATGGTCTGAGCTGTTAACGATGTAATAACACATTCTAACCTTTCAGTTTAGTCTTAAGAATACTAAAATTTCCTAGTTAATCTATTATATATTTTATAAATTTGTGTTTCTAACGCATAGTTTGAATAAAAAGTATCCACTTTAGGTGTTTGAACTCAGAACTTTCATTGTACCGCGCTGTCCCATAAAATATGTCGCCCAATTTGACTCATAAGATAAAGAGGTAGCCTATTTGATGTATAACGGATGTAAACGACAATAAATAAAGCAAAGGATGGACTCTAGACCTAACATGTGAATTTAATATGTTTATAAATAGACCAAAACTGAGAGAAAAATATAAAAAATACTGTATTGGCCAAAAAATGAGGAAACCTAATTCCTCAAAATGTTTTTCAATCACATTAAAGATTATTAGCTGCTCCTCTTTTAGCAGTTACAGGCGAAAATGTACGATATAAATAGTATATTTGTTTGTATTTGGCCTAAATCACTTTTGCCTAGTGCGCATACCCTCCTAAAACTTGTAATTCTTATAATCCCGATTCTATAATCATATAACGGAATGATGGAATGGAATGTCAATGCTTCAAGATTCTAGTTTGATTACTTCGGGTGATCCGTGAACTGAGTAGCCTTTGTAGTATCTGAAAAATATATAATATAAAGTAACTGTAATCGTTTTGTATAGTTATTTCTTTTGGCATATTAAATTTCTTTTGTTTTGTCACTTGAAAACCAGACCTTCCATCCACAATTTTTAATCATTGCTCTAAAACTAAAAAGGCCGCCATTTTGAATTTTTCAATTTACCTTTATTGCAGCTTTTTTAGAGAAAACATTTTGAAAACCTTCATAAGTATGCATCTAGAGCCTATGAAGAATATTTTAGCGAAGTTTCATGGCCCAAAGCCCAGTATTGATTTAGAAAATAAGCTTTGAAAACTAAAAATGGCCGCCATCTTGAATTTTATAATATACCCTATTTTAGCCTTTTGAGAGAATATATTTTATAATCCTTTCTTAGTACGCATCTAGAGCCTATAAAGATTATTTGTGCCAAGTTTCATGGCCCAAAGTCTTGCAGTTTTTGAGAAACTGTGATCAGTGAGTGAGTGAGTCAGTCAGTCAGTCAACCGTTTTGGCTTTTATATATATAGAAAACAAATCCTATGGGGATTTGCTGAGTGCACAGGTCTACTGCGACAAGGTTATTTACCAACAAAAACAATTTATTTATCAATATTATAAGCCAAAAACCAATGTACGCTAAATATTAGAGTGGGAAGCCACTGGGCCAGTTTCTAACATTTTGGATTAAACTGGAAATCTCCAATTAGAGAACATACCACTGAGCCAGCCAGACAATTCTTTATCCCCTGCTGATTGCTTTTCTATTTATGTCTATAAAACCTTTTTCAAAATCCAGCAATGTCTTCAAATGTATCATCTAAACCGCAAATCGATCCCCACGATGAAATATTGTGACACACTAACTTTTGTGACTTCTGTAAAAAGAACTTGAGATTTGTTAAAAAATTGTCAAAGAAGGTATTAAAAACAAAATATGTCTGACTGAAGTTTAAAAACTGATAGTTCTCTTAAGTAAAACAACAGTATTTTTAAATCTTATATCGTTACAGTATCAAATATTATCCTAACTATTAATTCTGCAAACAATTATCAATAGAGTTACCTTGAAGCTAATCGCAAAATACTCTCCGAGATATCAATTAAGATGCAAACCCAAGTTTTGCGGAAACACAACTTTCAATCTAAATCAACATAGAGGGCTGGAAACTTATAATCGCCAACTGGTACTAGAGCTGCTCAACTTTTAATAACACAAAACTCTCTTTTAGTTATATATTAGTTTTCAAAACTAATATAATTGGGAAGGATATCCAAAGCTTTTTTTACTTTTTAATAACATAGTATTATTATTATTTGCCTTAAAAACCATCTATAACGTCCGGGTCTTAAAATAGTGGCAGAGATAACTAACTCACCAATATATTTTTTTAATGTTATACATAGATTTTCTGTAAATAAGTAGGAAAACAAAGTAAAAGTATTAAGAATGCCAAAATTATTTTTGTTCCAACACTGTTTGTCCCAAAAATTATGTAAGTAATGAATTTTGCATTACAGCAAACACGAATAACTATTGTGATCTTTACAAATAAGTTAATTACATATTTTGATTTGGATTTTTGCGGACATTTGCCATCACTGATTAGTAAAAAACAACAGTTCTTGTTTTTACTAATTAGTGATGGCAAATGTCCGCAAAAATCCAAATCAAAATATAAAATTACCATCAACAACAATGAATTTCAAACAAAGAAGTTAATTACAGTGTGAATCACAATAAACTCACGATTTTTATAATGAATTAATTTATAATACTGAACAAGTGAATGTCAGGTTTCTGTGCAAATATTTACTTTTCAACACTAATAAGTTCACACAATGCCATCATTGGACGATTTGTACCTCTAAGATGAGGATAACGATGTTGTAAATGGCTCAAATCAACATTCAGACTATCATTAGTCACGAGAGCGGGTAGCGACTGAGTCATTCAACCAGCAACATTCTTGTGAGTTGTGTTGAACACTGGAGATGAGCAATAGTTAAAAATAATACGTTAACAGGCCAAGGTCTATAGTTGCCTCAACCACTGACCCACAGATTTGTTTATCATCTTTAAAATTCATCTTCTGGGACTATTTTTTAATAAAGAGATGAATAGTTTTTATCGGCTCACAAGATGTTTATTAATTGATTATTGGGAAAAGTGACTATTACGGACTTTTTCTAATAATTCAGTTAATATGATAAACGAGTGAATTATATTTAAAAATATAAAATCTCAATATTTAATAAATAATTACGGTAGGCTACTGTCTTCCAGTCTTTGATAAATAATAGTTAAATTTCTCATTAAATAACATAGGTGCATAACTGAATACAAAAGAGAGTCGACTGACAAGCAAAAAAATTAAATGGAAACACGATATTTTACTTCTTGTGACCTATTTTTGTTTTATTTATTTATCACTTTTACGCGAAAACGAACCTTTCCGAAAAAGAATACAACTTGAAAAATGTAAAGCTATAAAAGAGGAGAGATACGTGGTGTTAAATTTTTATTTTTCTTTTCTTAATTTCATTTATATATTTGTACACGTCAAATTAAAAATGACGATTTATTTAACATAAAACAGAGCTGCTGAAAACACAAGTCAATATCAACACCCAAGTACCTAATCAAACACTATATTCCGCTCAGTACCACCATCAAACTCGATGCAAGCCAACAGTAAACATTAACAGCACTGACATTACCTCAACAAACCCGCAGTGGCTGGTTACAGGAGAAGGCTGAAGAAAGAAACAAAAACAAAGTGTAACAAACAACGGCTCCGGCTGAAGTTTCCCGCATACTAAAAACTGCGACCCCTCCACGCGACCGCGGCTAAAGATAAATATTTTGGCGGTCGGCCCGCGCCCCGCGCCCCCGCATGACGCCCGACACGTCACGGTCGCCTCACCTGTCCCGCTCGTTACTTCACAATGCAGGTACAAACTACTCTACCGTGCTGAGAGAAATTTTGACACGTTTAAAATCGGGATAAAGGTCAACAACGATCGAACTAAGTTTCAAGAAATACAGGTCGGGGGAAAAAAGCATGACCTTGGGCTTGGTCTTTCGAATTACAAAGACAATTGTTGTAATAAGCCCAGCCTGATGGATTCCGACTTGGAGGAGGATTTTATTCTAAGTAGAAACGTATAAAACCACACCTTAGCCATTGTGTATGGATTTGATATAGATGACCCTGAGTGTTAATGACACACTTATGACATAGAAAACCGGATGAAAAATTTGTGTCTCAGCTAGTAAAGATAGCCTTTCTAAAGACCAGTAATTTCTTCAAGGTGGCCATATTCTTGCTATCTACAGCATAAAATCACAATAATAAGCAACTGGAAGCAAGAACATAAACTTGCCGGTTTGTGAGGGATACTAAATAGAATAAGAACTAAGCTATGCCCTACTTTCAACGATCATCACTTCCATGAGATGAAAACCCTATATAACGTTAATCGTCAGAAAGGAAGTAACAAATGTCTCGAAATTATTTATGGGTAATAATAAGCATAATTATTTTCGCTGGTTTAGAATCTGTAGAATTGGTTGGATTGTAAGAGCACGAACATTCATTTCCATTTTAAAACAACTCTTGGCTTCATAATTATTTTCACTGAAATCCCGATGATTTTCTAAAGTGTAAAGTTTATTCGGAGAAAAGGTAAGTAGGTGCCAAATGAAGAGAGTGAGGATAAAGAATGACTAAATAATTTCAACATGCAGGAAATTAAATTTAAATTAGTTTTATAAATAGTATCATTACTAGTACCGAAAGTGGCACTTTCCGGTGCGCGCCCAAGTTTCATGTGTGAGGCGGAGCCGAACACAGGAATATCGAATTTCACGTGTGAGGCGAAGCCGAGCATGTGAAAGTGTGTTTCACGTACGAGGCGGAGCCGAGTACGGGAATAATTGGAGCAAGTGCCGGAAAATCACTTTCGGTACAAGTTATGAACGGTACTTTTCATCACGACGCAAAAATACACACAATGCTGAAGAAGAAACCTCAGTAAAATGCAAACTATTATATTTCTCAATTAACACTTTTTTATAATAACAAATTTACTATAATAAGCCTACATAACAACGTAAAAATTAGAAGTTCAAAGTTATGTTTATTGTGCAGTTGGTATTGGTTGAGAGATTTTAAACATGCGCTATAATAACAACACAGCAAAACTCATTTATACCTATTCCTGTTTTCGGTTTACATTGTTGAACAATAAGAACAGCTGATTTAAATTGTAAGAATAAACGGCAAAGCGACGTCAGAGCGCGCAGCGGGCAAATGGAAAACTAATTGAGAGCAAGGGAAAACAAATTTAGAGCAAGGGAAAATCAGCTGATCGTTTTTCCCTTGCTCTAAATTAGAGCTTGGGAAACGATAGTTTTCGTTGCTACCAGCTGACATCGAAAGTAGCTACTTTCGGTACGGAGTGATGAAAAGAAATTATAACTGATGTTATGAAGGGTTAACGGTTATGGTTAAATAACCAGAGATATAAATTTCTTTCTCATTGGGAAGTTATTTTTCTATTATTTTTCTACCAACAGGACATGCATATGTCTAACTCTACCCAAGCTTACCAGGTCAGAGAACTTTAAAATCACCTGGTTCTCCTGAAACACAGAACAAACATATAAATACTCTCATAAAAGCTAAACATTTCTGCAAAAATGTAACACAATTACACTTTTCTATAAATTCTACAATAAATAAAGCCCATTGTGTAGCAAGACAACCCTAAAAAATCGCAAATATCAAAATTGAAAGATCTGGTATTTTTAAAGTTAATTCACTATGGCAGAGAAGGGAGAGTTTAAGATCCGAAATGTATTAATGAGTGCATCAAGGGACGGGATGGACTTCAATAACTTCCTATCAGCTCCCGTATTGGCTACCTCTGTGTTTTCTAGTTCCATACTGTCGTCTGCAATGAAAGAGAATTTTTTTCTTTTCTCTTGGAGTTTGCCAGATCAAAAGAGAAAATATTCATTCAAACAATAATTAAATTTTATGCTCTTTAGGTTTTTATAGTCGTTGGTGTGGCTCAATTTTTGTTATGAGAGAGAGGTAAATTACTATAACAATAAGGACCAATAATTAATAAAAACTTGTAGTATTTTAAAATAAGTACCTGATGGACCGAGCCTTGCTCGGTGTTATTTCATGTTTACCAGTTCATCCAGTTACTATAAAATATTTCATTGTCATCAAATTGATAAATATGAACCTTTTTATTGCTCCATGGACTCGTCATCCCACTTTCTGTATTTTTCCTTGATGGCTGTACATTCCAAACAGCTGTTATGATTACTTCATTTGTTTACACTTTCCTTGTTTATTTTCGTTGCTATCACGGCCAAAGTTAACATTTTACAACTTTAAATTTCGATTTCTTACGTTATTAGATTTTCTCTGACCAAGTAATCTGCATAAAAGACGTTTTTGAGTCATATATAACTTATTTACAGACGTTTTAGGAAATCCTCGGAGCCGTTTTCGAGATAATTGTGCAAGCAAGCAAGCATACAAGAACGGACGATAACATTGCTCATATAAGAGTATAGGATTTACTAGTTCGAAAAATTATTATATTACTGATTTCTGATGCTGAATAAAATAATGACTACATTTTCAATTCGTTAGATTAGCAAATATTCAAAATTTAAATGGGTTCTTTTTATGTAATCACAAACATTGAATATGAATATTTAATTAGCTCAATTCAAAGTAATTTTATTTCTTTCAAAGAATATTTTACGAAAACCTTTTAAAAATATTAAATCACCTTGTTGATTTAGGGTTAACAAAGGACGGTTCAACAATGTAATTTACAAGTAAATGGAAATATTAAGCAAACAGTACCGCAAACACTATGGGAGAGTGATGTGGGGGGGAGGGAGGGGGGAGGGTTCGTGGGGGAAGGGGTTAGTGGAGACTGATGAAAGAGCGAGTCTTTCTCAGTTGGCCATTATCTTCCAAACAAACACTGTAGGCTCGTAATTTGACAAGACCTGATTCAAGTAAACCGTCGGGCCGAATTGGTAATTGATTGACAGCTAATTGTTTCCGTAAATTCCGTAGTTCCCGTGTATAAAAAAAATTCCTCACAATAATTAATCTTTGTTTTTTTACAAAATACCAATCGACCTACACTTTTCAACTCACCAATTTATGAGTAAATTTACAAAATTAAAATCTAAATTAATACTTAAAGTCCATTATTTTAAATGAGCAATTCTTGTATATATAAACAGGGTGTCTTGAAACCCTATGAACAAACCTACATAGCATTATTCCTTGGGTCAAGAAAAATACATTTACTACACAAACATGGGTCTATGGTGCCTAGTTTTCCGTCTGTCTGTATGTGTGTGTTTTTTACAAACAAATTCAAAACTCCTAAACGGCTTGAAGTACAGAGTTGAGATTTTGCACAAATGTTTATCTTATTAAGGTCTATTTTTGTTTAAAAGTATACCAAAATGTCATCAAACCGTTTCAAAATGGCGGCCATTTAAATTATTTGATGCCAAATTTCACGAAAACCGTTAATATAAACAAAAAATTGCAAGTTATATAAGAGTATCCAGTTATTGTAATCCAGCTACTTGGAGGTCACGAATTGTGGATAGTTATGAGCGATGGCTTGTGGACGCGGTGTTCCTTAGTGGGGATTAACGTCCGCACTATTGAGTACTCGTTCATGGGACCATCCTCATAATTAGACCAGTTCGTAAATTGTTAACCGAGGCGAAATCGTGGTTTGGATCCCACGTAAAAATGTAGGTCCCTTAGTTGCCATTGGCTGTTGGGCTATTAATTAACAGTCCTGTCAGCCTTAGTCGGCCTTAGTCAGTAACAAGACTACAAGATCGCGCCACAATCATCCTTCACTCATCTGTCATTCATACTTGGCTTAAAATACCTACCTGGGTAGGTCGCCATTCCAACTAATGTATCTAATGTATCTAATGTATCTAGAGTATGTCCATTTTATGTAGTTTTCAATGATACCTTATTTGTTGAGATTGGATAAATACTTACTGAGAAATTAAATTTTTTCGTATTGCCTGACCACTTTTCTCCATTTAAACAATTTCAAAATTAAGGGGTGTCCAACTTAACTGTGCCACCAGTGGTATCTCAGAAACGATTAGATATAGAGATAACTTTAAATGGGGGACTTCACCTACTTTTTTAAGACATTAAAAATATGAATTCCATTTTCTTATAAATGGTTGCCATTTTCCAATATGGCGGACAACTTTGATTTTTCTTATGGGACACGCTGTATTTTATGGCTTATTTGGATTCTACGCTTAATTTTAAGAACTTATTATTATTTGACATTTTTTGCTAAACTCAATAGTTAAGTGGATATAAGCCGCGTAAGTTTGATTTTTAACACATTTTAACATTGTTTATATGGGAAAAAGTGGTCATGCATTACGAAAAATACTAATTTCTCGGTAAATATTTATCCAATCTTAACAAATAAGATATCATTGAAAACTACATAAAATTGATTTACTTTTATGTACCCTGCAATTTTTTGTTTAAATTAATGGTTTTAGTGAAATTTGGCATCAAAAAATTGAAATGGCCGCCATTTTGAAACGGTTGATGATATTTTAGTATAATTTTAAACTAAAATTGACCTTAATAAGATAAACATTTGTGCAAAATCTCATCGCTGTGCCTTAAACCGTTTAGGAGTTATGATTTTGTTTGTGCAAAACACATACAAACAGACAGACGGAAAACTAGGCACCATAGACCCATGTTTATATAGTAAAATGTGTTTGTCTTGACCCAAGGAATAATGCTATGTATGTTTGTTCATAGGGTTTCAAGACACCCTGTATAAATCCTATCTCAAAAACGGCTCAAACGATTTTAATAACATTTTGCACGTAGATGTAGTTTTATTTTTAAGTTCGCCTACGTGGTTGAATTTGCTGTAGAAACGCAAAGATTTTTAGAACAATAATAAACACAGTTGAAAATTTCAACAAAGAGTTTTATGAGTTGCCAAGTTGGTATCGGATACGGAATGATAAATATGTACATAGTAAAATAATCTTCCAGCTGCTCATAAACAATCATTTCCCCGAGCGGAGCCCGATCCATAGGTTTGTCCATAGATCGAGGACAGAGTCTAAATAAATAAATTCAATACAAGTTGGTACAGTCAAAGTCAAATGACATGATCCGGGCTGTAAGCCCAGTGCTAAAATTAACACTAGCCTTATGGGCGAACCAGAGCCAAGTTATCTGCCTCGCCTGTACACAGCCGCCGCGCCGCCCGGAGCTACAGCCCGCGCCGCCGCCGGAGCCTCTGTATTATGCACGACGGTCATTACCTTCTCTGCTAGTTATTACTTGCGTCTCGTGTGTAGCGAATGCTCAAGATAACTTTTGTGCTACAAGATTTCGAGTAATATGTTTTCTTCTGTTTCCGTTCCCTTTGTGTGAGAAATATTATTGGGAAAATGTGTTAAACACATTATAGTAGATTAACTAGCAAAGAATTTAACTGAAATAAGTAATGGTTATAAGGAAACTGAGTAAATGTATTTATATAATAAGTAAAGGTATATGGTACCTATTTACGTAAATGTATTTATATAGGCCTAAATTTAATGTTTGAATGTACAGCTAATGGCTTTTTTAAGTATTTTAATTAATAAAGTTAATATTACTTTTATTAAAATTCGTAGCTTTTTTTGACCAAGATCCACTCAACACCGAAATTAGAGCATACAACTTCTCATTATTTCTAAAAAAATTATTAATTGTCAAAAACAATATATTTTGCAGTTTTATTTCATGATACATAACATTGGAACTTCAATTTATAATATTCAATAACATTAAAAATGACATTGAGTTTCAACTAAAAAAATGGCCAGAATTCTATTTATTTTTTAATGTAAAATAAACACTTCGCATTATTTTTTCAAATATTTTAAGAATACTTTGGATGGCTTACAGTAAAAATATCAACTTTACGTTATACGGGCTGTTTACCAAAAATATAGATTTAACTCTATACTGTTCACTTTTCCAAAGAAGTAAATTTCACTTTTCGTTGAGGTGTTTTTGCAAGGAAGGGAAAATGTGGCGCAAAGTTTATTAGGCCATGCAAACTTTATTACGATGTAAGCTAAGCCATAAAATCTATTCTCATATTGTGTGCACTGAAGCAGAGCCTGCAGCAAAGTGCTTGCTGACTTTGGCGATACCCAAAACATTGTTATTAGAACATTTTTTATCTCCCGAGCTTTTTTATGATGTCGTGAAAATATAGATATTATGCAATACAAAGTAATTTATTTCAACAAACTATTTATTAACTAAGATTTTTATTTATATGACAAATAATTAAGAATTAACTAATAGTAAGCAAAAAAAGTTTTTGCATATATTTCAAGAACTTTAAATCTCAGATGTTTAACGCAATTGTTTAGACAGAATTATTGAATTTTTGAGGAGGAGTTTAGGGAGATAAGATATATAAGAAAATTGTTAGTACTGATTGTTTATTACATCAAGTATTTGCATTCCTAAAAAGTATTTATCCTAACCTTCACTTATTAACAGTCAGAAACAAACAATAACATGTCAAAAAAAGGCTCAAAGTCAAAGTTTTTATACTTTGGCAGGTACAAACATAATTTAAAACACATCACTGTAAGTTCCAGAATGTGTCACTTCTTGATTTAACGCTTTCTGATTGTTACTTATTTCTTTAAACGCTATTATCTAAGAAAAATCTACAACTGTACAATAAACCTTTTCTAACATACCTATTTGATAATCTCCTTAACAAACAACTCACTCACAGAATATTATAAGTCGTAATATACGCAAAAACACATACACAAACACCACAAGCACTCGGTGGAAAACGGAAAAAAGGTCACACGAAATCTAATTTGAGCTGCCAAAGAAAACACATCCAAGAGGGAGTGAGAGCGACTCCGTGCCGATCTGGGACATGAGGTTCTGTGTCCTTTTACGGAGAACCAGTCACCTCCATCCAGCTGTACCGCCGCGCCGTACGGTGTAGTCTTACCTTCACCTTAGATGAGGTCATTGGTTGATAACCGGGGGGGGGGGGGGGGGTGACGTAATAATAGCCATTAGGAGATATGGGGTTTGTCTCGTTAGCTCATCAGAGATCAACAGATCTCGGGGCTTACAATACAGTTCATTTGTTCTGTACATTAAAATGACAATATCCTGACACAAAATTCAAGTAATATTTAAAAACTTTATTGAAAAGATACAAATACAGCCTACACTGTAGATCCATCCACCAAGCATTTTGATAATTAATGTTGGATGTTTTGAATATTCATTTCTTAGTTTTGGTCCAGAAATAAACACTATAAAGGGCAGATCATAATACCCATACATATAACCCCCTTTACACTTTGCTTGCAATATTATTTAAAGTGTTAGATCTTAGTGCTAGAAGTGTTAGTGTTTTTTAAGTGTTAGATTTTTACATACGCAGTAAAATAACTCGGTGCCAGATTTTAAATCTTATTCTAAGCTTGTATTATAAAGATGAATGAATAAGTATCAATAAAAATCAATACTCCTTGCTAATACTTTTTATTTAAACATTGTTTAAGTTATTTCGGAAGATTTAAATAGTGCTTATAGGCCTATAATAAATTGCAGGATATTACGGTATATATAGAATTGAATTTAAAAAATCGCGTCTTTCTGAGAAATATTATTTTGAAACAGTGATAAAAATAAGTTTAAAAGATTTAATGAAATAAACTATGTAAATGTTAAAAACTAGTAATAAGTAATTTATAAACTCATAGAAAAGCCTATCAGGCGAAACCCTCCTATTTTGAATAAATACGTCATACTTTCCTTAAAACAGTTTCTACGATGAAACTTCAACTGGTTGGAGAAAGATGAAACAATAACTTACAAAGAAAGTTTTAACAAAGGAAATAAGAAGTGACTACACCTTTGTTACTTCAGAAGACATAAATGTTTCACAAAGAAAAACAGAGCGAGAATTCTTTCCAGATTGCATTCATTTTTGCCATGTACCAATTACTGTTAACATGTTGTTGAACAATGGATACATTCTAAAAATCTTTAAGTACGAAAATTATAACACCTAGGGAAATGCTGCACTATACATTTCAGTTTTAATAAAAGATGAAAGTTTGAAAAAGTCGAAGTTGATAAAAAAATCCTAACACTATGTACTGTATTTATAATGTATGAGCTTAAACTATCGTAGAAATTAAATCAATTCTAGAGGTAAATCGGGCAAAGATTTTCTATAAGTGTTGATTGTTATAAAACGTAACGTTAATGTAATTTCATATGGCTTATTTTTAAGGACAATCATTTCATAAAACCAAGTTTCAGATTCATTCCTGCCAACATCACAAAAATCAAATTTTAATTAAAATTTAATTAGCGCAACCACTAAACAAACATCGGTTTTCACAAAAAAATGCACAATTTAATTATTAATATCCGTTCGTGTTTAATCAAAGCAATCAAACAAATTGGATGGATTATTGGGAAAGTCCTGAAAACAACATATTCATTCTAATTTTATATTTCCATGAATAAATAAATGTATCAACGAATTTTATCTCGCACTTTGAGTTCCTCATAAATATTTATTCGATATATTTATGACACTTAAACCTGGAGTTACTTTGCAATGTTTAGTGCATATTTCAAAACTGAACATTATTTTGATTTTGTTACGCTGAAGGTAGCGTCAATGGTTACGAATATATAGGATTACAGTATATTGACAATATTAGATTATGGAACAATCAGCTAAAAGCATCACTAACAAGTTTACATTAATGACGTTATGTGATTGCTGCCAAATGGAGGCAACCATAAACCTTCATTTCTCATTTTCAGCACCTTCCTGCAATCACAAAGACTGAAACAGTTCTTTATTTAGTAAGAAATATATTTTTTAATCATGATTTAAAGGCCAGTAGAATTAAACAAAAGATAAGGTGAATGGGAAATAATTGCTACAAAAGATTTTTCTGCGTAAAATGCTTAATAATTTATGACCCAATATTACAATATCCTAGATTTTCCCCAACGGCGGGCTTGTGCTAAAGTGGTGGGGGTTAAAAATATAACCCCCCAAAGGGTACTTTTTCAAATTTAAAGAGGACTAAATTCCCTACAAGTTGAGTAAATTTAATGGATCTGGAGATAGGCCCTTCACAGATAAACAAAATTCTTCCATTTGATTAACAAATGTCCTTTTGATTTAAATGAAAAATTATACAAATTTTGGAGGCCACTGGACAGAGCCCTAAATAGTCAGGAGGAAATAGATAACTTTATAATATTTTCCCTGCAAATTTACATAATATGGATGCCAAATTTAATATCAAGCGGCCAAACTGTCTTCGAACGTGTTTGCATGTAGTTATATAGGTAGGATGAGTTTGACGTTAATGGGCTCGCAAACTGTTTGACCGTTTACCACTAAACTTGGTATCCTTCGGTAAATTTGCAAGAAACATATTTTTCAGCTTCCTATTTCGTCATAACTGTTTATAGGGCTCCGCCCTAGTGGCCTCCGAGATCTTCAAAATTCCCATGTTAATCAAATGGACCTTTGTTAATTAAATAGAATAACTTGGTTTATCTTTTGTAGTAATTAAATTGTTTTCCAATTCGGTTTTGATTCTTCTGACCTATGGGATTGTTTTCATATTCTGAAATAATTAAATAAAATTATTCCCAAACGTGCGATTGATACTTAAACATTCGCATTGTTCTCACTACATTAATGTAAAAATATTGGTAGCATGCAAGTATTCTGTTGATTTAACACTTTAACGCAAAATCAATCTACAAACTTAAATGAAGGAGAAAAATGTTTATCACCAAAAAATGTAAATACATCCATAATTTTTGCAATAAAATAATTAGTAGTGATAATAAACGTTACAACAAGGTAACAACTCAAGGTACAACAAGGTTACAACTCTGTACTTCGACTTCTTTGTTTGCCATTGAATTTTATAATCATGTAATGGAGGATTGTAAAATCCTCTATTACATGATTAAGGATTGAAAATTACTCCTTTTGATTGACTGTAAAATCCTCTATGAAATTATATGAAATTTTAAAATATAATTTCATGTTAACAAGGAATCATTTAAGGAAAAAGGAAAAAAAAAATTTAAGATCAACACTTTTGACAGATATAAAAATCAAATTACGTTTAAACAGTGTGTAGCCTAGTTAAAATAAAATATCACAATTGTAAAACAGTTTTGATGAATCGGAAAGTTGTTATCATCTTAATAAATCAATCAATGAATGTACGATAAAATACGGTTTAAATATAAAAGGACGAAATAAATTGAGCAGTGACCTTCTCTGAATTTTTACGCTCGTTTAACAGAGTTTCACTTCAAAGAACTCCGAGGTTCAGTAAAACTCCGTAATTAAATTGTACTCAGTTAAGAGTTAGATGCTCTGGTAAAAGAATTAAAACTCATATTATAGAAACAAACTGATGTAATTCCTTGGCTGATTTTTATGTTAAGCGAACGATACTTAAAATTTTTTTGACATGATAATGTTACTTTCAAGCTAGTCCTAAATCAATATCAATGACAAACCTTTTCCAAAGATTTGGATAATTCAAAATTACATACAACTGTTCAAATTGAATAATCATTAGCTTCAAAGACTAGTAATATAAACCAATAATGATTATGGAGGGTGTTTTTTTAACGCAACCCAAAACCTTATTTTATCAGTGAAGGGTTATTCCCCCAAGATCCCCGGATTTGGCTCCACTATATTATTTTCTTTGGGGATACATAAAAAGTAAGGCCTGCGAAAACAATTCACAGGATATTAAGCACCTCAAAAGAAACTTAACAAATTTAATGCAAGAAATTCAAAGAGGTGCCTTGCAACACGTGATCGGGAATTTGAAGGAGAGAGCACAACTTTGCACAAATGCCAATGGCGGATTGTTTGAGCACATAACGTAAACTAAATGTGATCAAACTTAATCAATAGGTTGTATAAACTGTAAAAATCAATAAAAAAACTCATTTCAAATTTATATGTGCATTCCTGTAGTTTTACGCTTGATTGAATTCATTGTAAATACAAGCGATCACTGTGCTTTCTGTTTTTAAACACCACAAAAGACAACAAAAGAATAAATTAATTTATCTCATACCGATGCAGGACACTAAACTTACATTATACTAAACGATTACAAAATACAAGAAACACTAATCAAAATGAGGAAAAAATTTGATTTCATATAAAAAACCGAAGATATAAAAACTGACTTCAGAGACTCATTCCAGCTGAACAAATACTGGAGAAGGATGAATAATTGAAAAGCTGATCACACCTAGAGGATGAATAATTGAAAACCTGATCCACCATCGTGTAATGCTGTTGATGGAATTCCGACGTTTACTTGCTCATCTCTCTTTTAATTCAGTAACGAATACTTTTTCAAAATATGTATTAATTTTGGAGCTTTTCTGTAAAAATTCTAATAAATAATGTTGCATTCATGCACCCAATAAAGTATGAAATCCTGCGAAAATATTTTGAAACGTATTGGTTAACCCCCTTCCATTAACTCTTTATAAGTAATTGAACTCTCTTAAATATGTCTTGTAATTTATGTAGCATTTGGCGTCGAATTAACAATTATTCGTTGTTATAAAGTAAAATTATAAGGTTTAAATGACCTGAAGGCAAGATATAGAAACCACCATGAAATAAAGCCTTGTTAATAGTAATTAATTTCTAGTTTACACAGCAATATTTTTAATTTGCACGCTTTCGTATTCGATCTTTTTAGTTTCCAGCAATAATAATAATAACAACGATCTAATAATTTGGACAAACCCCAAGCAACTCCAAAGTAAATAAAATACGAACAGCTATAAAGATGAGATTTTGTCTCTAGCCTTATAACACAATCCTTATCTGATATTAGGACGTTGCAACGTCATACCAATGTGACACTTTACACATACACAGACTTATGTCTAAACAATTACCATTTGACTAACATAAATTTAATTTCACGCTTCAGAGAATAGGTAATTCGGAAACAAAGCCTGACTGAGTTGGTCTGGCGGACTTGATTACACAGTGAAATGAGATTTGCTGGCGGTCTGAACCTCCTGACGACCCAATATCTGGGTGTCTACTGTGTAAAAGGCAACATAGACTATAGGAGGACCAGTGCGGTGCAAGCTTCTGCCATACTGTAATATATTCAAACATATTATTTTCAACCAACTAATGAGAAAAAAATTTGGGCAATTTTATTATAATGTGATTGATCAGTGAATAGCTCTTAATGTTCACGTTATGCAGCGGTAATTTTTTTTAGCAAAACGAAAAACTTAAACCTCACTGATATTTTTTAAATAGTGTAACAGGAAGAAAAATTGTTAGTCCTAAGGTCAAAATAAGGACTTTCGCAGGACTGTGAGGACCGGTGGGCACTCGGAACTAGCTCAGGGTGACATTACTCAGTACATATAAGTACGTGTACGTGTTTATGTTACGTCACACAACGGAACGTGACGCAACAGTTGCAAATGCACGCAGTGTTACAGATGGGACTGTGTTGACCACCACAACGGGCATCTATAGTGTTTTAAAGCCTGCCAAATACGCACACAGCATTACATCGGTCTAAGGCGGGAATCGATAAGAAAAAAATAAATAATGGTATGAGAAAACTGACACATACTTTCTCCCTTAAAAAGGGAAGGTTTTACTGTAGAAAATCTATAATCAAATAAAATATATTTAAAATTACCCCACAAATACATAACAAAATTCATCGGAATCAGTTAACAATTTAACATTTTTAATATTTGCCATAAGAATAACATTAGACAACGTACTGCGTTTCCCGCTAAACAAAAATATCAATTATCTCCGCAACCAGTTGACGTAGACTGATAATTCAAAATACTGGACTATTTATTTTTTGGAACCAAATCTAATGGTTGTAAGTAATATTTTCTTTAGAAGTTACTTATTTTTTGAAGTTTGAAAAATATGAAGTTTTTTTATCACTTAAACTCCCATATCTTCTGAACCTGAGTTTTTACAGATATGCGGGTGGTGTCATTTTATTTGTCATCTTGGGTTCACCAAAAACCATAGAATTTTTATCAAAATCGTTAGAGCAGTTTTTGAAAAATTTTGATTTTTTTAGTTTTTTATAGGTTTTTAAGGGGTGAATACTCTTAAAAATCAAAAAATCAAAAAAATTAAAAACGCCAGGAGATATCATGATTTCATACCTACATGCAAAATTTAATGAAAATCGGACCACTGATGTCGTCTCTAGCTTTGTTTACCAACGCACAAACATCGACACGGACGGACAGACACCAGTCCGAAAACCACTTTTTTTGGATTCAGGGAGCACTAAAACGAATATTTCCACTAACAAGTCAAATTAGAAAATTTTGACGAAACCTATACTTTCTTCATATACTATGTATAGGGGGGGGAGAAAGTAAAAATCTATTTCAATATCATATCAGAATCTTAATTTTTATCAAATTTCCCCTATATGGGAAGAAGCTATCAAAATAATTTATCACATACTGATGGGAACGGGACGACTGCTACAAATTTTTGGTCTCTCTGTCCATGGCACTACTGCTCCGATCATTAGAGCGGATTAATCAGGGTCAACTCTCTTGGTTCGAAATGGAACTACTGCTCCAACCGCCCGGACAGGTAGTCGCGGTACATGGAGGGAAATCGGGAATCTAAATTCCCCGTCACTTCTGTTTGACTGTTATGCCCAAAGAACTATACTACTGGAACGCGCGCTGCCCATAAGCCGCGTGTTGTAGATTCCGGGCGCATGCAGCGGTGTGTTTCGATTGCATCCAGGGACGCGCGGGCTGAAAAAGGGCACGAAGCTGGCGCGTCCATCGTAGATATGCTGGTTTGACTTCCCGCCTTCTCGCCTTAACTCGAAGTTTATACCACTTAGCACTAAGATAAAAGGTTGAAATTTTGCATGTGAGGAGTCCTTTAGTTTTGAAAGGTAATAGTATCAATTATATTTCAAAAATAATTTTTTGTCTAATTTAAAACATGAGAAAACGTCAGAAGTTTTTATTCAACTTTAAAACTTGACACGAAAAAAGTAGTCGGCTGCTATTTTTTGTGTTTTTTGGTCAGGTAAAATAAAAAACGGTGGATATTGTTGCTAAGGAATTGAATTTCTTAAATAATATTTTTTGAAAAAAATGATAGCCGTAGTTTGGTTATTAACTTAGTTTTTGTGAAAGAATTTATCCGTGCTGCGCCAGGATAAAAACAAAGTCAAATCTAAACTGATGTTTACAAAAACAATGTAAACTAAAAAAACACAATTATAGTATCAAATTAAAGGTATGAATCTCACAATTACAATGGTACCAAATATAAATATGTTTTAGAGACAGTTTGCACATTGTAGGAACGTTACAAGTTTATTCCGTGGTTGCAGTAACTAAGGAATGTTAGGACAAGCTTCTAGGTTATCGATTGTTACGATGTGAAAACTGCCTCTAAACCATTTATGATTGGTACCATAGTAATTGTGAGATTCAGACCTTTAATTTAATGCCTTATTTGGAATTTTTTACCTTATTTGTACCCGGGCGGGCGCTAAAACGGAGCAAGAAGATGGCGCGTCCGCGAATGTAGTTCATTACTCCATACAAGTGATGATGACCTTAGATCACACACGAGGTTTACAGATTTTAAATAAAAAGGCAAAGTAATTACGGCACATTATGGTGTTTTCAAAATCGTTAATATGCAAACGACTAACGACGTTTTATCGATTTACTCAAGCTAACTGAAAAAAGGCTACCACCAACGATTTAACCTTGAGAATATGTAACAATTTCACAGGCGTTATTTTTAAAAATCACTTAAGCAATGACGAATTCCATGGAAGCCACAAATTATTGTTGATCAAATCCGTAGCTAATTTTTTTTAAATTATATCACATCACATTGCCAAACGGGAAACTTTTGAAATCACAAACAAATCTAAGTTGAGTTTAAGGCAAAGGTTGACAGTGTTAATTTTTTTTCTAACTTGTAGATTAAGCAACTGATGCTTGTGAAATACGCTGTAAAACTTGTCTTAAAATAAAGTACATTTTATATTTAAAAATTGTTTTATCTTACCTAATACATATTTAGACATTTTAGTCCTAATTTTCAAGAAAATGTAAAATTTACCAGTAACATCTTATAATAAGTCATAATATTCTGCATTAAAATAATCAATATGAAATATAATTGGTTAAAACAATTATCAAACGTTAGCAACACATTCATTTTGAAATATGACAATACAGTATTTCAGAGTTTACAAGGCGTTTAAAGTGCTGCAATAGGCTGCAACAGCATTATCGTAATGCCTGAGCCTTGGCGCGGCCTGTGTACCTGCCCCGCCCTGGCGCCTGCAGGCCCCCGACGCAACCGCGGATTCCGGCTCGCTCTGTAGGCCCAGCGCGCGTTCCAGTAGTATAGTTCTTTGGTTATGCCTCCTATAAATTAACAATTGCTTTATGAGTTGTCAAGTTGGTTACGGAATAAAAACAAAATGTAAACAAATTCAGTCACGAGTTTCATTGGAACAATGAGCAAAAACTGAACCCAGATATTTTCTGATTGAATTTAGACCAGTATGCGATCTCTAGTATAACATATACAAACCAACACCCCATCGATCCACTTATTGAAAATTGATTTACAGAGTTTCAGACCTCAGGTAGCGCGTTAGGGGTTGGGTTTTCCACACATGCAAAACTGTGGAATGTAACTAGACCGCCCCCACCCCTCCCACGCTCTTTGGCTGAGGTATTTTTTGGGGGTTGGTGTCACAGTCTTGTGAGATATTTCGGTGTGTAAAGATGGAAAGTAAAGAGGTTGTCTTTACCGAAAGTGAAAGAGGACAGGATTGTTTATTAGTTAATGGATTTTGTTCGATTTAGTTTGTTAGTCAATTCAAATATCAGTAATTGTTTTTCAATGTATTATGTATTATCACAGTTTCACATTTAGATGCTTTATGATTGTAAATAGAACAATTATTAAATATAATAATTTGTCTTGGATAGCTAGAAAACGTTCTCAAATGTCCCTCTGCGAAGGGAAAGTGATAATTGGGAATGTCACGGTGCCCATCTGGCGTTCTTTCACTGTTTTACGGCCTCAACCCTTTATGTGAGGAAGGGCATCGGACAGTCAGTTGTTAGCAGAACTCATCCTAGGACGGAGGGAACAATCACTCTCTCCGTATTTCATTCAATTCATTTTAGTAGTTTTCAATATATTCAATTTCATCTTAAAATACAGTCCAATTTGTAACTAACAGTTTTTACAGTTTATTAAATCATAGTTTTTTATCCAACCATATTTTTATTTATTTTATAATACCAAAAATTTGACGCCACAACCACGCGTCGCGACAGATTTAGTTAACGATTTTCACCCAGTTATCCCTATCTTTAACCACCACCATAAAACTTTTGTTGTTATACTTGACTTTGTGTTTTTTATTATTAATATTAATAAATTTATACTTTATCACTTTATTTCTTGATAGAATTTGAGATTTTTACTAATCAAGTCTCAATAAAACTGATTTAATTTTTCAATCTATTAAGTATACAAGTGCAAGTGTACCCGGGCGTGTACTTCATCAAGCTGAGATTTTAATTAAAAAAAAATGAGTAAGGCTATGAAGCCATATTTAAGTATGGTTTGAATTATCGTCACTTAATGTGAAAATAGGCTTGCTTTTAACTCAGGAACACTTCATTAATAATGAACTCGGGAACACTTTTATAGTATCAATAGTATCGAATATCTTTCAAATATAATTGTCTTATTTTTTAATAATTATCTTTTTTTATATTTTATCATGACTATGTAAAAGTATAACTATTAACTTCTACTCTTCAAAATACTCGATTCGAAAAAAAACTCGGGAACCCACGAGTATTTTCAAAAACTTGACGACTTAAAAAATCACTACTCGCACACCCCTATTACAAACAAAAGGATATTCAATCCGAAGTTTTAGGTTTGGGGATCAGAAAAAGACAATAATTCGAAAAAAATGCAAATTCATTTAATTATTCTATTTGCTGACATTCAAAACAAAAACGCGTCCAGTTTAAACAGCTTTTTATTGTAAACAGCCAAGCGTCAACATGCTCCACAAGAGGTATAATAACTTTCCTAATTTTGTTAGATCTCCCAAGATCAAGTTCAATAAGCAGTATAGCAGAGGGTCCGCGGGGACAATATAATTCCCGCTTTCCCGTTGTCTGGCTACCTGGCGTCGACTACCTGGCCGGGCGGTTGGAGCAGTAGTGCCATTTCGAACCAAGCAAGTTGACCCTCGTTAATCCCCTCTAATGATTGGAGCAGTAGTGCCATGGCCTGAGAGGCCAAAAATTAGGAGCAGTCGTGCCACAGCCATACTGATACGTCGAATATGACACTCAGAGATATCATGCATGGGAAAGTTGGTCTCGAATCTCGGAACTAGGCTTAATACTTGACAGGGTCAGTCAGCCAACAGAGCAAAAGAGGCGTTCGGATTTCAGCCAATATTTCAAAATTTTACTTTTCGCTCCCCAAACTATCTTGTTATTTCCATTAAAATGGTCTCTCTTTTAAATTATGTGGTCTAAATATGCGTGTTTTTGAATAACTGAATTGAAAGGTAAAAAAATATTCAAGTGCAAAGCTTCTAACACGGTCAATGGAAATACCGTGGCTTCTAACATACCCATTACAAATAGTTGTAAATCGGTACACATAGGAAACCTGAAATAATAGATGGATTTAGAAGTACATAGTTTAATGTATAAAGACAGACGAATCAAATAATTATGACGTGGTAAACGGTTGTCCTAACGAGGTCATAAATGACTAACTGATGACGAATAAATTGAATCATAAGTAGTTAACAATTGAAATATAACCGACACTATTTCTCGTCCACGAATAACTTTTTTCTTCAAAATTATCAAGCTAAAATGAAGTTTTTATCAGTAGGATTTATTAAGTTGTAATATACTGTAGTTTAAAATTCCTATATCAGTCTACAAGATTCGCTACATATCTAACACTAAAAACAAATTCCTCCAATATTACATGGATTTAGTGTAGAAAGTTTACTTAACAAAAAATTATTTACAAACATGTTCTTACCGTAACTAAAATTCCCAAACCAACATGTCTATCTATACTAAAAAAACTTCAACCGATTAAAGCCAATACTGTATACAAGAATATATTTCAGATCACAAATCACAATTGAATAATTTTAATTTTCAAAATTTACGCTCATAAGAAACTAGAAAACATTGATCGCTACTGCATTTTACAAAAGGAATAAGGCCAGAAAATGAATCTTTACAAGTAAAGCAACAATAAAAGGGGCTTTGCGGAAGCCTTCACAGCTGGAACGTTTCAGCTTTATGCTCGGGAGTAACATGTTAAAAATTCACGGCACGAGGCGAAATTCCAACCCCCCCCCCACCCCCTCCTCGAGGCGCTGAACTCAGTTTGCAACAAGCCATGCACACCTGACCGCGAGTTTGTTTGACCCATAGTAAGATTTTAATTTAGAAAAAAATAGAAGACGGTTGGTTATTAAAGAAAAGTTCCTTACTGAAAAGAAAGATTAACAGAAATGTAAACTTGATTTTTTTTGAAAAATTTAACATTTTAACAGGGTCGATCTTTGTTTCAGATAAAACCTTGCAACTCCCGAATAGTTTTTGTTGTAAATTTTACATCTTTCGTAAAGGGCGTGTTTTATGCGAGCGACTATTTCCCCTTACGACCATAAAACTTGCCGAAGCACCTCCTCCATCCCACTCCCTTAACCCTTCCCTTCCGCATATATTTACTGGTTCAGACCTGATGATTCACTGTGCGAGTACATATACTGAGGATTAGATAATTGTTTACTTACAGACGACTGACACATACAATAATTGTAAAATATTGTATACATTCAAAAAATAAATGAATATGTATTTATGAATTTGGATATGAATTTATGAATATGAATTTATACATGAATATATTTATGTATGGTTATGAGTTGAAATGACACTTATTACTGTTCAATAAATAAGGTTTACTGATGGTACAAATGAAATCTTACACGTATTAAAAGCTGGATTATTTACAGTATCTATTCAGAAAATAATTGAATATGGATATGAATATCCAACAGTCAAAAAAGTTGAAATGACAATACTCTTTAATTAATATGGTTTAATGATGGTACGAATGGAAGAAATCTTACAGGTATTAAAAAACTGGATAATAGAGTTCCATTATAATAATTTCCTTCCAGGATACCACGAAACAAACAAACTAGAAACAGGGGCTGGATTTTGCGGAGCAGACTCGGTACACCAAAATCATTGTTACAGTTGGTGCCAATTAAATCTTAAGGCCCACGCCGTCCATATAAGCCTAATGCTATAATTAACAGTCTTACGGATGGACTGGGCCTTAAGACTTGGCACCAGTTATAGAATTGTAATGGGAATTACAATTCCTGCCTATTTGTCTCGTTAGTTGTTAGAGTTGTAAGCAAACATACTTGTATAGAAATATGTATAAAAAACACATCACCAACAAAATATTGTTCTTACGCTTATTATTGACCCTGGTACAATAAAAAATGAACCAATTCATAATCCATCTGTAATTTTCAATGTATTTTAGTATGATTCAAACAAAAAAACCCTTAAACAATGCGTCATACCGGAACCAACAAGAACACAGACAATTAAATAACCACGGCGTATCTAATTCAACCACAACGTTAACAATACCGTAATTACAACGTCAACAAAACGCCGTTTGTTGTGAAGGGCAGTTAGCGATAAACTAATTACTCCGACAATCTGACATGCAATTAATTGTCTAGATTAATAATTAATTAATGTTGCATATTCTCGGCCAGCCAGGTACTGACAGCAAGGCTGCGGCGGAATGCAGATGACCCGATTATGCAAACTAGAGACTTGGTGTAGGGTAACTTTCATAGTATTGAATCGGTGCGTGCCGTTAACTTCAACGATACTGTCGAAGCCCATAATAGATCTGGGGAATTTGGAGGAAGAAAGTAAAAACAAATGATTTTTTTAAGTTTTCCTTAGGTTGACATAAATGTGCACATTGACATTATGTAATATTTTTTTGCTCAAAAACAACTTATAAGTTGCACTGCCGGAAAAAATTTAGTTCCATAAAATGATGATTTGAAGCAACCAATTTTAACGCTGCACACTGCAGTGGGCCGATGATTTTAAAAACGGATCTAAGGGTACCCTTTAAATGTCAGAAATATTTTTTTTCAAAAACAAGTTATTTACAAGTTACACTGCCAGGAGAAATTTTATTCCATAAAAAAGATAATTTGAAACAACAAATTTTGACGCGACACCTTTTAGGTTGTTATAATAGTAAATATATAACTAGCAAAAAAGGTTGATTTTTTTGCGTAGAATACTCGGAAAAATAATGAATAATACTCGGCCCACCACGTACTTATCATTAACAAATATGTTTTATACAGGACACCTCGGATTATCCTGATTAATGTGGCGGAACACCGATTCGGATGACAAAAAATCCGGATAATCCGAGATCATTACAATATCACCTAAATAGCGATCGCATACCTTAGCCCCTACTAAATTGGTGCTGCAAACGACGTATCAAGACTGTACAACATGTTAATCTTTCAAATTTTTCAGGGGTTTAGTTTAAAAACGTTCATAAACATTTTGTAATGTACTGTATAGTCAATGTTGTTCCTTCAATTATATTGATTATATTGAATACGAGCAGTAACGTGCATTTTGCATTCTACTATTAGAAGGCGCATTTCACCCGAAAACTTGCAAAAAATCATGTTCTTGCCAAGATTTTAATTTTTTAATTTCTCGGATTGACCGGTTCGGATAATCCGAGGTGTACTGTATTTAAATGTCTTCATTACTTATGCTTATCTTATAATATCATTTTTTGTTTACAGTTAGTATAATTTTCTGCTTTAAGAAAGGAACAGAGAGGAGAATATTTTATGAGTGGAAAATCTTTACAGAGGGAAATGAAAACAACAGCCATGTTGTTGAGCGGTTGGAAATTGTTTTGCTGAGAGGAGTAAGACATAAAATTAGTTTTCTCCCTAAGAAGATAATACATAGAATCCAGTATCATCCTTAGTAACAAAACATTTCATAAACGTTTCACTACATTTCTCATTAAGTCGGTGCCATATTTAATCTACTTCTACTGATTATATATTTAATTTCACTTTTTTGCTACAAGTTAGTGAATAAATGGAAGTCCAGAAGTTTGTGATGAAAATTAACAAATAACACAGGGATAGAATTCGTATCCGGATCCTAAATTATTAAGGGTTTACCTTAAAGAATTGTTCAGGAAATTCAAATAAACAGGTTACAATAACAGACAGAAACAAAACAATTTAAACGATTCCCTTTAAAAATAAATGTTTACGGCTCCAGAAAAACGGCTAAAATTCTCAGAGAAACTGGCTTTGTTTTCAAAAAAACTTTCCGAAATGGCTTAAGCTTAAAGCGTTCTCGTTGTATTGCCGGGAAACAATCGTCGGGGGTGGTTTGCCCCCCTCCCCTCCCACCAGTGATCTGTCTGAACCCCCCCCCCCGCGACCACCGACCATCAACCACCAACCCCCAACCACCAACCCCTCGACACTTGGGCAATGTTACAATCGCCTGTAAACCCCTTCAGATGATCCAATGCCGTCCCACTTACGATCCCAAAGTTTCCAAGTCATAACACTTTAAACCCGGTTGGCTGTCGGGAGTGGCCTGATTATCCGTGTGGAATGTATTGGGACGAACATCTTGAGTTTTAGAGGCGATTCTGAACCGCAACTTGTATAATATCTCACTCACACGACGCTTGATGCTCAGATCAAAAGTTTCAATGAATATATTTATACAAATAAGCAAAACACATAAATCAATAAATAACGTCCTCATTGCAGTGATTACGGAGCTATTTTGCAAGACAACTCGTAGCAATATAACAACAGAAAAAGCAAAACTTAGCGAATACGTTACTTTACTTTCACTAAATTATAATATAATATTTTAATACTTGCAGAAAGCGCATTTTCTGGATCCGCAAACGTACAAAACCCCTTTTCTGATTCAACGTAAACGTACTTAGAGGTACCATGCCCCAGGCACTTTAATGAAGGAATTCTTTGTCTGGAGGAATAAGAAATTACAACGAGACGGGTTAACATCAGCAACTTGGCTGGCATTAGACAAATTAACTTCTGTGTATGCACTGTTTGTCAAAGTGAAATCTTTGATATTAATACATGTATACTGTGTCCCCAAAAACCTGGAAGAGGCAGCCAAGTCCACTATGAACACGGAAAACTAACACACTTACAACGCTTTTTTTAGTTTTCTTACTATTTTAGTGACCACAGAGAAACTATTCTATATTTCTGCATACAAAATCGCATTGGTTTCTATTTCCATGTTACATATATGGAAATATTTCCATGTTAAATATATTAAATAAGAGGTAATTTAAAAGTGTCGTAAAAATATTGAACATTCAATTTATATTTATTTAAATTTATAATTTACGTACTTCAAAGTAGTAGAAACTAATTATTACTGTATAACTAGCGTACTGAGTCTTACTCGGTAATCCATTATTTTTCCTCTCTGAGCCAAATCCTTATTCTTTTACTGTCATAAAACTGTCATAAAACAGGACTAGGCAGCTTTAGTTATTATATTTAAATTTCTCGTTGCGATTTCGTAGTCAATTTGACCAATATGACCCTTGTACACATTTTACAATTTTGAAACTAACATTTTCACATTAAATCTTAAGTTACTAGAGTTTCTTTGGCCAAGTAACTTTCATAAAATAAAATCTTTAGAAAAAAAGTATTCAAAATAAAAAAAATCCTCGGAGCTGTTTTTGTGATAATTGTGGACACTAGCAGGGAAAATAAATAGTTTATATAGGCCAACCTATTAGTATTAGTTTATGAGTATAGGCCAACCTATTAGTTGTATCAATTCATTTTAATTTGCTATAAAAGTTTTTGTAAAAAATCGCAAAAAAACATAAGCTAGAAAAATGCACTGACCACTGGCACAAACAACCAGTAAGAGATTGAATTCCACAGCATCCGTTTAGAAGAGTTAGTTATAGAAACATTAAGAACAATTACAAACCATCACTAGAACGCTATTAAGACTTTAGTTAATTGATTGGCTCCCAACACGAGGGAAGTTTTGACACCGCTTTCCACGAGATGTTCACGAGTTATATCATAACCAAAGTTTGATAGAGTTTGCAACTTGCCACACCTAATCATTACTTGACAACTGATCATTATCTTCAAGCGGATGTATTACGTCATAAGACGTGAGTGTTAAGGTGGCAATGAATAGAAAAAAATTTATTTACTGACCACGTAATTCAACCTCAAGGTCAAGGGCGTGGAAGATTTTCGTTCTCACTGAAAAAATGCATTCATATCCTTTTGACTAACTCCACTATACATTCTGCTACGACATGCGTATTTCGAATAAACAATTCGTGTTCAGAATTTACACATGGGTTAAAATTTACAAAGGATTTTTTATTTTGCAATTTTTTATAAAAGGTATTCCTACAGCTAAACTCAAAATGTTAGTGCCTAACCCTAAGAACTCACGACTAATAATTACTTGGTAACATTAAATAGATTTCTGATTAAGAGTTTAGGGAGAGTAATTAACAGAAATTTAATCGGAATTGGGAATATTCGTCTAACAGGAAGGGTGTGACAAAACCACACCGTAACAAATAGCTACACTCTAGAGATTTCAATATAGCTGTTTAACTGAGAAAATATTTCTGGAAAAAGCAATTCACCAAAAACTCACTGTCACTTTTAAGATTGACGGGATGCAAGTTATAAAGATGTAAGAGGTAAAGGTGTCACATTTAGTTACTGTCTATTTCATAAATGCTTTTAAATATCAGACTCGTTAATTACTTTTGTTAACTAAACATTTTAAAAATAAGTTTTAGCCGCTAGTAACAGCTGAAATCAGACAACCTACTAAACCTGTAGAGCCCATCAATAATTCTTCAAACAAATTATTAATTGTAGTATTCTTTTCCTACTGTTATAAAGCCCGTAAAATGCTGCGTTTTGGAAGACTGGCAATTTTTATGAAAGAATAACATTCAGTTATAATAAGCTGTTTAATATTTACAAGCTTATAGTGGGAACATCATTGCAAGCAAACTGCAACAATAATCTAGTACCGTAACCGATAGAGGCGATGAGAATGCTGACCATAACCAGCCACTATTTACCATTTATGTGGTAAATCACAAGCCTAGAGAAGCAAACGCTAAATATTCAACGGCCAGTCGTAAAATATAAAGCGACCGGAACATTCATAGCACTTCTCTATTGTCCGCTGGGAAAATGCAAATCATAGACCGTAGCCTATTGATAAAGGGCAGAAATATTACGATTTCCCATCCTGAGAACAATGCTACTCTGTTTTATAAGCTGTGTATATGCAGATTCAAATAATTTGGCCTAGTCCGACCGTAAGACTAATGTTGAATTTACCATTAATTTACGGTCAGGCTTATTTGATTCGGACCAAACATTCTTCTTCCGTCGCTCTTGAACACAGGTCGATGAAAAGTATAAAAAGCCAATTATTGTAAATAATCAACAAAATTGTCGCACTTCAGTTAAGCCTCTGTCCGCGTGGTGTAGACACACGTTATTATTATAAAGATAAATAGTAGTGAGGAATATCAGTAGGGTAACTTAATTAAAAGATGCGTTAAACACGACAAAAAATCGAGTATTCATTTAATATCTCTTTACATGTGAATATTCAATATTTTTACGACACTTGGAAATTACTTGCTTTTTATATTCAACATGGAAAATAGAAACCAATGCGATTTTCTATGCAGAAATAGAATAGTTTCTGTGTGGTCACAGAAAACTAAAATAGGAAGAAAACTAAAAAAGTGTTTGAGTTTTCTTTGTTCATGGTGGACTTGGCTGATTCTTCCAGGTTGTTTGGGGTATAATACAATATGTCCATTAATAATGAAGATTTTAACTTTTACTTACAAATATAATGCATACACAGAAATTAATTTCTTTAATGCTAGCCAGGTCACTGATGTTAACACATCTTGTTGTAATTTCTTATTTCTCCACACAAAGAATGCCTTGCTTAAAATGCCTGGAGCATGGCACATCTAAGTATACGTATACGTTGAGTCAGAAAAGGGGTTTTGTACGTTTGCGGATCCAGAAAATGCGCTTTCTGCAAGTGTTAAAATATTATATTGTAATTTGGTGAAAGCAAATTATAAAATATTTTATAAATGTTGCCGTCTCTATAATTTTTATTTTGATGGGAGTTGTCTTGCAAAACAGTGTAAGCTGGTAATCGCCTTATAAGGTATTATTTATTAATTTAAATGTTTCGATGAATATATTAATTCAAACTTTCAGTTTGAGCATCAGGCTTCGCGTAAGTGAGATATTATACAAGTTGTGGTTTAGAGTCGCCTCTAAAACTCAAGATGTTCGACCCAAAACGTTCAGGATCGTAAGTGGGACGGCATTGGATCATCTGAAGGGGTTTACAGGCGATTGTAACATTGCCCAAGTGTCGAGGGGTTGGTGGTTGGGGGGTTGGTGGTTGGCGGTCGCGGGGGGGGGGTTTCAGACAGATCACTGGTGGGAGGGGGGGGGCAAACCACCCCCGACGATTGTTTCCCGACAATACAACGAGAACGCTTTAAGCTTAAGCCATTTCGGTAAGTTTTTATGAAAACAAAGCCAGTTTTTCTGAGAAGTTTTGCAGTTTTTCTGGAGCCATAAACATTTATTTTTAAAGGGAATCGTTTTGAATTGTTTTGTTTCTGTATGTTATTGTAAACTGTTTATTTGAATTTGCTGAACAATTCTTTAAGGTAAACCCTGAATAATTTAGGATCCGGATACGAATTCTATCCCTGTGTTATCTGTTAATTTTCACCACAAATTTCTCCTCTTCCATTTATCCAATAACTTGTAGCAAAAAAGTGAAATTAAATATAGAATCAGTAGAAGTAGATTAAATATGGCACTGACTTAATGAAAAATTTAGTGTCTTAAAAGAAACGTTTATGAAATTTGTTGTTATTTCTAAGGATGATACTGGATTCTATGTATTATCTTCTTAGGAAAAAACGAATTTTGTGTCTTACTCCCCTCAGCAAAACAATTTCCAACCGCTCAACAACATAGCTGTTGTTTTCATTTCCCTCGGTAAAGATTTTCCACTCATAAAATATTCTCCTCTCTGCTCCTTTCTTAAAGCAGAAAATTATACTAACTGTAAACAAAAAATGATATTATAAGATAAGCATAAGTAATGAAGACATTTAAATATAATACATATCTTTTAATTATAAGTACGTAATGGGCCGAGTATTATTCATTATTTTCCGAGTTTTATTCTATGCAAAAAATAACAACATTTTTTGCTAGTTATACAGGGTGTTCAAAACATGTGGGGCAATAATTTACGTAGTGATTCCTTGGGTGAAAATAAGCAAAAAAGTTCATATAAACATAGGCCTTAAAGTGCTTCGTTTTCCGTATGTAAGTCTGTTTATGATATTTTCATATTTAATCATATCTCACAAACCACTTAACATATAAACTTCAAACTTGGTATATGGATAACGACTATTAAGAACTGTTTTTGTAAGAAGTATCAAATTTCTACTTTGTACCACTTCAAAATGGCGACCATTTTTTGTTTTCATAGCAACCAAATATCTTAAAAACCGTAAATTTTACAAAAAAAAATACAAGAGACAAAAAAGTGGAAAAATTTAATTCAATTAATGCTGATATTAAGATTATGATAGTCAGACAACTAATAATGGAGGAATTTCAACTGTTCTGCATAAAAACATGGTTCCTTGGAACATTCTGTCTAAAAATTGCATGTTTTTATGTGGAAAATTTAAGAATTCTCCATTATTAGTTATCCTATTGTTATAATCTTAATATTATCGTTAATTATATTAAATTTTGCAACTTTTTTGTATCTTGTATAATGTTTCTAAAATTTACAGTTTTTAAGATATTTAGCTTTGAAAACAAAAAACATTAGCCATTTTGAAATGGTACAAAGTAGAAATTTGGTACTTCTTACACAAACAATTCTTAAGAGTCGTTATCCATATACCAAGTTTGAAGTTTATACGTTAAATAGTTCCTGAGATATGATTAAATGTGTAAAAATCACAAACAGACACACAGACGGAAAACGAAGCATTTTAGGACCTATGTTTATATGAACTTTTTCGCTTATTTTCACCCAAGAAATCACTACGTAAATTATTGCCCCACATTTTTTGAACACCCTGTATATATTTACTATTATAACAACCCAAAAGGTTTTGCGTCAAAATTTGTTGTTTCAAATTATCTTTTTATGGAATTAAATTTCTCCTGGCAGTGTAACTTGTAAAGAACTTGTTTTTGACAAAAAATATTTCTGACATAGGGGAACCCTTAGATCCGTTTTTTAAATCGGCCGATGATTTAGCAGACTTGATTTTAATAACTTGATCTAGTCCGACCATAAGACTAATGTTAAATTTACCATTAATTTACGGTTGGGCTTATTTGATTCGGACTAAACATTCTTCTTCCGTTGCTATTATACACAGGTCGATGAAAAGTATAAAAAGCCAATTATTGTAAACAATCAAAAAAATTGTCGCACTCCAGTTAAGCCTCTATCCGTGTGGTGTAGACACACGTTATTATTGTACATATTTTAAGTTGTACGGAAGATCAGTAAGATAATTAAAATATGCGTTAAACACGTCTTAAAATCGAGTATTCATTTAAATATTGACAGGGGGAAATTAACATAACCGGGGGAGGGGGGGGAGGAATTATTATCAAAAGATTTGTAAATTATACAACTACTAATTTAATTCTAAAGAAGCTTTCCACCGTCAACTGCTCAAAGATTGATTTCCTCCAATCTTGCCAGTCTTCGAACAATTCAGTGTATTTGTGTTTCTGTATAACTGAGTACACAATACAACTTTTGATTATCAGTATACTTTTACAACCCTGTATATTTAATAATACAAATAAGTTGAAAATTTTGTAGTTTCGAACGTTATTTTTGCCTAAATCGTGTAATAAATTGGATACAAATGTATGTGTTATGTACATGACGAAACAGTATTGGTGACAAAACACAGTATTGCTTACTTTATCGCTTGCTTAATTTTATTGAAAAGGAAATAAGTATATTTCTAAACAAGAGTGGAAAGAGGGACTTTGCATGTTCGAGACGTTTTTTTATGTACTGTAGCCTAATATATTTGCACTCCAAGATTCATCGATCATTCCATATTGTCGAAAATAATATGCCAAACACGTTCACGTGTTTTATGAACGATACTAATCTCTACACTCCACTGAAATCAGCTGCACTCGTTTGTATCGGAAAAAAATTACAACATAAATATAATAAACAACATTCATTTTTCCATAGTGATCGTTTTTTTCGTAATAGGCCCAAAACAGAGTAAATTTTTGCAGATGATAAAATATTTGACACAACCAGGTCATTTCGTATAGCAAAAAAACGTTCTTATAAATAAAAAATTTGACCTCTGACCTATCCCTTGAAAGAAGTCGCGCCAATAGCATCACATGCCGTTTGAGAGGGATGCGGATATGAATATATATTCACCCTGTACCGATATTATATATTCATCCGGGCGGTCCGTGTCGATACGAACACGACAACAGGTCCGGAGTCCGGAGTCTGGGGCCGCGTGAGGTCAGGGCGCAGGGGGTGGTTGCCCCCCCAACCCACCCCCCAGAGGATCACACCCTCCCACGCAAGCTGCTGCAGCTATAAACCGATAAAGGAATTTATTTTATGATTTTCTTTACGGGTTTATTCTTTCATCGATTAAATTTGCAACACGAACTATTATCTATATTGAGCAGTGCACAGGGTGTTCATAAGGGTTGGTCACAAAATTCGGGAATTTATACTCGAAAGAAAATAAAAAGAACGTTTTTTACTACAGGTCTTAAAATCCTGTGTTCGACTATCTGTCTTCAATGTCACGATTTTATACGTAATTTTACATAACGTTCAAGCTGCTTGGGGTTATCAACTTTAAGGACCAAAAAGAGCCTTTTTTGCGGTAGGTCATGATAACGCTTTGTATAATTTAAAAATAGCTACATTTATTTGTTTTAGTCTTCAAAACTTAACGTCTAAAAAACTATAAGTTGTATAAAAATTTCCATAAGTCAAAACATTTACTACCTGGAAAAAGCTAAAAATGTTCCTAATTTGTAGTATGAATAACACGATGAGGACCCGAGTTAAGTCCGCCCTCAATCGAAACGTTAAAAAACTTTATAAAATGCCACTGGATTATATCGCAGAAGACACAATTAATCTAGCTGAATCTAATGACAAACAAACTATATGGTTTTAGAGTGAATTATTAATATCGTATTATTGTTTTAAACACTTTTCCGCAATTTGTTTGACGTATTGCACCATCTCAAACTCCATTTTTTTAAAGAGATATTTTCTGACGTAAAGAATGTTTCTTGACATTTTCACTGCAAATTGTATCAAGGAAACATATATTTTCTGAAGAAGGACGGTGAAATATTTTGAATCGACTATGTCAATAGCCTTAAGTGTTCTTTTTAGGGATAGCTATGCGTTTCCTATAAAATGTATTTTTACAAAAGAATTTACACATAGAACCCTAAAAAAACCCCTAAATAAAATTGAAACATAAAAAAATTATGAGAAAAAATTTAGCTTCCCAACAATGCGTAACACTGCAGGTTTCCTCTCCCACACTTGCATACGCAGCAATAGCTTTTGCCCTTAGGGAGAGTCGCTAAAAGGGGACAATGTAAAATTAAAACTAATACTGTATGGTACACATAATCAACTCTGCTTTCTATCTAGAGTCAATGGTGTAAAACTGATTCAGTAAACATGCTCAAATGCAAAATAAACCATTAGCATTTGCAATTTTCTCTTTACGTTTTTTATAGCCTACAGTAATAAGTTTAAGTAAGTACAGGGTGTTTTTTTTAAAACGCAACCCATTTTTAAAATTGAATAATTCATATATAAATATGAAATAAGTGTTGTTTTATGGTTCTTTCCGTTTTATACAATCTATTATTTAAGTTTGATAACATTTATTTCACCTTATATGCTCAAAAAATCCGCCAGAGGCATTTGTTTGAAGTTATGCTCTCTCCATCAAATTCCCGAACACGGGTTGCTAGGTACCTGTTTGAATTTCTTGCATTACATTTGTTTTGTTTGTTTTGAGGTACTGAATATTATGTGACTTTTTTTAGGCCTTACTTTGTATGTATCCCCAAAGAACATAATAATATAGTGGGGTCAAATCCAGGGATCTTGGGGGGAAATAATCCTTCACCGATAAAATGAAGTTTTGCTGGGTTGCGTTTTTAATGTGTGTGTCTTTAAGCACGATAACTCGCGTAAAATGGTCCGATCTGAATGAAATTTGCCACAGACATGTAAAGAGGTAATTATTCTACGAAAACAATTCAAAAGCTATTCAGTACCTCAAAACAAACATAACAAATTTAATGCAAGAAATTTAAAGAGGCACATGGCATCACAGCAAATTCATATTCGGGTATTTGATTGAAAGAGCATAACTTTATACAAATGCCAATGGTGGACTTTTTGAGCACATAATGTGAACTAAATGTGTTCAAACTTAAATAATAGGTTGTATTAAATGTAAAGATCAATAAAACAATACTCATTACGCATTCATATGTGCATTATTAAATTTTAAAAATGGGTTGCGTTTAAAAAAAAACACCCTGTATTATAATCTTATAAAATTGTTTGTAGCAGAATAGAAAAATTCAAAATGAACATGACTAGTTACGACGGCGTTCATATCTGACAGGTAATAACGACAGTGATGGGCACTATTTATTTGACATTCGACGGCGATTTAATATCATTCAGGCCAATAACTGCCAGCCAACGTATGGAACTGGATTGTTGATATTGGCTGCATTATAAAGGTCATAACTGGCCAATAAACTGTTACGTCATGAAATAACAATGGCAAAATGTGTGTGCGCAATCACAGGAAGTGTGGATACGTATGCTTTCTTCAATAAAGTTTGATCCTCATAAAATCTTATTAATAAACGTGAATCAATGTTGTACTTACTGACACCAAGAATGCTCCTTGTGTTATTTTTTTACCTAAAAATAAAAAGAAGCTATTAACATTGGATCCAAGTTGAATGAATAAAATTGGTAATACAACGATGGGAAAAGCAAGGGCGTGCTAGGATTTGCTGGGTTGCGCAAATTCAAAAAAATCAATATATTACTGTGTTTCTTTATTTTATTTTATTTTGTAAAATATATCCTCTATTCAGGAGGTGAGATTTTTTATTATAAAACTATAACGGACTACAAAAAAACATTATTATAACTTAACCTAAAACCGCAATAGCTTAAAACTTACTACACAGTAACTTCATTTCAACAAGAAAAACTAAAAGATCCGTCAATAATAAATTAATCTCCAATCAATTTCCAGTATAAAAAGGGACGCAACACCTTAAATAATAACAATGATTTAGTCACTTGGTAACAGCACAAGCAAAAATTATTTTTCACCACACTACGACATAATCACCTGTTTAAAAAAATGTTTGCGATAGCCAAAACCAGCTCTTTTCCGCCAGAGGGCCGAAAGTAGGCTGATCGTTCATTTGCTTGAAAAAAACGTGAGAGCATCATATAAGTATATGACATTCCATATGTTCCAAAGAAAGGATAGTTGCGATTATATGATTTTCATAGCTAAGTTTGTTTGAACCATGTCAAAGAAGTTGTATCGTCGCTCATAACCTCAAAGTTTTGTTTTCTAGTGTGTCAAATAAATAATCAGATTTTTAATGTTGTATGTTTAATTTAAACATGCATTAAATTATATAATAGCATACCTGAAAAATGGACTTTATTATCAAACAGAACATTACAAGAAAAAATTAAAAGTATTCTTACTGGAAAATGCCCATATAAAATTCAGGAAGTTCAAGAAGAAAATTATTGGACTAATTAAAATTATAATATAAGTCATAATTATAAATAAGATTAATTTAATATTGTCATGTATTTATATAATACCAACGACAATAAATGATTATTATTATTATAGGGTATATTTCATTGTGTAGTGTGGTGAAAAATAGCGTTCGCAGCTACACAGCCGGCAAAACTGTGGTGAAATGGTTTTGCGCTCTCGATTGTATTCAAATTCGAGACGAAGTTGAAACAAGATCTCGAGCCTGCAAAAGCTCATTTTAGGCCCTCTTTGCGAAGTATACTATAGCAAAATAAAAACCTGAAAATATACATGGACAAAATTGGATTCGAAAAGTCGTTGTTATATTTAGTTTCTTTTAGACTCCATGAACCCAGAGCGGTCCAACAGAGTGTGAACGACAGCACTCGGAGCGACAAAGCTACCCCGCTGGCGCTCTTTTACCTTTTTCCAACCAATATAGTGGCAATTGATTTTTTTTTAATATTGAAGGTAATAACGGTCAAGCGCGCTTTTATATGAAACAGGCGTTACCAACCGATACTAAAATCCCTATTCGTGTCACAACTCGGAAAACGACCAGTACGACTAAGCGCACATAAACGTATATCGATGAAGGGGTTTCTGCTCTTTTATCAGATGCAGGCATTTAAAAACTTCGTTCCTCGTTGCCGCATTTATTTCCTTTCTAATTAATAACCATTGCAATTTGTTATGGAAAGTATGCTTTATCAAGTGTAATTAAAGAAACCTAAAAACAAGAAAAGCGTTTTCTAACTTGCAATACTATACTGAACGTGTTAATATTATACAGTATTTTCGTTAGACTATGTTGATGATGGGGTTTAACTAACAAATAAAAAGTGTCAGCGTTGAGTAGAGGACGGTGATCGCAATCATAGTCAAATTTTACCTGACTACTGAATGTGGTTTAAAATTTTAAACCCCCCATCAGTCCTTATTTTTTGAGAAGAAAGTAATGTTTTGGGGTTAACTTTTTCACGTAACCTAACCCACCACCAGAGTGTCAATAATGGAGGAGAAAAAAATGCAAGGTATTCAATACAAGATGAATTGCTGAACTCGTGGGTTATGAATAGAGAGAACAGGTTTCCCCATGTTGCACCCCGCAATATGTTCCCTTCCGCTAACGAGAAAATTTAATGTAGTGACAAAACTTGTAAACAACTTGTTTAATCATTATCACCTCCGGATACAAGTAATAATGGAAAACATTATGAGGTAATTTACAAGCAAACACCGCCACAGGAAAAACACTCCAAACACGTCTTACGATTGGTAACTTTAACATTTTACATACGACAAACATAATTGAAGGGGTCCCCCGTAAAACTTTCTAAGCGACAAAATTTCAAAATCGGAGATATTCAGTGAAAAAGGTTCTCCAGGACATGAGCTACACCGTGGTATATTTTGTTTTGAAGATATTTGATTTGGTAGCCCTGATTTCGTCTGTCAAAGTTTGCTTGCTTCGCGAGACTGCACGGACTTTCTGGGTAATAACGTTCTATTCGCCGAAAGATGGAATCCCCACCGGTCGCTGCGCTGCGCCGGTGCGCTGTCACCCAAGGACCAAAATCGCGTAAATAAAAATAAAAGACGTGAAGAAAATATTGGAAAGTGGAAGGATAAGACCAGGATTGAATGTAGAAAAGTTGGATTACCTATATTTCAAAAAATAAGAAGCCAAGGCCTGGAAATTGCCCCCAAAAGAGGTGGGTATAATAACGTTTTAAGCACCACATTTGGATAACTTTTAGCGAAGTGACGTATCACGTTTTATTAACAACATTACGTTTTTGTACTTTTACATAAATAAAATTGTTTTATATTCAGTTTTATTTTTGTTTCTGTCGGTATTCCTACTCTCCCTTATGTTTTCTTCCAAAGTAGAAGAGCAGCGCCAGTCATTTAGAACGTTATAACCCCTAAAAAAACACTAAAATGTTTTAAAATGCTTGATGGCAAGTACAAATTCAATATAATGCTACATTATGATGTTATAAATAGGGTGTTAAAAGATTATACATGATTATAAATTCTAACCTTGAAAAAACCGTAAATTTTACAATTCAACTTTCAACCCTTGATTACTCAAAACTAGGTTTTTGTCGTTTAGAACGTTTTACGGGGGACCCCTTCAATTAATTGCCAAATTAGTTGAGTTGTAACTGCATTTGTAAACGCGGTTCGGTGTCAAAACTGTGGCCGTTTGGATGAATGATGGGGATACGGTCGACTGATGTGGCTACAGGCTATATATAGGCATGGCTAAACACGGTGAGCCTACAACTACAAACAGACTAGGCTCGACTCCAATACTGCTCAACTGTTTTAAAATTAAGAGTTTAAATATGGAGTCCCCACAACACTTTTGAACAGTGGCTTGCTAAACGTTCAACGCGATGAGATTATTGTATATAATACACAGTAAACCTACAAACGTAGAATTTTCAATGTTATTTTTAATAAACTGATTTTGATTTATTTCTGCTGAGCAAAATGTAAATTAAAAACAGTATGGATTGAGAATGATTTCACGCTAGCAGATCTAGCTGTAACAAATAATTTGCAATAGGCCTAACATCTATTTGGTTTGATTAAAAAATTGGAATTTTAAGTATTGGATCTAATTGTCAAATCGTTGAAGAAACAGTTAACTATATCTTTCAACAGCTGGACGGTCATAAATGATACTGTGGAGTCAAAATAATCCCAACGAATTCCCAATGGAAGATTACAAGAACACTGTTTTCATTCCTGTAGTGAACAGGTTATAGTTTCATTTACAACAATATTTGAAAATTCTGTTTACTAAATAAATCGAGAAAACGACCGGGAATAAAATATAATGTTTTCCAATCAAAGCTTTTTAGGAGAACAGCCTTTTTTACACATATTTACCGAGATAAATATCCTGTGTCGTCTCCCACCTTAAAACGTAATATTAACTTAATATACCACTGTAATTAAAAAAAAGAATACGTTATATCTTCCCAATTTTAATACAGCAGATCGCTATGCAAAATTATATTTTCCACTGTAATTTTCAAAAAAAAGTAAGACGTTGTTCCTCTCCAATTTTAGCTGCATTCAGTAGTTTTATCTAAACTAATAGTAAATTCAAACATAAAATGACATATAAAAACATAAAATTATTGAGGTTTCTCCAACATTAATATCATCAGCCATAAAAAGCCCTTTCGCGGAGGCCATTACAAGATTAAAATCCACTCGCCCGCGCCGCATTTGATGGAATAAAAATATATTATAATATATATAAAGAAAATTTATTAAAAATTAACATCTTTTTACACACTGTAAATTGCATATTTACAAAGAATACTTCACATTCATTTGATATAGGTGATTTTTTAGAATTTTTATCGAATATTTAATTGTTGTCAGCGCAATACTATGTAATACTTTATTATTCAATTTAAGGGTTTCCCAAAATTCTTGAACTAACGATGGGATGGTCCCTCTTGCTCCTATAACTATTCATGTCACACAAAAATTCACACAAAAATTAGGGGTGTGCGGTGTGCGAATAGTGATTTTTGAAGCCGAGTCGAATTTTTAAATACTCCCTCAACTTTCAAACTTTTTTCGAGTCGAGTTTTTTAAATATTAAAGATAATAGTGTTCCAGCTTCTGGATAACCATAAGTCAAAAATAATAATTATTATTCAAATATACAATTTAGTTTTTTAATGTTAATCTACTTAGAGGTGTTTTGAATTGAAAGCAAGTAAATAATAACTAAATTATGACAATTTTTAAATTAACATCTCTTGAACTTGATTTGGCTTAATCTGTGTTAAAAAAAATTAATTGAAACTCAGGTCATCTTAAATCAGGCCTAAATCAATGTTTCATATAAAATAGCAGCCTAAGTTTTTCCTATTTTGTCTAATACACGGGTACAAGAAATAATATCAAACTCTAGAAGGAGTAAGGTGGTATAAATTTATTGATATGAATAACCCTAAAAAACAACTCTTTATTAAAGTAAAACAAAGTATTTCTTTACCAATGGCGGTTAAAAATGGGTCTGAAAACAACCGTAAAACAAAATCACGCGTAACGATGTCGAGTAAACGGCGGGAGTAACTACCGACTCGAAAAACTCAATACTCGGAATCTCGCTCAACCCTACAAAAAATAAACAAATGTTTACATTAAAAGCTCTTGTTTAATAGGACAAAAATCATAACAAACAACATTAAACGATTAAACCAACACATTTTGCTACGTTTTAGCTTATCCCTGCGCTTAGCCCAAGGAAATTATTTCACTAAGCCATTACTCAACCCTCCTCTACATCATACAAATACAAACTAAACAAACGACGACCATTCCCTTGGCTAAAATTAAAGGCGAGACTGAAAAATTATTCTTAATTAAAAGGGACAAAGGGAACTCCATTATCAAGGAAGCTACTGCAGCAAGATTGGGATCTTTATTGTGAAATACACTAATGTGCAGAGTGCAGGACGCGCTCGCGGTTCTTTATACGTAGAAGAGAATAAAGAGTCGGGGTTTTTGCCGTCCGTCCCGGAGCGAGGTCGGCAATTTACATACTTTGTCGTCCTGCTATGATCGGCCGATTTGTCCCTTTCTCTATTCTCTCCTCTCAGTGTTCAGCAAAACATTGAGATATATCGTTTTATTAGCGAATTTCCTTAAAGGAATAAGCTATTACGGTAGTGCTCATGGTAAGACCTAAGACCGAGACCATGTTAACTTTTCATTTTGGGGTCCCCAGAAGTAAAAAACACCATTCGTTCGAATTTATATATATATATGTGTGTGTGTGTGTCTGTTAACACGATAGCGGCCGTAAATATGGTCCGATCTTGACGAAATTTGGTACAGACGTGTAAAGTGGTAATCACTCGGACGAGTTCGTGAACCAGCCCAATCGGACCACCGGAAGGGGGGGGGGGGTAAAGGAGGATAAACCCCCCAAAAATGTTTTTTTTAATTTTTCACATAGAAAAATAAAATTTATCAAATTTCTGTTGGCACCATTGAATTCAGCTAAAAAAAACAAACAATTTAGTATTTTGAATTGCTGCTCTATGTCCATTGGTTACCGAGATATTGAAAGTGGTAAACACAGTACGTTGTCTCAATGTTAACCTTATGGGAAATAAGTAAAATTCTATATTTCGCTTATTTCACAACATATCTTGATAAAACTTTGTAAATGGCTTCTTCTAGTTCAGATCTACTAAATATTGAATTAAAACCAACCAGTTTAAACATACCTGTAGCAGCAAACCTGCATACTCATTCCCCATGTTAATCTTATGGAGCTTACAAAACATGTCAAATCTCGCTATGTTGGATTAAAATATGTTGTTTTGCATTTGAAACTCGCTGAGTATGCAGGTCTGCTGCAACGGGGGTATTTTTATAAGTAGGCTAAGTTAAGGATGAGTGAATTTTTTAATACTAAACAATATGTATAAATGAAAGTTTTCAACTGTGTTGATACGTGTATCTGCGACTTAACAGGTATCAGTTTCGGTGTACCGAGATTTCCTCGGTATTGTTTCATGCTTACCAGTTCATCCAGTTACTGTATACTGTAAAATATTTCGGTGTCATATAATTGCCAAATAAAAACTTTTTTACTACTCAAGGCAATCTTCATCCCACAGGCTGTATTTTTCCTTGATGGATGTAGATTGCAAACAGCAGTTATGATTACTTTAGTGCTTTGAAGGAAATCCTCGGAGTCGTTTTTGATATCGTTGTGCAAACAAGCAAGGAAGCACGCACGCTAGATGACATCGCTTGAGTATAGGATTTGTAGCTTTTACTGTATGCAATTTTCTACACAATTCCCCCCCCCAGATGGTCTGCTTCGTTAGTTGGTAACATTGGTATACTACATTTTATTTCTAACAGCTTGTGTCAGTTCTTTTTCAAACCAATCATGAAAAATCAAAATTAAAATTTTCAGAACATAATTGAGACATATATTTGGGCTGGAAAAAAGCTCTACACTATGTATGTTATGATACATACATAGTGATTCATGCAGACTAATTTTCCGTCCGAACAAGATTGTAACAATTGTAACTTTCCCTTGCTAATATAATTTCTAACATTGATATTTTTCAGAAACATCCATCTTTATTTCCTTTTAACACTGTAGTCAGTGCTCCAGTTGTTCACTCTAGCCCCAAACAAGTATTCCTGTTTTAAACTCAACTTTTGCATATCATCTCATACAATTGTTTAAGGATTTTTAACTAATTGCCTCAAGACCTCAAGGTTCAAAATGCCGTTATTAAATTCCAGTCATTTAAAAAATCTCCTTGTAGAAAATCCATACTACAGTATCCACAACTTCCATAAGAATACGGACAATTAAATTTTCTATTTTTTTGTACAGTTTTATTTATTTGCGTTAAGGATTTCCAGTTTTAGTTTTATCTTTATATTTGGTGTTGACGATTCCCATGCAATGTATTGGTTTTTATTAAACAACCGACTTTTACACATAAGTAAATAGTTTTAAGGGTTTAATTAACGATTTGCCTGAACTGAAACGCTCCAAGCAAAGCACAGCGTCGAAAACTTTACTTTGAAAACACCCACCACATTAATTAACGGCTTCCGAGATATAATAGCTACTAGCTTTTGCTTCTTACCACAAATAAGTAACTCCCTAAACTTCAGCTTTATTCATTTCCGCCGCAATTTGAAACTGAAAAAAGGGTTTCAAATGTTAAAAAGAAATTATTTAATAAAAAAAATCGAATTATTTTCCTTAGCAATCTAACAAAAACACTTATTTAATTTTCCACAGTCAGTTTAATGTTACTTATCAAGTAATATTACTCCTAGACAATTTAACCACTAGTACTGTTATATTTTATAGTTTTCGTTACAGACATTGAGCAGGCTTGGGGAATAAACACTCACTTTCTTAAACTTTTAAACATGTGCTTTAGTTATGTCATGTTGGAGTTTAAATATCTGAATTATTGTATAAAATTTTCGATTTCTTAGTTATTGTATAGCGACTTTTAAACATCATATAATGCTAATCGTCAAAATGCGCCAGTAAACTATTAAAAACTGCTTGATGTATATTTCAAATAAAAATTTGAAATCAATAATTTTTTCTCATGGTTACCATATATATTATTTCATTATTCGCCGAAAAATTCAAGTGTTCTTAGATATCATAAGAAGTCTGTGAGATAATGCGATAGCTAACGTTTTCCAGCGCCTATGAAAGCCAATATTATGAAGCTTGGAATTCCGAAAGGTCTAATAAGACGTGCCTAGAAGCCGAAACCGCTTCCATTGTCGCCCGTTATCTGACTAAAGTTATGAAAGAGCTCCATTCAAGCCACCACCACCTGCTGTTGTTTTAAGAGCCATCTTCACCACTGGGAATTCTTAAAAACTTCTTAAAAGTTTCGTCCCATAAGATGTTTATGTTATACCTCCGTTTTTCATTATTTGATTTATATAAAAATACGATTTGGTATAGAAAATGAGTCGTTGTGGCTCTATTGGTGGTCGGATCGTCGCTTGTCGACATTTAAATTTATTTAAATTTCGAACATTGATATTCTAAAATAAATTGTATTGACTGACGTCACTCCAGGAATCAAGACAATTGTTTCAGAACTTTTTAAATACATTTCAAAAATAATTTATCTCGACTAAAAATGGCAGAACCAACAAATTTGAAGAAGGCATTAGTAAAAAAGGCGCAACCGCTTTTAACTACTATGTAATGAAGCAAGGCCAATCATTGCGGCAAAAACGTCCTGTTTCAAAGCGTTCACATACAGAAAATTGGTTTCAACGACCAAGAGCAATATAATTACTTTATGTTGGTTAATTGAACACCCCTCTCCGGATGAAATGAACCACTGTGTGTTTGCTGATATTTTTTCAACGTTCCTTTGTGAATAACCGACTGCGGTCGGCTAGTCGGCCAAACGTCAACAACACGCCACAAAAAACAAAAACACAGAATCATCAATTTAGATGTGCCGGCACGACCGAGCACGCTTCATTGTCCGAGTAGGCCCCTCCCCCTCCACTAGCGGAAAAAAAGTCGCGGGAATTTCGCGAACTTACACTATGAAAATCTGTGATTTCACAATTCCATACACTTCCTGTTGAACACAGCTTTATTTGTTGAATCATCAATTACAGAGTTAGTTGATTGCGCATACACCACCTACACAATGGAAATAATTACAGTAATCAACAAACAAATTCTCTAAAAATTACAGGGAAAGAGTTTCCTTGGTTAGGGTACTGTTTTGTCATTGTCCAAGTCAACGTCATTAGCGTTTATTATATGTAAAAAAGCTCAGTGTGATTATCACTTTCTGCAGGTTTCACACGACTTGAAGCGCGGAACATAAAATATGTTGATTAACAGAACTGTAGATATTTATTTTATGGTAACTACACTGTAGATAAAAATGTGTTGATGGGGATAAAAAAACTAAAATGAAAACATGGCGTTCGAAAACATCCGGTGATTAAAGCTCTTGATGGTGCATAACGTTAATGTACCGTAAATTGCATTCAACCAACAATATAAAACTGGTCTGTTGCTTTAGTTGGGATTTCAATTAGTTTTTCGATTCACTGATTTTTCCAATCGAAATGCGACCATAAAATTTTTCTAATTGCAATATTACTAGCATTGCGGTAATCAATTAACATTATACAGTAAATTTTTCACTGTTAGTAGTTAATATTGTAATTGGAGGTTCGGAACTTTTATCAGACATAATTTTGATTTTAAGAACAAACTTAGGGCTGATATTAGGAACATAATTAATTAAAAACTTCCAGACAGGCAACACAATTTCATAATCCCAACATGATGATTTCTATAACAACGGTCAACGACACAGGATCAATCAAAAAGATCAGGTATACATTTTCCAGTTCATTTTCAAATGAGGTGGAACGCTTAATTAGATACCAATGAAAATATCTTTTCACAATACGGTAACATTTTCGACACAACGCTGTGGAAGCGTAGTAAAACAATAATCCCAACTTCAAAGGGTTTTTCTAATATACCACTCGATACCAAACTGATCGTTTTATTTGCCAATAACCCCCAAATCAACTGAGCCGTCAAAAACAATCACAACATCTGCGAACGATAATTTCCCTCCCGTATTGGCGGCTCCACAGAGCAACGTTAGCTGGCGATATAACCATAACACAACTTGCGGCCGAACTTAATTAACCAACTTGCTGGAGTTAATATAATTGCCCCAACTACGATGCCTTCGCATTTCGACTTAAACTGGCTTGCAAATTGCTCAAAATAGAGTAACGCTTATTATGATTTTGTACTATAAGTATTTAATGTAATACGGTACAATGCTCTCATATAAGTTATAAAACCAATGTATTATAGGGCGATTTAAGTGCTGATCAACAATTTTAGTGTTCATCAAACATACAGCAATATGATTGTAATTTATTTAAACTGTTTTGTACACCTATAAAATGGTCGTCTAAACCTTATGGAAGTCTTTCCGAAACTCTATTTTCTAACATGCCGTGAAGAACAAACTATACATAAAGTTTAATAACACAATTAAATTAATTACTAACCCTTAATCTACCACACATGATCATTAATTTAATGTTTACTGATGCTTTTGTTCAATTTTCGGAAAAGTTCTCACGATTTTCTTTACAATCTTTCTGCACGCCATCCAGCCGTAGTGGAAACACCTTTCTCCTTTAGATGTTCAATCAAGCAACGTCAACAAAAGCTGTCTGTACCAGTGTTTGCCTTCTACATTGCTTTTCGCACGTGTAAAAGGTTAAGACACTTTCCTTTTATTTTACTTTGAACCATGTCTAATAATATATCGGTAAAATTAAAAAGTACATACAGTATGCATTGCTCGGCTAGGTAGGTAACCCAAGTAAGTATTTTAAGCCATGAGTGAAGGATGATTGTGGCGCGATCTTGTAGCCTTGATACTGACTAAGACCGACATTCCTTAGTTAGACAGGACTGTTAATATATTCTTACTTCTCACAGTCACATTACAATGGTCACGAGTCCTCTTATGTAATAAAAATCGTAACCCTCAAGGTCGTTTCAGCAACGACATCCGGCGACAAAACGATTGTTTCCGGCGTGACGGAGACACCCGGGGGGCGTGTCAGCATGACGTAACCCGGAGATACGAGATAAGGCGACACGTGAGTCGAGTGAGCTCCAGTGGCTCCAGTCACATAACATTTGCGGTTACTCGCCTCACTGCCTCAGTCGCCTCCTCTTGCGTGAGGTCGCTGGGAAACTTATACATTATCTTCTCCGAGGATTATCGAAACCGTTATCTCATGGACCATTGAAAGAGCTGAGAACATAAACATAACGCGGTTGAAGCGTTCAACAGTTTGAAGGGGCAAAACATGTATTAATCCGTAAAACAAAATTTAAATAACTTCATATTTTAGTCCCCTTAAGGGGAGTCTCTACTAAAAATCCTAAAATCATTATTAGGCAATTTTACGTATATAACCATGTATTATACTTCAGATGGACCTAAAACACTATTCCCAATGTAATTTATTAAAAAAAACTTTATAGGGCCTAAAACTCGATTTTACCGATTTTTTCAAGTTTTTTTTTATCGTTATTCCAAGAAAAGTATTGGACCTACACAATGTTCAAAGGTATCATTTCTTCAGCATTAAATTTAGTTAAAAATCACGTATTTTTAGTGATGAAAGCCGAAAATTACTATTTTTTATTTTCCTTCAAACTTTGTACTTTTTTCATTTTTTAATAAAATTTAAGATTTTTAAATTTTTTATCCACTGATCCAAACTTATTCAAAATACGTGATTATTTAGATAATATATCTTAGATAACCAACAAAAAATTGAAGACTGTAGCTTCAGTAGTTCTTTTTTGGAATATCAAAAGTTATATACTAGATCCAGTCAAAATGCTACTTTCTGAAATCGCGAGTTTTCTAAAGAAGTGTTTATTTCACGGAAATATGCCAAAATAAAGCAAAAAATTATGTTTATTGATACATTTACAATTTATATAATTGTTACATATATTAAATATGACACAGTAACAATATAAGAGTGTCAAAATAATAATTTAACATTTTTTGACGGTGCGGTGAACACGAAAACCGCGAATTTTGTTTTTCTGCATAGCAATGTATAAAATGAATTTTATGCCATAATAAAGTTGATAAAAACTATGCAATGTGGTTTTTAGTATTCAGAAATAAGCAAGTAAAAATTAGGTGTAATTTTTTTTGAAATTTTCAAGATTTTGGCCATTTTTGTAGAGACTCCCTTTAAATCGTTACTTTTTCGCTTTTTGAGAAACCCCCATAAATAAACCAATTGTGATCACCTAATCAAGGTGGGAGGGACAGGGACATAAAATATTGTTCGTGTTCCGGGAAAAGCAGGTTGATACGTACAACAGGGGGAAGTTAAAATCACACAGTCTCTGTGTCTAACATTAAATTCAACGTTTATGCAACATTCATTTTAGAGACGTTTACCAGCGTTTCATTACTGATATGTATTCTCACTCTGTTCGTAACAGGTTGATGAGATAACTTCGGCGTATTAATTAGAAAGTTAATTGAAATTCTGTATATAACATTTTTATTAACACTATTTTACAAGACAATATAATATTAATTACAAATCAGAGCACTACATAAACAATAATCATTCCTCGCGTAAATCAATACGTATTCTACAGATTTTCCAACATACAACACATGTATTAATTTAGGATTGATTGTAAATTCTGAACTAGCAAACCAACATAATTAAACTAAACAATTAACAACTGTAAACATTGCATGCTTGCAATTACGTTCTAATTATGCACCACTTTGTCTTCGTAGGATTAACTTTAATTACCTTTAATTAGGATGCTACCCTTTTTTGGTATCCTTGGTTAGCCTACGAATAAGCTATTCGGGAGTTTCAGTTAAACCAGGATCGGAAACTTCTGCCATCAAGCAAATGGCAAATGGGCAAATGGGGTAGAGGAATTCAGAATTATTTTGAAAGAGAAGCTCGCTGTATTTATCCAGTATTCCAGGATAAATAGGGAAACGAGGAGGCGGCGGCGGCGGCGCGGTAGGGAGAAGTCAGGAAGGCAGGATACACAAACCCTTCTTGTGATTTATAGATGTTTTCTGGTTCCTTTTATCTCTCAGAGCAAATGTCTGGAATCCATATGGCGTCGTTTCAACATGTTGACATGGGGCACGAAGAGACCAAAAGAGGAAAAGTGTGGAATAACGTGGGTATTTTTAAACATAAGCCAACAATTTTAGCTTATCAAATCTCTATCCTAGTTTGAGGGAGAGGCCAATACTTAATATAAGCGAAAAAAATAAATATTTAGGAAGGATGTATTTGAAGAATTTCAGGTAGGCCTACCGTATCTGGGCTACCAAGATATTCGCAAAGACAACTTTGACTGATAATCCGTTACCCTAACTTAGAGGTTCATAATGCATTTTATGAATATTCTGACAACGGCGGTAAATATTACATCACTGAACGGTTCATCGATATTTTAACCAATTGGTTCCAGCTTTTAATTCTAGTCAAAAGCTGTTAGACCTATTGCTTTATGAAGCTTACAAAAATACATATTGTTTTCGAGTTTACGAATTAAAATTAAAATATAACATGTTAAAAGTTTAATTTAATCATTAATCTATTATATAAGGTGTAAAATCGAGCGACTTCTGTTCGAAATTTAAAATTGAGTGATTTAACAAATAGATCAACTTAATAAACCGATCAAGAAATCACAAAATTCCAAGTTTTTAAGTAAATTAAAAAGTACTAGTTTAACTGAAAAAATAGATTGAAGCTTAACCTTAACAAAAGTTAAGGAGCTATATGGTTTCCGAAATCCAGCACCCATAGGTTTAAAAAAGGAAATATATTTATTGGTGATTAAGTTATATATGTATAAACTTGTTAAATAGTTATCTGCTTCTGAATTTCCATAATATAAAGAAAATTATAGTGCGCTGATAATCTCTTATGTAAAAAATATTGAGATGGAACGTAAAAATCAACTAAAAGTAAGGCTAAGTAATATTTCCATTCAATTAAACAAGTTCTAAAGGATTGAAATATATAATTAAAAGCCATTTATTACGTAAGAAATATTTACAACATTCAAACTGCGTCAAACTTTTAGGTGATTTTGAAAGGTATTCGTGGGATAATTGTTTATTAATGGATTATGACATTGTAACTATCTTAAAAATGTACCTTTGGTCTCCATAAATCCATTTTGCTTTATACACAGTTTTCATAGTTATTTTGAGAACGTAAACAACATATATGACATACCTAAGATATCATTCTAGCTACTCGAAGACAATTTAAACTATACTGTATTTTAGATGAGAGTGGTAGTTTCTTATACGAGTTTAATCCATCCCTTGATTCTGGACTAAGCGAAAGAGATAATAAACAGCCTTACATAAAGGGGCCTTGATTGGAAATTGCTACCGCCGATGATGAGGGTCAATACCTTTGAGACAAACGAGGTTCTTGGTGACCAGAGGCTTTATTACTAATTATATAAAATTGTCGCCCGCTTTAACAAACTTAAGGGATACGCACGTTCAGTAACTCAGCTGTTAAATAAGCAATTTATAAATACAGTGGAACCTGGATAATTCGAACCTCAAGGGACCAGCTAAAAACTTCGAATTATCCATAAATTCGAATTAAAGAAGTTCTAAAGAATGAGGCCAAGACATTAAAAGTTCACATTGTGAATTTAACCTCTTTATCAAATTGACACTCTAAAAGAATAAATCATCAACAAACGCTAATTATAAGGGTTCAAAAACAGTAATCATAAAACAGAAATAACTACCCTAAAGTATAAACTACGTACGACGCGACGTACGATAACACAAAGAAACATTTCTGCTAGAAAAAATACAGTACGTTCTGCTACGTCTGAACTTTATTCAGGCTACCAACTTAATTTTGTGTAACATTGACAATTGCACGCTCATCGACTTTCCGCTAAAGTGAGTGTTTTATAGGTCCGAGATTTTGTCGAAATGATCACTACACTTATTTAATGTTACGTAAAAACATTTAAACACTTAAAAACAAGATACTGCACAAATAAAAAAAACACTTTGTTTGAAGGACGATCGAAAACAACGGATTTCTGCACTGGAATTTGCAAGTTAGTTTGGCTGGTGGGGGGGAGGGAAGGGGGTCGCAGTGTTGAGTAGCCTTTGTGTCGACATAGAAAACTGCGCATCAGGTCTGGCGCATGGCTCGTCTGCCGGGAGCCGTTCTGCACAGAATCAAGCGCGAAAAGACTAGTGGCGCTGCCACGGCGAGCGCAACCCTTTTTCGAACTCAGTCAGCGTTCTGTACTGTTTTAGTTTACATTATTGGTGTCGAGTTACAAGCGATGTTGGGACAGGGAGGTGGAAGGGATGAGTCATTTGACCATAACCTGACACGCCATCAGTCTGGCGTTAAATATTTATTGAACGTCGTAGTAAAACAGTGTTTTCCAATGAATTTGTAACTATTTCCAGCCGTGGAATGAAACTGATGTGCCTTAATTTGGCACTTAAAAATTCGGATTATCCAAAATAAAATTCGAACTATCCACGATTTTTTAGCATTGTTTAGATACAAAATGCCAGGGACCAAGAAAAATATTCGAATTAAAGAAGATTTCGAATTATACAAGTTCGAATTATCCAGGTTCCACTGTAATTGTAAATAAAAAACCAAACGTATCAGCCGCTCATCCTGTCCTTTTCTTAAAGTCTTTGCCCTTAGGGAAAATGTAATAAAAAACCTAGAATTTTCTCTCTGAAATCTTTATTAAATAAAACATATGGGGCTGATTGGTGTCGAACTTATGGGTTTCTAGAAAGTTCCGGGTAATATTTATCTTTACACGTAGATTCCCTCTCATCCGGACCCCTCGCGACCGAGATCTGTTCGGATAACCGTGATCCGGGGGAACCGACGGTTTCTAAAATTAATTATTGAATCCAAACATTATTAAACCGATATTTTGCAAAAAAAATTGTCCACTTCAACAGATGTTACTTTCGCCGAGATGTTAATTCCGGTTAAACCGATGGCCGGTTTTCAGGTACTCGATAAGAGGAAGTCTACTGAAAATACAAATGCTGTTTATCTCCGTTGCGGTACAGTACCTGCCACGGAGGGACCCAGGGGGTCGAACCGCACCCGGTGTTCCGTGGCCGCCTGCGCCGCCACCAGGAGGTCGGAGAAGAACCTGTGTCTCCGGAGCGCCAGCTCGTCGCGGCCCACGGGGGTGACGGGGGGCTCCGCCGTGCCGCCCGCCTCCTCCTCGTCCTCCTGGGAGAGCCACCGGGGGATGGCCGAGAGGCCGGGCGTGCTGTTGCGCTTGGCCGGGTGCGGGGTCAGCCCCTTGGCCGTCCGCGGGGTGATGGGCACGATGGCGTTGTCGTCGTACTCCTCCAGAGTCTCCAGGTCCGGGTCCGTGTTCACCGTCAGTCCGGGGTTCTTGGTCTGTTTCTCCGCCTCAGCGTTCTTCTCTTCTTCCTTTACAGCATCCTTCTTCACTTCCTTTTCCTCTTTCACACTCACTTTGTCTTCATCCTTCTCTTTTTTCACACTCACTTTATCCTCCTCCTTCTCCTTTTTCACACTCACTTTGTCTTCCTCCTTCTCTTTTTTCGCACTCACTTTGTCCTCCTCCTTCTCTTTTTTCACACTCACTTTGTCCTCCTCCTTCTCTTTCACACTGACCTTATCCTCGGGTTTCTTCTCCTGGTCCTTTTCAGGCACCTTCTTCTCGTCGTCGGTGTCATCGCCCTTGCCCTTGCAGCCGCAGCACTGTTTGAACATGTTAAGTCATCACCGGCCCCGCACTGCGCTCGTGTCTTCTCCCCCGCGCTCGCTCGCACACACTGCCGCTGCCGCCGCTGCCCGGCCTGCCGCAGCGCTCCCAGCGGCGGTACAGCGAACCTCCCAGCCTCCCGCCCATCTCCCGCCGATCCTCTCCTCTCAATCAATTCGTTCTCCGGCGCGCCGCACAACGCTCCCGTCTACTACACCGCGACGACGAATTACGAATTACAACGCTCACACCCACAGCACATGAACATACAGTATCATCTTGTAAAAAAACAACCCACAATGATGATAAATAATTTCAACAAATTTTGATGGAAAACATTAACTCCTTCAACCAAAAACTTTTAAGTTTGTTTACAATGTAAATTATCATTGAATTTTAAGTAACAAACTTTTAAATAAAATCGTTATCCTGCGGAAGGGATTTGAAAGGAGTGCTGGAGGGGGGGGGGGGTTTACTAGAGCGAAAAATGTTGAAGAAAACTAATAAGAAATTATACTATTCCTTTTAGGCCTACTTTGCCATTAAAATTCGAAATAATTAACTGTGCATGAAAAAAAATCTCTCAGGAGGGAAGCAAAGTTCAGCCGCAGGTGTATTTCTTTTGGGGGTGATCAGCACTCCTAATTTTTGGTGGAATTATTAACAGGAAGGAAAAAATATTTCCTTAGTACAACTTAGTACTAAAAAATGTTAGTACAACTTTTTGATTTTTACCAAAAATTTTTAAACAATTTGGATTACATTTTTTTGTTTTTCGGTTTGGTTTAAAGGGTTGATTATTTTGACGGTAAAACCATAAATTGCATTCCAGTCTACTGATTAAATTATTTTACTCAAATAAAATAGAAAGATTGAAATTCCATTATTATTTTCTAACCAATGAATCAAAACTGCTTTTAATTCCAAATAGGCTTCTGAAAAATCTACTTTGAAAGCAAAATACAGTATCATGCATTTAATCATAGCCATATGTAGTGAAAAGGCCGCAGCCATTTGTTTGCCATTTGCCATTTGTTGTAGTAAATGGCAACATTGCACCTAAGGGTTCAGCTGGTCTGTTTATCTATACTCTCTTGGGGCACTATTTTGTATTGTCTTGAAACTAGCCAGCTCTGTAAGGTAAAAAGTGGCATTGCCAGGTCAAAGGCCGCGCCCTTATTACCTAGAGGTGACAATGATTTTATAGATTCCCAAAATTTTTTCAGCATCGAGAAATAATATTATTCTAGCCAATTTTGTAAATGTTACAAAAATGAGTTGTACTTTTCTTAGATTGAACAAGCTATAACAAAAATGTAAGGGGGTATTGTTAGGCTGAATAAAAGAATTAGCTCTTTGAAATGGCTCTTTGAAATAAACATTGAAATCGATAATTTAAATATGAGTTTGGATTTTTATTTTGAGCATAGAAAAATGCTTGTGCCATGACCTAAATCCGTGCATGGTTACAATAGTTCCCAGCTAAAAAAGAGAGTCAAGAAAAATTATGACAGAAAGTTCAAAACTTTTATCCTGACATTATTAAATAAACTTTTGTATTACCAGTACATAAGTAAACTACATTTCATCCATAAAAGATTACAGAGAGGGATCACAAGGCTGAAAAGCAGGCAATTATTATTAATATTTTATCAAAAGACATGGTTCAGAAAACTACACCAAAATTAAACCTACATTTCATCCATGTACATTTTGAAGACATTATAATTTATCTAAGTACTGTCTAGTGTTTGATATTTAATTTTGATATTTTAATTTTTGATATAAATGTTCTTTGGGCTTATAGGTTTTACTCAAAAGGGCAGTTTACATTGGTCGAGTAGGAGGACGAGTTAAGAAGGCGGGTTAGTACTCCCCTATTGTAAAAAGAGGAACGAGTTGAGTAATGGGCGAGTTGATAGTCCTTAAGGAATGGGGAATCAGCTCACCTGGCAACTTGGCTGATCTCTCGATCCATGCTGACATTAAGTCTTCCAATTCCAATGAAAAACATCAAGAAAACAAGAATGAGTTGAGAAATTTGTTTAATAAATTTACATACTTTCACTCGACGACACCTTTCACAATACCGCATTGAAATCAGCTATTTTATTTGTTTACAACCAAAAATTAATACTTTCAATATGAACATTATTTTTGAAAGTAAACGATGTAAGGGGACGAAGTTTAAAGGTATAAACACATAACGAAATCAGTTGGTTTTATTATAGAGGTGGAGTTGGGAATGAAAAACAACCTTTCAGAACTTTTTAATGTGGCTACAATGAAATTAGGCCTTCTACAATATGTTTAATAGTTGATGAAAAAAGGTGATTCATAAAAAAACACACAAAACATGCCAGACTTCGAAGTTAAGTGTCTCCTATCTAATCTCAATGGCAGTGCAAGGAGTGCCTTATATTAAACTGTCAAGTGACTTACCGTATGTAAATGAAGATTGTAACATAAGTCAAAACTACTACCGTTTATAAAATGATGATGTAATAGTTCAATATTACAGCAAAGAAACACAAGTTTGCTACAGAGAAAAAATGTCTACCTACTAAATGTGGCTAATATTATATCACTGGCTTAATTTTATCAAATACCCCCGTCGCAGCAGACCTGCGTACTCAGCGAATTTCCATAGGATTTATTTTGTATATGTGAGCATTCAACTTGTTTGAAGGAAAGTATCATTTGAATACGTTAAGTAAATAATATACTAAAAACGCATAGTCAAGTGGGGTAATTGTAAACAGTTTTTACATGTTTCACCAACTTAATTCAATAAATCTCTTAAGATAATTATTAAATACCAAATGATGGCTGAACATTATTATTTGAACCCTTTACTATATATTTTATAGTAGAATAATTTTATTAAGGCCCAATAAGGAGTATTTAAAGCAATTTACAATTACCCCACGTGTTTACAATTACCCCAACCAAATTGGGGTAATTGTAAACAAGTAATTTTCCCCCTTCAAAGTTGGAGAGAAAAAAATTTGGGTACATATAAGCACAAAATTTCCTATTTTAAGAAATACAGAGACCTCCTTATGTAAGACATGATTAAAATTACCCCAAAGCTCATTGTTTACATTTACCCCAACGGGTATTTTGGTATGGGTGAATAACTGATCACATAGGCCTAATACTCAAGTAGTTTATTATTTAAATAAATTGTTAACAGTTATTTATGTAAAATTATGTATCATAAATATTATAAATTATGTAAATTATAACTATATTGGCACTCCATGTCGATCTTGAGCTTCTGCAAGCGTACAATTTTTGTTTTCGACATCCCGAACAGCTCGTAATAAATCTTCTTCTGAATATCTTGGGCCTGCCTTCTTCTTGACATAGACTCTGGGCATCTGAAAAAACCCCCAAATGCATTAGAATTGTAGTAAAAGCTTAGCTTTCCATGAATACACAAGGCATATGCCTAACCAAAGTGTCTCATTGAAGTTAGGTCAAATATAGGCCTAGTTTAAAAACATATGGTATTACTCTGAAAATTAAAAGACAAATTACACATATTTTTATGATGGTTTGTCAGCTATATGCATACAATATGATTTCCAAGCAACCAAAATTTATGTTTACAATTACCCCGAATCTGAAATTTGGATGGGGTAATTGTAAATAGAGGCTAAGTTCCAAATAACTGGTAGAATGGTAAATATAATATGATAAACTAATAGTAAATATGTTTTTACATACCTTTAGAGTGGTTACTGAAGATAAAAGTGAAGATCTTGAACACAATTATAACTTCCAAAAACTCTAACAACGGTAGATTCACAAGGTTTTTGCAGTTGAAAAACTAATTGATAAAAACAAAGAGCAAATTCAATGCAAAATGGAGGGAAGAAGGATGGGGTATTGGAGGGAATAACAACATGTGTTTTGATGGCAGGGTGACCTACATAAGTAGCTTTAAAACAAAAATTCCCAACTTGTTTACAATTACCCCAAATTCACAATTACCCCACTTGACCCTATTTAATCATTCATGAGCTTTAAACATGAGGGAAATTAACAAAGAGACCATATTGGTTTTCATTAGTAATACATACACTTTTGTATTTTATATAATTCTTAGTCTTTTAATTTTTAATAACTGTAATCTTGTTATAGAATATAAATGTCAACAAACATATAACCAATGAACTCAAAACACTCAAAACAAACAAATAATTCAATCTCATGAAAAAATTAAATTCAATCATATGGTCAGTTTTATAGTAATTAAAACATCCCTGTTGCAACAGACCTACATCTCCAGCCAATTTCAATAAAACATTATCAATCCTCATAATTAAACATATCATATATTATGCTACATTTTCAGGCAGTTTAGACCGAGACATCCCCCCCCCTCAAAATGCTCTTACTTTCTTTATTAAATTTAAAAATAATTTGTATTTTTTGATATAGTATATATTTTCTGCAAAATCTTGATCTAACTATTCAAAATAAACACAAATAAAATATTCAGCACCTGCAAATTTAATCATATGTTCAGAATTGTATTTTTAAAAACATCTCAAATCAGGGTGACTATACTTTTTGGAGGGAAAAATTAAAAACAATATTGGACAACGTACTGTGTTTAGCACATCCAATATTATCCAATATCTAAGCAACGGATTGACGTAGAATGATAATTCAAAATGCTAAATTGTTTGTTTTTTTAAGCTGAAATCATTTTTGACAGTTAAGTTTAAAAATAATTAGTAAAAAGGTGTTAAATCTTGAAAATAAATTTTATTTTGTGAAAAAAACCTTCTTAGAGTAAATCAATCTTGCTGGTTTGCGAACTCGAAGTCATGAATGACGCATTACACGTTTGTTCCAAATTTCATCAAGATCGGACCTTTTTTACAAAAGTTATCGCGCCTACGGACAGGTATATATATATACCTGTCCGTAGGCGCGATAACTTTTGTAAAAAAGGTCCGATCTATATACCTGTCCGTAGGCGCGATAACTTTTGTAAAAAAGGTCCGATCTTGATGAAATTTTGTAAATTTTGTAAATTTACAAAAATTTTTTTTTTTTTGTAAATTTTGTAAATTTTGTAAATTTTTTTCATATATATATATACATATATATGAAAATGAACGAACGGTGTTTTTGGGGTCTAGGGACCTCAAAATGAAAAAATAACATGGTCCCGGGCTTAAGTCTCACCGTGCCGCCTACGGTAATAGCTACTTCCCTATAGGGGAAATTCGCTAAAAGATGGCAAGTTAACAGTGTTTCAAACCTCACTTCCCAAGAACATTATACAACTGAAAACATTGAATCTGGAAAATCAAGACCCCCACCCCCTCGTGTCCAGATTAGTTAGGTCCCTTTCACATAAAGAAGTTTTGACTTGGCTGCTGCCATGTGACAATTTGTGCGATTCGTAGTTGTAACCAGCTGCCACTTCGGATCAGAAATTTGCCCCTTCTAGTGTTTACTAACATCATCCGAATCTGGCTTTTACTGAACCCATTCCACCATACTAACGATTTTTACAAGGCTGACCTTACTTTATTCTAACACTACTAACAGCTAAACAGCACCATAAACGACCAGCAGTTGGAACTTTTTTCCAACTCTTGACAATTTGCCAATTGTACTCATATTTAAAGGCAATTAATCTTAAAATCTTTGAATCTTTGAATGTAATCTTATGGGTGCTTTCATATGACGTGGCAGCGTGTCGCATGGTAATTTTGTACTCCACATGCCAAAACCGAGATGGCAGTGGGTCGTAGAGCTCCTTTTGGCACGGCAGTAGCCGCATAACTGAATGAAAAGGGCCTAAATAAACAGTCCTTTGAAGCCACAAAATCTAATTTTGGAGGCATCTCTTTGGACCAGCATTTTCAAAAAAACTGTTTCATGGCATAACAGATTTAGGAAATGATTGATCCTCTTTTAAGAAAAGTATCAGTTCACAAAACCGCAACACACTAAACCACCAGAAACCGCAGGGTCTGTTGCTTTAATTTAATTAACTTGACTCACTGACTTAAAGCAATCCAAAATTCTTGTTTCAAACATGAACAATTGTGTTGTCCTTTATGTCCTAGGGACATCATCAGCACTCCTTGAGGTTAAAAAACTAATACAATTTTTTATCTAGAGTGATTTTTTTATCAGAAAAATTAATTGTCTGTGACCGGAGACTTTCTCCTCACAGTCTACCATGCCCTTTTACATAATTATATATTTTATGGTCTGGTGGTGGGCGCCAAACATCTGGATGCAAGAAAATTTTGCTAGGTAGGCCTACTCCAAAAAAGAGGTACATGTAATTAGGCTAATGACATCGGCAGATAGTCTTGACCACTGCAAATCTATTGTTTCTATTTCTAAATGACATTGTATTTTTTGGCGAGGTACTACTTAATTTCTGGCTTTTTTTATGTATTGGGCAGCACTCACCATTTTTTGTTCAGCTTGTAGTTCTTGTCGATCTTGTTTTTTCATACTACATTCACACAAGTTTTTTACACATAACACACACACACAAATGGCGAACTCCATAAGCTATTAAAGGACGTTTCACGAGACAACGAAAAAACGTCTTGCGTTATCAAGTTTTTTATTATTTACCGCGACGAGATGGTCGGTCACGGATCTCTATTGTTCGTCAACCTGGACACCCCCACAGTATTCAGCCAATAGGTGATCAAATCTTAGGACTGTATGTGTTAAAAAGCAAATCACAGATTTTGAACCTTGAAGTTTGACTCACTCTCATTACACTAGAAGGGCAGTAGATAAAATATAAACATTCCCAGATGTAGGCTAACAATGTCTTTGAAGAGTAACCCAATTCAAAGAGAGTCTGACGTGATTCACTGGTTACCCTTCGTCCCTCTGAGGTGAGAAATTTGGAATATGGCCTAATTTCAAGAGTGCAATCAGAGACATCCCAATCAAGATGCCAAATATAGTTTGGAAGAGTTTAATGCAGATCTATAGTTAGTGACATCCACCGCCAGTTTTAAGATTTTGAGTGTAAACAGTACAATCATTGCTGACACAGTCGATCCTGGATCAGCAGTCAAGGATGGAAGAGCGGTAACAAGGTTTATACTGTACCCTCACAGCAGCCCTATCTACTATAACCTACTTAACACGTTGGCTGCGGCAAAATAAGTGCTTAGGTCTTCAAAAATGCGGACATAGCACAACACTGAATACCACAACAGTAAATAAATCACTCGGTAAAAGCAAAAAAACGCACGGCGCGGGAAACTGACACCACTCGACTAACACGTGGTATGTATTCGAGGAGCGGATAGCGTACAGTACACCTCCGTCAAGAGCTGAGCTCGCACTGAACCAAAAAGCCGAGCGCTGCAGGTGACGCGACGTCTGCGTCATCCGCCCCCCGCGCTGCAATCGCATGACGCTTATGCCGCGTCATGCCGCAGTCAACGTGTTAAGATAAGTCTACAAACCAATGTTATCAAAAAAAAAGCAAGCCATTTAAAATCTAGCCTCTCAGTTAAAGTGCTTCCCTTATTCGTAAAACTTTAAGGTTGTCAGATCAATAACTTAACTGAAAAAAGCCTGCGCATTGGTATGATTTAACTTTAACTTAATTTTTGAGCCATCCGTCAGTCTTAGGTCACTCACTACACCTTCAATTTATTAATCCTGGTTCTGCCAAATAATCTTGTCAGTCCTTAGAAAAGTATCTTAAATATTCTCCACCTTTATTTAATCATTAAAAAATATCATGGTTGTGAATGTCAACACCTAAGTTGTAATTGGGCGCACTTATCCACTCTCACCAGTGAGTAATATACCTAAAAATGATTATTAAGTGAACAGTATGTACCACCTACCGGCCAATGATTTGCAACATCCAAAATTCTGTTACAGTGGGTTCAGTATCCAAACAGACAAAGATGCAGTGGATTTGCCTTTACAGACTAATGGTAGGCTAACTGGTGACTGTGACTAAGGCTGATTGTGCCCATCGTGTTTCAGTCTTTCTCAGTAATGTGTAATGAAATGTAAGCCTAATCAAGTTATTTCTTGGGTCAATAGGTTATAAGTAAATTAAAAAGTCAAAATCCAAAAACAATAATTTCCCTTGGCATAAATTGAACCAGACTGGAGCTAGGTTAGTCTCTCTTCAACTCAAACTTACTTAAAAAATCAAACTAGAATTAGGGAAACCATATACATTAGGAGCTAAGATAGTGAGTAAAGAAACCTATTTCATTGATTTGTCGCTAATCGAATTAAATTTCTCTCTTACCTTATAATGCTCCTTTTGACGCCCTGACTTAGGTTATGGAAATGTCCGCACTTGGTAGCACCGCCTCCGTAATCAGCAGTATGCTGTAGCGTATGCACTAATATTTATAAACTAATTTAGCATCAAATAAAAACTTCTGAGATTACAAAAGAAAATCTTTTTGAAACAAATAATCAACTCTCATCAGGATTTGTGAACAGAGATACCAAAAGAACCAGCCGACGACGCTAATAAGAACGCGTTTGACTCATGACAACGTCACAAAAACAACCAATGACAGCAACAACGGCAACAGTAAAATTAGACAGGTGACTAGTCAACTTAAAATTTACAAAAATATATGTACAGCTTTTGATGAATCATCGTTTGTAGAGGCGTAGATCATATATGTGTGTAAGTCAATATATCTCACTTTTCATCATAACAAAGTAGCAAACTAATAGATCATTAATTTACGCCAGTTTCATTAGATTACATTCACCAGGATGCTAAATACTGAGATATTGTGTTGCCTCGCATAATATTTATTTTGAAACTGAAAGGCACTGAACTTGAGTAAATAATTACCAGCAGTGCACTAGACGAAGACGGTGCACAGAGTGGTGATTTGAAAGTCGCTCAAGAACAGGCTTCAAGGAAGGGGCTTATAATCGTTATCATCCACTGCAACCCTTGGAGGTGTTAATAATTTTCTTAATACATTCCCCAAAGAATTTTGACTCCGCGAACAATACACGATAGGCCGACGACAAGTCACTTAAATCACACATGAATCAAGAGTCAAAACATATTGTGCTGAACCGAGTAGGGTCACGAGCGGAGTACCGCAGGGCTCTATGCTTGGTCTAGTTCCTCTCCACATCTTTATCAACGACATTGATCATGCGATTCCAACATACAATCTTATCGTTTGCGCAGACGACACCACACTTTTGACAAAAAAGAAGGAAATTGACCTGCTTGAAACTGATTCAAGCATCAAAATTAACGAGCTTGGACAATTCTTCCCTTAAACAAATCATTTTGCGATTAATGCCTTCAAACAAATTATATATGCATCCAAACTTCTCAAAAAAGTAAATACAAATTTCACAGAACTTCCGAAGTTTTTATAGATGAGGACTAGTTTGAGGGAGTAGAAAGTGTCTGCTTCCTATAGGAGCCAGACTGCATAAGAACCTAAATTGGGGAGATCACATTAAATATTTGGAATAAAAATTAGCTAGTGGGATCATTGCTATTAGAAGATTTAAATAAGCTAGCCGACATCTCACGTCTAAGAACAGTATTTCAGTTTGATTGAATGTCACATATCCTTTAATTTCCATTTTGGACCCTCTATTTTCAGATGACGTAAAACATTATACATTATACTGACCTGTGTGTTAAAATTGATCGCTGGCTTAACTTGCAGCGATTAATTAATAAATTAATTAATTTTTATTACATATATGTATTAATTGCCATATATTAAATTGCCATATATGTAAATTTTTCATTTGACAATGTCGGACACTGAAGTGTAAGTTTCTATAACCTAATATCTGCTATTATAACCTTTCGGCTTATACTCTTTAATATAACATCGTTATAACATCTTTGTAATAAACTTGAAATCATTGTATTTCATAGATATTAGGATTACTGTTTTTTAAATTGATTGTATACATAAATATACAATATTATATAAATTCTTCATTTAAAAAATCCTCAATATTATATATCTATTTTCTTGTTAGTTCTTCTTTTAATAGAGACTTAAATTTCTTCAGGTTCGGTAATTGTTTTATTGAAATCGGTATTTTATTATAAATTTTGATTCCCATGTAATCTAAACTTTTTTGTCCAAATGTTGTGTTGCAGGCCTGCAGGCTTTGTTATTAAATAATTTCAAGCTGATGATACATTTCTTTTCTTCATGGCTAACACTGGTTGCACTCGGAGAAACACAACTTAAGCTCTGAGCCTGATGACAATAGCAAATATTGTAGCTCGACTGACATTCCAACCGGTATTTTACAGGATATATTCTTTGCAATATCCGATATATACTTTCGCCAGAACACTCTTAAGGTGACCATTCGCGTACGCGCTTTGCACGCCATGCAATTCTACAACATTGGTCTTATGCGCCGTTTCGTACGTTTGTGGGCTTCGGCGTCCGCGGCACGTCTCATAAGACCAACGTTGAGACGTTGCACGGCGAGCAATGCACGGCGTGCGGGGCACGTACATGAACGGTCACCTTTACGTTTGGATCGGTGTTCGGATATGATCACCGAGTCAGTGTTGACAGGGATATGTTCCTTCCTGGAGGAATATGTTCATAATAATCCTGTTTCTTCAGTTTCTTCCACGGCTTTGCCCTTCAATACCTTGAATCTGACGTCGGTCCTTGAATACCTTCCTGCGTCGCTGACCAGCACTGCTGGGTAGACTGTCATAGTTCCAGGTCAACTTTCCTCTTCGGAAAAAGCTTCCATCGTCCTACGGTCTGTTCAGGGCGCCAAAGGACATTATTTGTAGTCATTCTGGGAGCTCTAGCTGGTTGGGTGCTACCGACGCTACTCCATGCCACTATGCTTGTTCTTATATGAACCTCACCTTGTTCTCAATTTTTTTCCACAACAAGTTGTTAAAAGTTTCTATTGTACAGAATAAATTTTTACAAGATGTGAGCGAACATATTTTATTTAGTAACAAAATTAAATAAATTTATTAGATGATTTTATTATTTATGTAGTCTAACCATTTTATTGTGGGATTTTATTTTTTGTCAAGTGGAAACCCTGCCTAGAGTTGTTAAATATTTGATCTTGTTATTCTTCTTTCTTCCTGTTACCCTGTACGTCTGCAAGGTAAGTGATTCATTTTATCGTATTTTCATCGCATTCAATCATTCAACCATTTCAAATCTGTATTATTTTATATATTTAATTTTGTGTAGATAATTTATTTATTTTCTTACCTTTTTGTTACAGGTAAACTCATCTCTTGACAATGTCGGACACTGAAGTGTAAGTTTCTATAACCTAATATCTGCTATTATAACATTTCGGCTTATACTCTTTAATATAACATCGTTATAACATCTTTGTAATAAACTTGAAATCATTGTATTTTATAGATATTAGGATTACTGTTTTTTTTCGGTTAAGTTCTAAATCAGAGTTACCAGTCAGTAAATTTTTGGGGAGTCAACAACATAACCCCCCCTCATTTTATTAACTAATATCCCACCGGATAGGCAGGGTTCCCACTCAACCGTGAAACCTTAAAAACCGTGAATAAGCCGTGAATTTGGCAAACCATGAAAAAACCTGGAAAGAGCCGTGAATTTCGTCATCAGACCTTTAAAATTAGCCAATTTTAAAATAGATAATATTTTTATTAAATTATAGAGAAATATTTGTATCAATTTATTAGAGACATTAAAAATGATTCACAGTTCCAAGACGAAGACAGCAATTGTGTACTTTTAAGACGTAGATTGTACGTACAGGGCTAGACGGTAGGGCCTGCTAAATTGAGATTGAGATTCCACAGTGGCTGGGGAAGGAGGGGTGGAGATTGGGGAGGTAATGGCAGAACGCGATCGGTTGCCTTGGAGGGGGTAGGGAAGGATGGAAAGGTGAAGAGAGAGAAGACTAGATAGCTGAAGACGCACGCTCATTGGTTTACGTTTGCGCAGCAAATGAATACATGAATTTCTTTCTTCCTAAATTAATTTGTTTTCTTATTCTTTACATTCCTTCTATTGTACGATTCATCGGTTTTCAACTACCGATTAATGCATCGATGTCTCCGCTGCTTGTTTCTAATCATTTTCTGTTTTTTGTATCATCGCTCAAGATGCTTGTGACAATAAATAAACTCTTTAAAAATGACGCCAGAACGAACGTCTTTGTTGCGTATTTTGTTTTCTATATGCGAAAATCCAAACGACTTGTCCTACAACAACATATGACGGCTGATATTTTTTTTTCTAATTTTTAGTATAAATCGATTGAGACAAAAATGAAATTTTTATCTCTTGCCGTTCAAGAGAAATTCTATGATCAAACTGTAGACTGGTGTATATTTTGTCGTTCTCCAAGGTCAACTAAATATAGCAGAAACTCCGAATTCCATCTAAGCAGTGACGGATCTAGGGGGGGGCAGCGGGGGCACCTGCCCCGGGCGCCGGCCAGTAGGGGGCGCCAGCGGCGCCCCAACTAGCTGGCTGCGGTTGAGTAAAAATTGAAAAAAATATTTAAAGTAAATTTTTTCGTTTCGCGGCCGGCAAATCTGTCAGTAGCATCACTGCAGAAAAATCTCTGTCACATAGCGGCCGTCAAACCTGTTTCTGTTTTCGTGACCGTCACATTTCTCGTTGTTTCATGGCAAGAAACCCGCTTGCTCGTTTCGCGGACGGAGAATAGCTCACTCGTCCCGCGTCCGAAAGAGCGCTCGCTAATTTCGTAGCCGGAAATCGCCTTTTGCGGCCGGCAGATCTCTTGGTCGTATAATGGACGACAATTCTTCCGCTCTTTTCGCGGCCGTCATATCAATTGGCCATATCTTGAACAGATAATCAGTCATTGCTGGCAGGCATATTTCTTTGTTGTTTCACTGCCGACAAGTATTTCGCTATTTTTGGGGTCGTCATTTTTGTTGCAAGACCATATTCAAGCTGAAAAATCTGTCGTTTAGAGCACGGCTGACACATATCTGTCGCATTGAAACTACCGCTCGCCCTTTTTCTTGGCCTGTTACACCTTTCGCGGTCGCATCGCGGCTGACAAATCGCGGTCGTATAAACTACGGCCGGTAAACCTCTCGGTCGTATTGCGGTCGGAAAAAATCGCTCACTGTTTCTGTGACCGCAGTAAATCTCTTGGTCTCATTGCGGCTTTTAAATATGTTGGGACATATCGCGGCCAAAAAATCTCTCGGTCGCATTGCGGCCATCAAATATTTTACTTTACATAGATTGCTGAGCTCAAGTATTCGTTTTTGGAGGCAACATGGGCGATTTCACTGGTTGGGAATTGTGTTGAAATAGTTGGGAAAGGTCAGAAAAAAGTCGGAAGTTTCATGTGAAATCTGGTAGACACCTTGCTTTGGTTTAACAGATGTTTAACAGCTGCTGGAATTTCCCGGTCATATTGGCAATAACAGCTCTTGGTTAGATTGTATCGTAGCCTATGAACATTGGTTGTAAAAAATCACAAGAACCATAAGATAAAATCATATAATGATATACGGTACGAGATAATTGCTCATCCATCACATCAAAGGCACATTAAAAATATAATACATTTCTAGTGTTTAGTGCCCGGGGGGGGGGGCGCCAAACTCCGATTTTGCCCCGGGCGACAGTAAGTGTAGATCCGTCACTGCATCTAAGTGGAGATAATATGTTTTCACCTGTCAACGCCCTTCCCTTATCACTCAGGATTATTGTTTGTGTACGATTTTCGTGGGAAGGACACGCTCTTCCGGTTTAACGTGACCAAAAATAGATCACAAAAATTATCTTCTTGATAAGACTTCTCGTATCATAAGCTCGGCTAGAAATTCAACCTTATTCAAAGCTGTTTAGTGTTTGTACGACTATTTCATTGCGTCAAAAGGAGCAACGGTCCTTTTAAGTTGTTATACGAGGGTACAATATTAAGCAGTAAGCGTACGATAATTTTGAGTCGGCAAGGGGACGGCTGGTTGTCTGACTGAGACATATAGTGAAGATCGCTTCGAAGTTTGACATTGCGATCGCGACCATCCTTGTTCGTCTCGTTATAATATTGCGTGGACGCTGTAAGTCAGATGCTTGGCGCGAATTATTTATTGTTGAACATTTTTAAAGTTCCGGGTTTCTTTCGGGTGGTGTGTCGGGTATCGTCAACCCGATTTCTTTCGGGTAGTAGGTACCCGCCCGACCCGACGTGTAGTAAAAACCCGCCGAATTAAGCCTGAGACGTGTCGAACCCGCGCGACCACTCGGGTTCACGTAATTACCCGAAACTACCCCAATTTTCGGGTACCCGCAGACCTCTACTTATCACCAGGGCCGTACCCAGTCCGGTTTTCCGGGACAATTTGACCCGGGGCCCGGGGGAGTTAGGGGGTCAGAACCCCCCCCCCCCCCCGAAATAGTGAAAACCCCCCTGGCGAAGCAGGGAACAGGTAAAAAGGGCCCGAAACGACAACAAAGGGGCCAAAAACGACACGTGCGAGTAAAAAAAAGGTGACCACTTTTGACGAGCCGGAAATCAGCTACGGCTCTGAGTGGAATGGGTGCAGTACCTGGACATGAGGGGCCTGGCCTAATATCTTTACCGGGGCCCGCCAAATCTGGGTACAGCCCTGCTTATCACTCACTAGGCCCTACCCATTGCACTGTTTAAATGACAACAAGGCCCTAACTTCGGCCGCTGGAAAACATGCCTGCAGGCGACCGACGTTGTGCCATTAACTAACATTTTACGGACAGTAGAACAACGATTTATCCGGAGGCGTATTAACCAGGCTACGCGCCTAACCGGTGTTCTAAACTGGCAACAATAATTATTTTTAATCACGTTTTTACTTTCAACCTTCGCAAAATAACTATTTTACAAAAAATGTAATTGAAGTGTATTTAATAACTTGCAATTAATTTATAAACAAACACGACATTATTTTAATACGTGTTATAAAGGGTGTCCCATAAGTAAAGTGCCAAACTTCGGGAATAGGTTATATGGGTCAAAATAAAGATTAAATGTAGAATAAAATTTTTTCCAAAAACGCTTTGTTTACCAGATATCCGCCATTCTGTATTTTTAACAAAATATTTTTTATCTCCCAAGTTTTTGAATCGATTATTTTTGGAACTCGGTATGTACCTGTATCTAGACAAGGTTAGTTTATGAAAAATAATCAGCATGGTCAAATCGTAAATTTCAAAATGGCGGCCGTTAAAATCTTTAAATTGAAATACCTAAAAAATGGTAGATTTTACAAAAAATATAAAGGACAATAATATTTAGAAGATTTTATTTCCATTCCAATGATACCAAAATTATCAAAATCAATTTACAAACAACTGAGTTATGGCCGAATTAGCGCATGGCTCAGCGCAACAGTGGACTATTTTGCTTCAAAAAATGCTGCCTCAGTAGCTAAATACGGTCATAACTCAGTTGTTCATTAACCGATTTTCATAAATTTGGTGTCATTAGATGGGAAATAAAATTTTCTAAAAATTGTTATTCTTTATATTTTTTTGTGAAACGTACAGTTTTTTAGTTATTTCAACTTAAAAATTTAAAACGGCCGCCATTTTGAAATTTATTATTTAATCATGCTCACTATTTTTTCATGAACTAACCTTGACTAGATACAGGTGCATACCGAGTTTCAAAAAAATCGATTCAAAAACTTGGGAGATAAAAAATATTTTGTAAAAAATACAAAATGGCGGATCTGGTAAACAAAGGGTTTTTGAAAAATATTTTTTCCTACAGTTACCTAACAATGTACATGTTCTCTCACTGATTTGAGAAAGCAAAGTGGCCAATTTGCTCATCAGTGAGACAATGTTAATATTGTCTCACTCTTAATTACTTTGTCTCACTCCAGATTTGCAATGTGAAGGCACGAAATAGTGAGCGCGTAACATGCAGACAAGGTCGTATGCGCGCGAAATACGTTGGCAGCACTGGCTGTAAATCAGCTGGTCAGCTGTTGTACTGTTGTATTTGTCACAACACTTCCGGTCACGGCAGAAGCCACCATTTCATTGCTTTGCCATTTGTAAACATTGAAGGTATAACTTAATATTATGTTATGTTTCTTTACCAATTTATTTGTTTTATGGTAACTGTAGGAAAAATATAACGTGCAACTCGAGTGCAAAGTGCAATCGCCTCACTCGAGAAACCATTCCTCACTCGCCTACGGCTCGTGAGTAAGGATTTCTCTCGAGTGAGGCAATTGCTCACTTTGCTGACCAGTTGCACTAATAACTATATTCTACATTTTATCTTTATTTTGACACATATAACCTATTCCAGGGCTTGTAACAGGTTATTTTTATTTTTTTGTTATTTTTTTGCTCTAGGTTATTTTTTGTTATTTTTTTTTTGGAATTCGGTTATTTTTGTTATTTTTTTTGGAATTTTGGTTATTTTTTTATTTTTTTCAACCTCAAGAACGGCTACAAGCCCTGTTTACAGTATTCGTCTGTCAGACGATCTCATAGGAGCATCGTGGCAGATGGATCTCATCATCCTAAAATGCGTGAAAACTGAGCCTCGTTGCATGAAAACCAAGTCTCGCTGTCAAATCTAGGCAGATTTGTGATTAGTCTGTCGAGATTTTTTTTTAACAAGGTTAAGAATGTATTATCCCCAATATAACGCCGGTTTTCTAATTTTTAGCAGCATTTTTTGTGTACAAAAGGTTATTTTTTGGTTATTTTTTTCCTTATTTGAGTTATTGTTTTTATTTTTTTCAACCTCAAGAACGATTACAAGCCCTGCCTATTCCCGAAGTTTGGCACTTTACGTATGGTAGGGCCGTACCCAGACCGGTCCAAGGGGGGGGGCCCGGGGTGGGTCCAAGGGGGGCCCGGGGGGAGTTAGGGGGTCAGAACCCCCCCGAAATAGTGAAAACCCCCCCGGCGAAATGTATGGAGGGCAGGGAACAGGTAAAAGGGCCCGAAACGACAACAAAGGAGCCAAAAGCGACACGTGCGAAAAAAAATTAGGTCACCACTTTTGAAGAGCCGGAAATCAGCTACGGCTTTGAGTGGAACGGATGCAGTACCAGGACATGAGGGGCCCGGCCTAATATCTTTACCGGGTTCCGCCAAAGCTGACACCCTGTATAGATCATATTTTGAGTTTTCGGTGATTAGAGAGTTGATAATCAAGAACTTCAACTCGGTCAAGACGCAATAAATGAACTATCGAATATTCATCGAAAGGTTGACAACATACGCTAGCGCAGACTATCATATTGTCTTTCATTACACGGCTGTTTGTTGTCTTAAAACACAGTGCGTGATTGGCTCGTTGCTATGACGACACACCGTTGTCATGGCAGCATACAGTGCGACAGTGCGCACTGGACTCTGCGCATTGTGTGGGCGGATAGAAAGCAGAAAGACAGGAAGAAAGGAAGAAAGAGAGGATGGCGTTAAAAATTTAAAAATATTGAAGTCGCGTGCGTGTTCTGCAATCGCCAGTACAATGTTTTCTGTTTCCTTAAATAATCAATCATGTTAAAATCACATCGTCTTTTGTGAAATAGTTGTAATTTATTTAATTGCATTTTATTTAAAATTATTTTTCCGTCAAGTATAGTTTGTTTTACCTAAAATATTACACAGATTAATTCTATTGGTACAGAAATTACTTCTCCGTTGTGCTGGCGCCGCCACCGCCGGCGCTATGCGTCTGCCGAGTTTTCCCTCGCTCCCCCCCCCCCCCCCACCCTGTTATTCTCTGTGAAACTGTGCGGGCGGCAAAATGTTTTCCTATATTTAGACCGTAAATTTCGTAATTTTCGGACCTTAAAAACCGTGAAAGAGCCGTGAATTTTAAAATTCAGTTTGAGTGGGAACCCTGATAGGGCCCTTACTTACAACTAAGGTGGTTTAACTCTACTTACAACAACTTATAGTCTATCAGCATGGCCATCTCTAGTGTCAAGGCTGCAGCCTTCGACTTGGCATTGCTGCTTTCTAGGGGCTTTTGCATAGTAAAAACTATTAAAGAGGCAGCTGGTTTCAAGTAAACAAAAAACAGTGCCTTAAAACAGTATGGATAAACAAATCAGCTGAACTGTTAGGAGCGATGTTGCCATGTACTAGTGCCGTGGCCTTGTACTAGAGATGGCTATGCTAACAGTCATTAATTGTTAAGCTCCAGTTCAGAATCAGTGTGCAACCGACTGGACTAAACGGTTGATGAGTAATTTTCTATACAAGGCCTCGTAAGAGCCACATAAATTAATGCCCAAGTTTCCACATACCCATTAGCCTGGATTTACCCTTTTTTAATGATCAGAGGCTGCAGTTCCGTAAGCGGTCTACATTTTAACGATTGTAAATATCCAACTGAAAAAATTGATACAAGAATATTCGAAAAGAAGATTATTCGATTGCATCAAGAACAAAACAAAAACAAAACAAAACACAACAAAACATCAGTATCTAATAACTTAAATATGATAAAACGATATAACTAGAACTGAATGTTAAAAAACTAAACTTTAATAAAACTAAAAAAATGTTTTAAACTCTTGTTATTAAATTAAAACATTACAAACATAGTAAAACTCAACATTACATACCTTTATTTCGCATCGTCCACCATTTTGAATTAGTTTTGATTTTTGGTTTTAGATTGACATGGCACTGACTGAAAATGACAAGCCTGTGAAGTTTGGTTATGGTTAAGTTAGTTATCATAGTATTGGAAGTTAAATTATTACTGTACCAACTTATTACTTATTAGATTAGTTTTCAGTTATGATAAGTTATACATTTTAATGACAAAGTTAACCAAACCAAACATCAAACAGTAAAACACGTAATATCATCATTGTAAATTTAATTAAATTGGAACTAAAACCGATTGTGTTATTGCTAACAAGCCGATTCGATATTATATGAAAAGAGATGAATAGTTCGATATATTTTTAATCGATATAATGGTAACAGTTCGATATTTTCAATCGTTAAAATGTAGACCGCTTACGGAACTGCAGCCATGATCAGACCCTACCATCAACTTTAGTCATAACTGTGCAGTGTACAGACATTTGAAACAATATTTGCCTAAATCATTCTGAAATACCTTCCTAAAAGATTTGAGAAAGTTTTGGTGAAACTAAGAACTGCCGCAAGATCACATACTACTAGGATCTATGGCCCCAGAGATCTTTTTGAACAGCCCAATTATTGCTTATTAGGCCTATTAGCACAGATTCATATTTTGCAGTTCACTATCCATCCCAGACCTAATGTTACCTTGAATGCTTCACTACAAATACATTCTTTATAGACTTGGTTCTTCCTGTTAGGCTTTGTTCTGATTTTCATACTGTTTTTTGAGAAAAAAGGAGTTCTAAGGCCTATTCGAAGCTTAACCTTTTAATCTAAAACTTTTCTCCCTGTAATAAATTAAATTATATCCTCAAGCAGCCCACGTAGCTCTTGCACATTGCATGTGTGGCCATTAGCAAGTGACATTTTTTCTTTTTTCTTTAACAAACCAGAAGCCTTTTGGACCTGTTGCAACAATGAGACATATGTCTACTGTACCTATTGGTTTCAATAACTCCTAGAGATAAGTTCAACTTACCTAAAGCAATTTTTAAAAATGCAGGAAAGTTTGCCTTATTACCTATAATTTATTCAGACAATTATATAGCCTACTTGTCAAAATATTGCTTCAACACTATTCTTTTAATTGCAGGACAAGTAACTTTTTATTAAAAGTTAAGTAAATAACTCTAAATGTAAATTAATTTCGTGTACATTTCCATGCCGCTCCTTCATTGAAGTCTTAAGATCTACGATTTATTCTATGTTAATCATTCCATCAAAATAATTTAGTTTTAGGATGGAGTACTGGAAATTAAACCACTAAGTACCTTCACCTGTAAATGTTAATTTTTCTATAATGGATATGTCAGAATCTAGACCTAAGTTAATTTTTTTTTAGCCTAAGTATTTCTGCTCTTTTTTGACATTAAGGTAATCTGAACACCGTACAGACCACCTCAACACAAGAGTTACATATCCATAATGCAATAAAATCATGGAAATAAAGATAGTTTTCTTTCAGCATGTAGAGCTCTATGTTATAATGTAATGACAAGGTCTTGTTTGCACCAGAGAGCCCGCCCCAGCGACAGGTGGCCCCACCGACATCAACTCCGCTCTGCAGGAGGTCCTCAAGACCGCCCTTATCCACGACGGCATTTCGCATGGTCTGCATGAGGCCACCAAGGTCTTGGACAAGTAAGTTTAATCGAGAGCTATTCGTAGAGCTATTCGTGAGCTATTCGTAGAGCTATTCGAGAGCTATTTGTAGAGCTATTTGAGAGCTATTCGAGAGTATACCATATACCATAGAGCTATACCATAGAGTATTTAAATCGATTAAATTGTTAGGTGTTTTTCAGTATTCTTCTTTATAGACCGGGAGCTGGGAGGTCAAAAATTACGTCATAAGGTGCACATGTAAAAGCTATCCCATTTTGAAGGGGCATCCTGGAGGGTGTCAAAAATGAGTTTTTGAGCCCTCGATCTGGGGGCTTTCTCCAAGGTGGACAAACTTGAAAATAACCCATAAAAATGGGTTTTATGCAATTTTCATGTAGAACAATTTATATGATCAAATTTTAGTTCACACCATTGAATTCAGCTTAAAAAAACAAACAATTTGGTTTGTTGAATCACTACTCTATGTTCATTGGTTACCGAGATAGTGAGGGTGATGAACTCAAAACGTCGTCCTATGTTAAGCTTATGGGAAATAAACAAAATCGTATATTTTGCTTATGTCTCAACATATCTTAATTAAACTTGATATGTGGCTTCTTTTAGTTAAGAAATATTGTATATTAGCCTGATATCCCCCATTTTTGCATTTCCGTGGCAGTAAACTTGCACACATTTTTTCCAAGTTATTCTTATGGGGAGAAAATAAAAGTCTATAACATCCTTATTTTTTTACATATAGTGATAAAACTTGGCCTAAGGCTTCTTCTAGTCGAGGTTTATTGGATATTGACTTAAAACCACCCAATTCGTACATACCTGTTGCAACAAACCTGAAAACTTCATCCCCATGTTATTCTTATGGAGAATACAAAAAAGTCACATTCAAGTTTGTCCACCTTGGAGAAAGCCCCCAGACTGAGGTCTCACAAACCCATTTTTGAAACCCCCTAGGATGCCCCTTCAAAATGGCACAGCTTTTACATGTGCACCTTATGACGTAATTTTTGACCTCCCAGCTCCCGGTCTATTAAATCCCATTTTAGAACTAGAGATTTTGAGAAGGGACATTTCTGATATTTTCTCTGACCAACAATGACTAGAGTTAATGTGGAAACACAAGTAATTGAAGGCTGGCATTTTTTTCTCTCAAAGACACTTCTTCTGAGAGAAAGCGGGATAGACTTACTCTCTCTCAAATATCAAAGTTTTTTCAGCTGATCTAGATCCATGCTAATTATGTTAGATACCATTATAATATTTGTTCAAGGTCTCATCTCCGTTCACTCACCACTTTGTACTGTGGTTTATGTATACAGTAGACGCTTATTTTATTAGGTCGTGACTAGGACCCATCCAGGTAACTTGTTTTCTGCTTAAACTGATGTTTCCTAAAACACAATTAATTATAAATAATGCATAGGGTGTAAACAATTACTCTGTTTTAGACACCTGATGACTGCTTTAAAATCGTTGGTTTCCGTTAATTTCCTCCCAATCTTGTTCGGTCGAAACAAAGTTTTTTGATAAAAGTCAATCAGTCAACTATTATGTTGTGGTTGGTTGAATCCCCATACGCTCTCTAACTGAAGATCAGAGTTCCCTACAACGAACTGGTGTTATTTTAATGTAATCTAACGTGTTTTCCCCAAAATTATAAGTATTAAGTTAAATCAAAATTAGTCTAGAAACAGTTGGCCTACCTGTAATGTAAACCACTTGTGATCCACTGGAGTCAACCTAACCTAACCTAAACCACTTGTGACCCAGAGGAGACAACCTTTTGTAACTTAGAAACCACTTGTAACCCATAGGAGGTACCCTAACCTAACCTTAACCATTTGTGAATTGTAGGAGGCAACCTAATCCAATGTAACCTAAACCACTTTTCCCCCAGGAAATAACCTAACCTAACCCAAGCCACTTGGGCTGTGCAGTAGGCAACCTAATTTAACCTAACCGCTTGTGTTGGGCAGGAGGCAACCTAACTTAACCTCAGAGGTGCCCACCCCCCCCCTGGGGCAATGACTCACCCCCCCCTGGGCCAATGACTACCCCCTCCCTTAACTGTGACCAACCCCCTCCCCACATCCGAGATATTAGGATTCGGAAGATACATTCATTGTATACATAAACATTGGTTTATTTTTAACAAACAATGTTCATTATATATGTATATATTATTCTTTATCAGTTTTTCCTATCAAGGGTTTCCAAGCGGACTCACCCATTTCCTTTTCCTCGATTATTTAAAAATTTATATTCAAGCCATTCTTAGTTTTGTACACATGTTTCTTTCTGCAGTGCTCTGTCCACTTATCGTGGCGCACTTTAGCGTTACACATAGGTTCCAAACACTTAGATATTAATAGTTTTTGGTTTTTAGGCATTTTAAATATCTAAAAATACAAATGTGTTGTGATAAAGCCCGAAGCACTTCACCGTGATTACATCTTACAATAGAATACTGTAGACCTAAAACACAAACTAAATATTTTAAAACATCTATGATACTCGAAAGTCATAAAACACGCAGGTGTCTGGTGTATCGGATAGCTAGAACTAACCAGTAACCACTGACAGACAGTGACAACTGCAACTGACACAAGATCGAAGGGGTGGAAGTGAACGCATGCGCCGAAATTCTCCGAACTACGAGTACATCGCGCCACCGCGCGGGTCTCGTTACCATAGCAACCACTAGCTCAACGTTGCCAAACTTACATTGTCACTGCCCACTGCCCAGAGCCCACACTACGTTTATACGCATACATCCAAAGTTCTAGAAATATGGGTTTTAATTTAATACTGAAATTGAATTTCTTAATTTCACGTTTTTTAATTGTTTTATGATGCCCCCCCAGGCTGGCGAAAAAGTACTATTTTTCACCCCCCCCCCCCCAGAAATTACAATGACGCAGTTTGCGTCATGACCCCCCCCCCCCTGTGGGCACCCCTGCTTAACCTAAACCACTTGTGCTGTGCAGGAAGCAACTTAACCTAACCTAAACCACTTGTGACATGCGGGAGGTAACCTTACTTAACCTAATCCACTTGTTCCGTGCAGGAGACAACCTAATCTAACCTAAACCACTTGTACTGTGAAGCAGGCAACCTAACATAACCTAAACCACTTGTGACCTGCAGGAGGCAACCTTACCTAACCTAATCCACTTGTTCCGTGCAGGAGACAACCTAATCTAACCTAAACCACTTGTGCTGTGAAGCAGGCAACCTAACATAACCTAAACCACTTGTGACCTGCAGGAGGCAACCTTACCTAACCTAATCCACTTGTTCCGTGCAGGAGACAACCTAATCTAACCTAAACCACTTGTGCTGTGAAGGAGGCAACCTAACATAACCTAAACCACTTGTGACCTGCAGGAGGCAACCTTACCTAACCTAATCCACTTGTTCCGTGCAGGAGGCAACCTAACATAACCTAAACCACTTGTGACATGCGGGAGGTAACCTTACTTAACCTAATCCACTTGTTCCGTGCAGGAGACAACCTAATCTAACCTAAACCACTTGTACTGTGAAGCAGGCAACCTAACATAACCTAAACCACTTGTGACCTGCAGGAGGCAACCTTACCTAACCTAATCCACTTGTTCCGTGCAGGAGACAACCTAATCTAACCTAAACCACTTGTGCTGTGAAGGAGGCAACCTAACATAACCTAAACCACTTGTGACCTGCAGGAGGCAACCTTACCTAACCTAATCCACTTGTTCCGTGCAGGAGACAACCTAATCTAACCTAAACCACTTGTGCTGTGAAGGAGGCAACCTAACATAACCTAAACCACTTGTGACCTGCAGGAGGCAACCTTACCTAACCTAATCCACTTGTTCCGTGCAGGAGGCAACCTAACATAACCTAAACCACTTGTGACCTGCAGGAGGCAACCTTACCTAACCTAATCCACTTGTTCCGTGCAGGAGACAACCTAATCTAACCTAAACCACTTGTGCTGTGAAGGAGGCAACCTAACATAACCTAAACCACTTTTGACCTGCAGGAGGCAACCTTACCTAACCTAATCCACTTGTTCCGTGCAGGAGACAACCTAATCTAACCTAAACCACTTGTGCTGTGAAGGAGGCAACCTAACATAACCTAAACCACTTGTGACCTGCAGGAGGCAACCTTACCTAACCTAATCCTCTTGTTCCGTACAGGAGACAACCTAATCTAACCTAAACCACTTGTGCTGTGAAGGAGGCAACCTAACATAACCTAAACCACTTGTGACCTGGAGGAGGCAACCTTACCTAACCTAATCCACTTGTTCCGTGCAGGAGACAACCTAATCTAACCTAAACCACTTGTGCTGTGAAGGAGGCAACCTAACATAACCTAAACCACTTGTGACCTGGAGGAGGCAACCTTACCTAACCTAATCCACTTGTTCCGTGCAGGAGACAACCTAATCTAACCTAAACCACTTGTGCTGTGAAGGAGGCAACCTAACATAACCTAAACCACTTGTGACCTGCAGGAGGCAACCTTACCTAACCTAATCCACTTGTTCCGTGCAGGAGACAACCTAATCTAACCTAAACCACTTGTGCTGTGAAGGAGGCAACCTAACATAACCTAAACCACTTGTGACCTGCAGGAGGCAATCTTACCTAACCTAATCCTCTTGTTCCGTGCAGGAGACAACCTAATCTAACCTAAACCACTTGTGCTGTGAAGGAGGCAACCTAACATAACCTAAACCACTTGTGACCTGCAGGAGGCAATCTTACCTAACCTAATCCTCTTGTTCCGTGCAGGAGACAACCTAATCTAACCTAAACCACTTGTGCTGTGAAGGAGGCAACCTAACATAACCTAAACCACTTGTGACCTGGAGGAGGCAACCTTACCTTACCTAATCCACTTGTTCCATGCAGGAGGCAACCTAATCTAACCTAAACCACTTGTGCTGTGAAGGAAGCAACTTAACATAACCTAAACCACTTGTGACCCGTATTTAAAACCTAACCTAACCTAACCACGTCTGATCCGCGCAGGAGGCAGGCGCTGCTGTGTGTGTTGGCCGAGAACTGCGACGAGCCGATGTACAAGAAGCTGGTGCAGGCGCTCTGCAACGAGCACCAGATCCCCCTGATCCGCAAGGGGCCACCTAACCTAACCTAACCGCGTGTAACCTGCGCAGGAGGCAGGCGCTGCTGCGTGTGCTGGCCGAGAACTGCGACGAGCTGATGTACACGAAGCTGGTTTAGGCGCTCTGCAACAAGCACCAGATCCCCCTGATCCGCAGGTGGCCACCTAACCTGACCTAACCGCGTGTGACCCGTGCAGGAGGCAGGCGCTGCTGTGTGTGCTGGCCGAGAACTGCGACGAGCCGATGTACAAGAAGCTGGTGCAGGCGCTCTGCAACGAGCACCAGATCCCGCTGATCCGCAGGTGGCCACCTAACCTGACCTAACCGCGTGTGACCCGTGCAGGAGGCAGGCGCTGCTGTGTGTGCTGGCCGAGAACTGCGACGAGCCGATGTACAAGAAGCTGGTGCAGGCGCTCTGCAACGAGCACCAGATCCCGCTGATCCGCAGGTGGCCACCTAACCTGACCTAACCGCGTGTGACCCGTGCAGGAGGCAGGCGCTGCTGTGTGTGCTGGCCGAGAACTGCGACGAGCCGATGTACAAGAAGCTGGTGCAGGCGCTCTGCAACGAGCACCAGATCCCGCTGATCCGCAGGTGGCCACCTAACCTAACCTAACCGTGTGTGACCCGCGCAGGAGGCAGGCACTGCTGTGTGTGCTGGCCGAGAACTGCGACGAGCCGATGTACAAGAAGCTGGTGCAGGCGCTCTGCAACGAGCACCAGATCCCGCTGATCCGCGTCGACAACAACAAGAAGCTGGGCGAGTGGGCCGGCCTCTGCAAGATCGACAACACCGGCAAGGCGAGGAAGGTCGTCGGCTGCTCCTGCGTTGTCATCAAGGTATATTTTCTCTTGACGCTACAAGCGCTACATGTCAAAACTTTGATGCAGTTTTAATTTTAATATTTATATTTTGTCCCTATTTGGTTTTAAACTGTCCAAAACTTTTTAGAACATGTCAAATTGATGAATTATTAACAAAATTAAAATTTGCCCACCCACACTTATACAAGGGTAAAAAGAAGCAAAACAGGTGTCCACTGCAATCACTAATAAATGTACATTATCTGTTAACTTCGAGCCGAGCCAGTAACAATTGGTTTAAGGTCGTTCCTCACACTAACTTTGAGACACTATTGCAAGCCTTATTCGGATTGCTCATGGGCGGGAATCGAACCTCCAGAGCTCCGTATGTCTTCAACATTGACTCATCAGTTAATGCTTTAGACCACACAGCCACTTTAGTACTGTCAGACTAATGCTCGTTTGACATGTAAAGCCTGTGGCCCTAGCATCCATAGCAGTGTCTTCACTAATCGTCATCAAAGTGGGTTACTAGTAGCCGACGCATTCGTTTTCTGGATTGATCGCGATCAGGATGCAAAGCGCTTCTAGGGTTTATAACACACTGTTGTATTACATTTCGCTTTCATTTAGATAATTGTTTTTTTCAATTTTAGAAAATATTAGTAGGCCTACAGTTCAATACATTTTTACTTTGCATATGTTCTCATAAATATCTTAATAACTTAGTTTTTGAACAAGTTTAATGGGAAAAGCGACAATAGAAATTTTGTCAGGCATTCTCTCTAATTTGAGAGTCAATCCTTCTTCTGCCTTTTTAAAAACTGGATGCAAACTTTCCTCTACGGCTGTGCTCGTGATTTGATCAAAAACTCCTTCAGTGAGGCCCATTTTCTTTATCGATAAATTCAGTGGAGTTAAGACCAAGGATTACCTTTGATGAATCTCAAGTTTTCTTTGTTTGCTGTCCGTTATACCAACTATTGTAGAAACTTAATTCAAATTGGCACACCATTTGGTGCTTAGTGACACCTCAATCTGAAGGGTAGCACAAGGTGCAAGGTGCTAATTTCATTCATTTGCTGTGAGGCACTGAACCTGAGTAGGGAAATATTCCCTGTGTAGTTGTAAATCAAATGTAGTTTTAGGGGTCCCCGATTGTTTAGTTTGTATACCTGGGGGCTGTTTCTAAATGGGTTTCACAATTAGTAGCTACTAATCACTAATTACAATCCATCTCCATTGTTTCTTTACGGTTTTGAAACGGAATCTTAGTTTTACGGTGAACATCCCTAGAAAAAAAAAAAACATCTCCCAAGACGAATTGAGAACCTCCTCCTTTTGTTGGTGGGGGAAGTCGATTAAAAATACGAAGCCAATATTATTAATTCACCATCATTGTTTAGAAACATCCCCCTGGGGGTCCATGACTACCTTTTATTTGGGAACCACTGTCAGAGAGAACGTGTTAACTGAATTAGCCTTTACAAACATGATGTTCATTACACTTTATCTTTAACCATTCGGTTGTTAAAAATAATGGTAAATGTGTGAGGTCTAATTAAGGGAATGTAGGCCTATACATATTTCTCTAAGCAAATTAATAAAGCAAATTTTATTTTAAATTAAATCCAAAACGTTCAAAATGTATGTAAACTCTCAGAAGTTAATACAGTAATATGGTTAGGTTGGATTATTATTACTTGTAATTTATAGTAATGAACTTAAGAGTGCAGCTCATCATTGTCTAGGAAGTCACATAGCCCTAATACTTTTTTTTCTCTTTCAGGACTACGGTGAGGAAACAGCTGCACTGGATATGCTGAGAGAGTACATGAAAACCCAAGGAGTCGTCTCATAATAATGTAAATTGTTAAAAATAAAAAGTTTTTATAAAACACCTATTTATTCAATAACTTTCCTAATAGTAAAAGTTTGGGGGAGAATTCTTTGAATCGACACTTAAAAGGTTTACTTGATTTTCATAATGTGTGAAAGAGATGTTAACAGAAAACTATTTTTTGTCATTGGCTACGTGTGAAACACTTTGCTGAGTGGTGTAACAGTCGCCCAAAAAATCAATAGACTGAGGACAATGAATTGGTTCAGTGATGCACTCCAACAAACCTCCTCACGTACATGAGGGTGAATGATATCCTGCCACATATAGGAATTTTCATTACTTTGTATATGATGGTAATGAGTATTTACCCACTCATCAAACCAAAGGCTACCTGTGGCTTCCAATCCAGGACCTCAGCTGGGTTGCTTTCTGTTACTAAATTCCCATTATAAATTTGCTCAAGCGTTATCACTCTAAAGTCATATTCCTCGTCAGATTTACTTTATGGCAGAATTAACAGTATTTGAAAAACAACTGTACTTTTGAATCTGTGCCTGCAGCCAAATAAAGATCAATGAAATATTTTTGAGAAACTTGATCCTTAAGGGTGCGCCAAAGTGAGGAGATGATGGAAGATGAGATGTGCAGGAAGCAAAACTAACTCATTCAGTTAATTGGAGTGCTCACAGTAAGGAGGTAGAGGAGGAGGCAGTGCAATGCCTAGAGAATGATATTGCAAGTATTTGAATTCTGCAAACGCAAAGGGTTTCTCATGGTCATCCATTGTTTATAGCCTTACCTTCCAATTCATGACCACCCTGAATAGTAATATACTTTTTTTATCTTAATTACATGTCTTCAAAATTGCAGAATAATATGCCAACTCATATAATTTCAACACATTTTGGAAGTTTTTGTCAGTTACAGAATGAATGTTCATTTAGCTGCAGTTTTAGATAATAGATATTTAAGTCTCAAGAATTAAGGCCAAGGCCTTAGAACTAGCATATTCGCTTTTTTTGGCTTGTTGATACAGAAAATCAATTCTGATTCAGATGGTTTAACGCAAACAACAGACACAGCTGTGTATGCTATCCAATCTCTTAACAACCAGCAGAACTGACTTTGATTTGAAAGTGTGGTGACTGACTCACGGTGATAAAGACAAGCTTTTTTTAAAAAAAGCCAATATATTCAAAAACATTGTGTTTTTTGTACAAAACTCTATAACAATCTTTTAAATTACCAAATTTTTGCAATCCCTGAATATACTGAAAGGTTTTCAGTTTCTTTAATTCTGAAAAGAGGGTAAAAGTTACTGGATTCGACCAGTGCCGGCCTTAGGGAATGCGAGGCACTGGGCGAGATATCCTCGCGAGGCCCTCCCTTATCAGCGACTATCCCTCCCCAACCATTGTATGTATCTGCCCCTGATTTCACACTCTTTTCCCCTCCCCTCCTCCAACAAAGCTGCCCACTTCGCTGGGTCAAAAGATAAGTGACCCATCATGCGACCAGTGTTTCCTCTGAATTGTAAACATCGCAGAACAGGAAAATACTGAACCTAAATCAAAACATATTTTTATTATTACACAAGTACAAGGCCTACATGTTAGATTAATAAGACAATGGTTTTGTAAATTAATCACTATGATGTCACCTAAAATTAATTCTGTTTTATAATAATTAATTTATAATAAATTAATTATGTTTTTATAGCTGAGAATCGAGACACTGAACATGCTTTTCTTTTTTCTTTCGTTTTTCATAACTGAATTCGAATTTCCTAAATTTATCACGCTCTTTTGACATGATTAACCTTATTTAGAATGTGATTATAACATCAACGATTACATGAATAAACAAACCACCCAAACCACAAAGATTACCGTAAAAGTTAGGATGATGTTTTACTTCAACAACAGTTTGATAAAATTTAACTATAAAACTCATCATGTTCACTAATTATAAACAATTAGTAATCACGATCACTACTATCAGTACCATCAGTGTCATGGGTACGCCACTTGTCCGCTCCGGCAGATTGAGATTACTGATCTTATCAAGGGAAATACTGTGTTGATAACTGAGGTAAAAACGCAACAATGATGTGTTTACAATGATTACGTTGATGACTGCACTCGCCATTGACAGAGCCGTAGACAATGCTCCCGCCTCTCGCCCATAATTCACTAGCGCGTGTACCAGTTTACAAATTCCTTGCCGTAACTTAACGTCTTAAAAAAAGTTAGCGCGAGGCCCTGGGTGACCGCCCATGTTGCCCCCCCCCCCCCCCCCCTAAAGCTGGCACTGGAATCGACATTTCAAAAATAGTGACCTTCACAGTTTATTTACAGTAAGTCGAGTAAGTTATACATTAATAACATTAATTACACGTAGTAGAGGCCTAAGTTTTTAAAGACTTTGATTACTTAAATCAAATTGATAACAAACTTTTTAGATTCCAAAAGTGTATTTTGTCTTTAACGAACAATAACGTTGGTCTTAAAACTTCTCCTGTTATTCTTCAATTAGGAAAAAGTATTACGATTTGTCTAAGAGGATTCTCAATTGCATTTGCATGGGTTCCTTGGCATATCGGGATACATTGAAACGAAGTAGCCGATAGAGCAGCAAAAACAGCTTCGGTCCAAAATCTGCTATATACCCCTTAATTTTTCAACACCAAAAACCGTTTTACATCAAAAGCTTGCAAAAGTTGGCAAAATAATTGGGACCTGACTTCAAAATTTAATGGGCATTGACTTTACCAACTGAAAAAATCTGTTATTACGCTGCCATGGGTTAGTTTCTCTTCAAGCAAAAGAAGATACAAAACAACAATTCGCAGAATGAGAATTGGCTCACGTAATAAACCTTTATCCTTCCAAAATTCATGTGCTTCAAAATTTCATGCGTGATAAAATGATTCAGCTAATCTAGACCATCATGTTATTTTTGCATGTCTTCTGGGTGGTGGCAATTCAAGAAGTACTTTATTCGAAGAACATGCTAAATTTAAAGCGGGTTTCTTTCTTGAAAAAATTTTAGGCCGTAACAAAATTGAAAATCATACATTTTAATGGTGGAGGTATATGTTCTGAAGTTTAGCCGGGAATTGTTATTGGGTTTCCCTTATGAGATTTTTGCATTAGTTGGATTAAATAACTTTATTTTAATTCAGCCAAGCAGTTGATTTTCATTACTAACCATATGATTTTGGTCTTTAGAATGCGAGGGGTCCATTTTTCTGGAGTTATCTGGAGTCTGGATTTTTATCTAAAGACTACTGCTATTGCATTTCTATCTTGAGAATGAAATTCCTAGAATCATATCTATTAATTGTATTATGTTGTTTTTAAGTTAAAAAGTGTAACAAATGATTGCTATTTACACGTGGCTTGAATTTTTTTTTCAAATATAAAAACCAGTACGGTATCGTAAGTTTTCTATATATTCATAAGCTTTTTCGTTTGCACTAAATATTTTATTATAGGTAGGTACATTAATTTTAGTTTTATTTCAAAAGGGCTCAAAGATTACCAGTGGGGTGAGCATTGAACAATATTGTATAAAATCAATTTCTGAAAGATTTTTCAAAAATTAATTTTATAACTTTGTAAAGGAAATACATAATTATGATAAGAACAGAAACTCAACAACTCACAGTTTTGAACAAATATAGAGCATTTCCAATGTTAAAAAAATGTATTGGCTATCCCGAAATATTATTCTGTGTGTGAAAGTAAAATAAAAACCTTCATAATTAATTCATTGTTAGCTTTCTCTTCATCAACTTAATTAGGTGATTTTGTTAAGCATTGTTATTGAAAGAATGTGCATTGGAATGTAAAATGAATTCTATCTTCTCCTTAGTTTTTAGGACCTTTACCCATACTGGAACTTCTTAAGTTTACAAACAAGTTTCCTAATAAAAAAAATTAAAATACAGTATTTTAAAAATTTTAATTAATAGGATGTTTTATATTTTTTCAATATATTAGAATAGCAATACCAAATTCAATAAGGCATTTTTGATTTGATTTGATGTGAATTTTTTAAATTTCAGTACCATCCAGTAAATAATTTCAAGATACAAACCAAGTCTGTATATTATGGATGTTACAACTAAAAATTCATTTTACAAATAACATGTACTGAATGCAAAGAAAGCCTTGCCCATTTATAATAGTTAACACACACACAATCAATTCATAAACATTTGACTGATAATTTTTATCATAAACCAACATTTTAATATAATAAAATTTAAAGTTGAAAATTTAATTCCCCGATAACAGTCTGTGTCTTGAAGCAAATATTAAATTACTTGCATGTAGACTTGCTATGAATAAAACGAATAATACTGCATGATGATGCGAAATCTATTTTTGTGTGTAAAAACAAGAAGTAAGAGCAAGACGGGCAATGAACCCACCGTCAGACGGGGTTAAATTGCAATAGCGCAGGCATGGTTAGTATTGAGCGAACGCCACAAATAGTACTTGTGAAATCAACGTCTTTCTTTACCACCGCCGCACCACCCCTCGCTGTGGGGCCGGCGTTAAAAACACCGCCTTACTCCTACTGCTGTCCACTGCGATTTTTAAACAATCGCAAGTCCCAAGGAATGTAGTGATATTATCGGTCTTGATAGTGATAAAGAACATGAGCGAGAACAAGAATATTGACCTGTGTTGTCGAATATGCAGCGAGGAAGCCGAAGGGACGAATATTTATGGAGAAGAGGGTATTCGTAGTAAATTGGAAGCGAAAATTAGAAGCTACTTGCACATAGAGGTGAGTGCCGAGAAATTGCTATGGTTGTCAGATTTTATGGTTACATGGATCGATATCTACGCTGTACTCCTTTATATGGGTAAATGTCAGATTGTTGTGTTTTGGCCAAGAGGTTATGTCAACCTTGAACTGCTCAGAGAGAAAAGTGATTTCACTGTTCGCCTTGGGGCTCGAGAGGCCATGGACCGATAGTGAAAGTGCATCCTCCCATTCATCGAATCCACTTTGTGCAAACCCTATCTCTCGGGGCTAGATACACTGCTACAAATTTCAGAAATTTGATTTACAACTTATGTAAACATAAAAGTTTGTGTCAATCAAAAGAAGGCAAGAATTAGGCAATACATCCTGGTACCTAATATGGTATTACTGGTTAACTTATATGAAGTAATATTTTTTAAAGAACAAGATATTTTACAAAATTTAGTATTTTTTTGAGCGGATAGAAAAAAATACACAGTTTAGTACCTTAAAGGAATCCCAAATGAATTATACAAATATCTTTATTTACTAATGATGTAAAACTCAAAAAATAATCTAGCCCAAGCGAAAAACTTGTGATCAAGTCTCCTTATCTAATCACTGTTCTTATTCAGAAGACAACATTATGTTTTATTCTACAGAACTTCATCAGGTCTTGAAGTGTGCTACACATTAATCATAAAACCAAATCCAAATTGTTTATTTTGTGAGTAATCAAATCCAATGGCGGATTAGTATCTCATTTTCTTATTTGACTGAGGCCTATAACTTAGTTTAGAAAATTCATAGGCTTATTAATCTCTATTTACTTGTTTGTTTCTATCAATATGGAAACTATACTTGCGATTGAACCTCCAACCATCGAGATGATAACTTACATCCTACACTGTCACTATGGCTGAAATAAGTATGTTAACACGAATTGATAAGTTATGATCCTATCGTAATTAATTTAATATTTAAAATTAAATGTTGGCAAGCAATAATTTAATATATCTAGCATGGTAACGGTAGTAATAATATCTTAGGTAATAATACCTAAAAACTTAGTAAATAGGTAGTATTATACCTAGCTTAAGTTTACGTCATTATTCTCTGGTATGACACCAATGGCCCCTACCGGATTAGGCATCCTCGCCGATATACATTGCGTTTCTATTGTTTTTATTTATTTTCTTCGGTAAACACCATTTTTACAATAGGAATACAGTTGTGTTGGCGAAGGGTCGCCTAATCCGGTAGGGGCCATCAGCATCATGCCAGAGTGTAGGCTGATATATAGTTCAGGAATTCTAAGCTTAAAAAAGTGAAAGAATCGTTTGAAAGAGCACTCGTGGCCGAACCAAATTTAAAAGTTATCACGGCCCTTATAGAAAAAGCGATTAAAGAAATAACTTACATTTTAAAAAATCACTGGTGTCAAAACCATTAAAAATACCCCAGGCAGAAAAAGGATTTATCGCTAACCTGGTTGTCAGTTTATTGGGGTTTGATTTAAGAGGATATAGGTTTCATATATCTTAACACTTTTACTTTAGAATATACCTACAGCATGTTAACAGCTGATATAAAAACCTTAGTAAAATGCATTCAAAGTTTTTGGTTTTATTTTTTGCTCAGGTTTCCAAAGAAGATCAACTGCCGAAAAAGATATGTGTGACGTGTACTGAAAAGTTGGATTGCCATCACGAGTTTGCTCTCATGGCATTGAAAATGCAGGACAAGTTATACAATCTTGTGAACAGTCAAGAAAAGAAAACACAGTCTTTAAGGAAAAATAAAGGAGAATGTTCGGAAGACAGCAATGGAGCTGGAGAAGAAGAGGAAAACGAAGATGAAGAAGAAGAGGAAGACTGTGAAGAAGAAGAAAGTGAAGAAAACGAAGAAGAGGATGACAAAGAAATCAATGACAATGTGGAAGATAATGAAGAAATGGACCATTCAGGAAGCTTATTACATTCTATTTTAACTAATGTAAGTAACTTCTAGGCCTGCCTTAAAAAATTAATATGATTTGTCTCAATGGTCCAAATGGAAAAGACGATCATGATTTCCAGTTAAATCACTGTTTTAGCCTTTCTGCAATCTAACAATTGCTTAATCTGTGCCAGAGACTCAACTGGTATTTCTTCATGGTAATTGTTATGATAGCGAGAAGAGGTCCAGCCAATAATTGAACCAGATGGTAAGTTAGTTACCTATACTTATAATTCGGTGCAATTTTTATCTCTCTAATGGAGAGTCTAACTAGTACAGGAGTTGAATCAATAATAAAAGCATTAACAGATTGGTTGGGATTCCCATGGCAACTTTTCCAAACAAATACAAATTGTAGAAGTAAGACTTGCGTCTGAAAAATTCCTTTCCTCTACCTCATTGGTTTTTAACAAGTCTATGGAAAAGTATTATTTGCTTGATTAAGTTAGTTATTAAATGAACCAAGTACCAAAGTAGGTAACATTTTAGTTTCCTCCTTGTTGGTGCAAAAGTATCAGAGCAACCTTCATTTGAAGCCAAAGTAGAGATAGGCTGATTAAACTTATTCATACTTACTTCTTGCTCCATCGTTGATCAATAGTTCACTGGATAGATGAACTACTTTTCAGTAGACCTTGTGATTTATAGACTGATTTTGTTTAGCATAAGGATTAAAGGGTCGAGCAAGATTGTTGACTGTAGTCTAACAAAAAATATGTCACAGGGTCGACAGTCAGAGAGTGGAGAGGCAACGGAGTCCATGGAGGTTAGAGTTGATCCGATGTTGTTCTTCTCGGGACAAGACGACAACAGCGCAGACGGAGAGGACAGTTCCCAACCTACCAAGTGAGTTTGAAACTGGGCCCAGTTGAAGTTTGTCATTGGGCTTTGAATTTAATAATGCTATGTTTTAACATCAACAAATGGTCACTGTTGGATTGTACCTTAACAAGACCCGGGATTGGATAGTTTTGTCAGCGAAACATTAAATAGTTCTACTGATGCAATGAAAAAGTCTAATTTCCGTGTTTGTTCTTTCACTCAATGGAGTTTAGGGATCGTCAAAATATCCTGTCCAGTTGGTTATTAAGTTTTCTAATTTTTGGTTTCTGATGGTTAGGGTCTAACAAACTGTTAAAAAGATTGATTAGGCTTATTAAAGTATGTTTGTAGTCTTCTTGTGCTGAATTATTCTATTTCATCTTTAATTTAATATACGGTACCTGAGTTATATACAGGTGGTAGCGATCATCCAAATTTGTAGGGGTTTATCTTACATGTAGCTTTTGACTCAATAATGGTTTTATTCATTCAAATAAACATGATATCAATATTAAAATGAAGTTGAAATCAAAAAGTGATTCAACTTTTGAATCACTTTTGAATGGTACTATGAATTGTCTAGTACCATACAGTATTAACTTACAGTCTTAAGTTACAGTGTTAACTTATGTGTTGATTTTGGCATGTAAACTAAAATTTAACACATTGTTACACATCTTAGAGACGCCAAGGACGCCAAGCCATACCAGTGCAGTGTTTGTCCCAGAGGCTTCCACTCAGAGATAAGTCTGCAGAATCATCTGTGGAGCCACTTGTCTCGCAAGGTTCTCTCGGACACTGATCTCAACTCTCGGCTAAGGTAATGAACTATCTTTCCCCCACATGTTATATTTTGACCGATTTTACTCCTTATAGTGAGGAAGTAAAATGCTACTTTACTCCTAAGGGAAATAAGCCCTCAAGAATAAAATGGCAACAGTCAGGCAACTATAAAGCATATTCCTATTGTGTGGATTGTAGTAAAGCTGATTGCTTGTGTACAAACGGTTGCAGCTACTGTGATTGCAAGCACTAGAAGCAAAATTAAATAAAATTTATGTGTTTTGCTACTTTGTTTATTAAAGGTTACATTGCACATAATAATTATAATAGAGGAAACAACTGGCTTACCTGAAGTTGAGTAGGCCTTCGGAGGGCCTTCCCACAAAAAATTGTACATGGTAAGTGAAACGTAGGAATAGAAATAAGATTGGCGTGTAGGCTTGTTTCCATCTCGAAAATATAATGTGGTTGGGGATTTCACATTAACCGTTATCTACATCAGTAAAAGTTGTGTTGATGTTCAATTATTGAAGGAGGAACACAGTAGTGTATCAAAACGAATAATACCAAAACATAAGGTAATAAAACCTCTTCATTTGAACTGTTCACAGTGCCGGATTTACAGGCCCTTTTTTTGCTCAATTACGTTTTGTACTCTAGTTATCCCCCCAAATTCATCCAAAATACCTTATTTCCTAACGTGTGCCGCCCCCTATTGGCGCACAGCCTAAGCCCGGGCTTTGTGGGCCTAGTGGTAAATCTGCTGACCGTTCAACCCTTGGAGCTATACAGTTCCTGCTCTCATTAAAGATTCCATATGGGATTTTATTTTCCCCCAATACAGTAGACCCCCTCTTAATGACCTCGTTTTAACCGACGATCGGATTATCCGCCCTTGCTGGTCAAATATCAAAGATTGTTTTAACCGATCCTTGTTTGAGAACAGTTCGGTTTAATCACACTTTTCTAGGAATAGCGGCATTTCCGTTCCCATACAGGGTGATGGAAACGTAACGCTCAATTACACAGTAATTACGGGTTAAAATATTATGAATACAACATTCATTAATTTATTAAAACGTGCATTAGATGAACTTCAGTGTCCAGAGTATGATAAAGGTGTCGAGTTTTTGTTTGTTTTGTCCTTTTTTGGGATCATTTCTGTTAATTCTACAGGAATTATTCTGGAATATAGGTTAAAAATTGTGGTTGATTTTCCCAATAATCCACAAACTGCCTTTGGAGGATGTTAATAGAGCCATAAATCAATAGAGCTTTTAATTTTTACGTGTTTAGGGAATTACCCATTTTAACCGACCTTTTAAGTTATCCGACCTAGGTCTGGTCCCTTTAGGACCAGAAACATTGACTGCTGAAAATGCTTATGGTTGCGTTCCAAAAATAAAAAAAAAATTTTAATTCTAATTAGGGGTGGGCGAGTAGTGGATTTTGAAGTCGAGTCGAGTCGAGTATTAAGCCAAAAACTCGAGTATCGAGTCGAGTCGAGTCGAGTAGTTGTTTGTGAAAAGTAATGAAATCTTCATTTAATCTATTAAAATACTCCTTCAATTTTTCTTATAAAATTGGTCTACTTTATTTAAGCTTATGTTTTTATATTTTTCTTGGAAAAATAAAGCTCATATTCTTTTACCCCTACATTGCATAAACCCTACATTTAAATGAATAAGTTGACTATGCTAAATCACTCAAAATAACAAATCACTTAATGTAACAAGATCACAAAATAAATTTATGTAGAATATGCATAGTTTTAAAATTTAAGCACTAATAACATTTAATTATTAGCCTATTATTTTAAAAATCAAAAACAGGTTTATATTTTCCCTAAAAATAATTGTTGGCCCTAATTAAAACCTTAGCCAAGAAATTGTGGAAGAAAGAATCAAAAACATCAGGGAGGAGAGCTATGTATTTTTATAATACCAACGACAATAAATGATTATTATTATTATTATTATTATGACCAGTTATTTGTTTACTTCTCTAAACCCAACCCCGCCCCCTTGCCTGACTGCTGATCTATTGTTTTTTGACATCCAATCACTTAAGCACGAGTGACACAGCTGCGACTAGATAAGAATAAGATATCCCCCCCAATACAAAAATTACAAAACCTTAACTAATTGTTTTATGAAGTCCACTTTACCAATTAAGTCCACAATTTTCTTCTCATTTTTACAAATCAAATGAGACAGAAATTAAGGCTGAGTATCATTCAAAAGATAAAATATAATTACAAATTTGAAGTTGTTAAGTGTAGTTCAGAGCTAAATATAGCTGTAAGTTTTCAATTTCCGGATTCTGAGATATCTCTCAGAATCTGGTAACTCTAGATAACTGTCAAAATCCATTCTTCTATGAGTTAATGAAATATTTTCAAAGTTATTGTTATGAAAAACTTGTGAACATCTGCGAAAAACTATAGCGCATGTCTGTCGGTCGCGGATAAACGGCAGATGTAGCTTTTCAAAACTCGCGATCTGCCGCCAAATACGATCGTGCGTATTTGCCGATCGCCGAAAATCGGCAAATGTAGCGTTGCTAAGGTTACGGTCGGCCGAGAAATACGAGCATGCGTATTTGCCGATCGCCGAAAGTCGGCAAATGTAGCCTTGCAAAAGTCGCGGTCAGCCGCGAAAACCGATCGCGTATATTTGCAGATCGCCGAAAATCGGCAAATGTAGCTTTGCTAAGGTCGCGGTCGGCCGAGAAATACGAGCGCGCGTATTTGCCGATCGCCGAAAATCAGCAAATGTAGCCTTGCAAAAGTTGCGGTCAGCCGCAAAAAATGATCACGTGTATTTGCCGATCTTAAGTAAACGAAATGAAACTTTGCAAAACTAGCTATCGGCCGTAAAAAACAGTTGCGCGTATTCCCGGCCACAAATGAACAGAAAATTCTGCTAATTGAGGAACTAGCGAGGGGCCGCGATAAACAATCTGCCGATTGCCGATAAACGGCAGATGTAGCTTTGTATAACTCGCGATCGGCTGTAAAATTTGATCGCACAAACCTAAATTGCACGTAAATTCGGCCGCCGTATAAACGGTGGGAGTAACTAACTACTCGACTCGTTTGAGTCGAGTACAGTGGAACCTGGATAATTCGAATCTCAAGGGACCAGCTAAAAACTTCGAATTATCCATAAATTCGAATTAAAGAAGTTCTAAAGAATGAGGCCAAAACATTAAAACTTCACATTGTGAATTTAACCTCTTTATCAAATTGATACTCTAAAAGAATAAATTCAACAACAAACGCTAATTATAAGGGTTCAAAAACAGTAATCATGAAACAGAAATAACTACCCTAAAGTATAAACTACGTACGACGCGACCTACGATAATTCAAAGAAACATTTCTGCTAGAAAAAATACAGTACGTTCTGCCACTTCTGAACTTGATTCAGGCTAGCAACTTAACTTCGTGAAACATTGACAATTGCCCGCTCATTGACTTTCCGCTAAAGTGAGTGTTTTATAGGACCGAGAATTTGTCGACATGATCACTACACTTATTTATGTTACGTAAAAAATTTTATAAACACTTAAAAAAACAAGACACTGCACAAATAAAAAAAACACTTTGTTTGAAGGACGATCGAAAAAACGGAATGCTGCACTGGAATTCGGAAGTTAGTTTGGCTGGTGGGGGGAGGGAAGGGGGTCGCAGTGTTGAGTAGCCTTTGTGTCGACATAGAAAACTGTGCATCAGGTCTGGCGCATGGCTCGTTTGCCGGGAGCCGTTCTACACAGAATCAAGCTCGAAAAGACTAGTGGCGCTGCCACGGCGAGCGCAACCCTTTTCCGAACTCGGTGAGCGTTCTGTACTGTTTTTGTTTACATTATTGGTGTCGAGTTACAAGCGATGTTGGGGCAGGGTGGGAAGCATGGGAGGTGGAAGGGATGAGTCATTGGACCATAACCTGACACGCCATAGGTCTGGCGTTAACTTTTTATTGAACGTCGTAGTAAAACGTGTTTTCCAATGAATTTGTAACTATTTCCAGACGTGGAATGAAATTGATGTACCTTAATTTGGCACTTAAAAATTCGAATTATCCAAAATAAAATTCGAATTATCCACGATTTTTTAGCATTGTTTAGATACAAAATGCCAGGGACCAAGAAAAATATTCGAATTAAAGAAGATTTCGAATTATACAAGTTCGAATTATCCAGGTTCCACTGTAATTGGAACTACTCGACTCGACCTCGAGTAGTAGCAACTACTCGAGTAATTACTCGACTGTCGAGTACTCGCCCACCCCTAATTCTAATTACCGTTCCTGAAAATAGTCCCAGGAAGGCAGAAAGTTGGTTTTTGCTCGACAAATATCCATTTTCTCCAAAATTGGTGACGTAATTTTTCGGGACATGGATCCGCGTCGTCAGCGTCTGGGGCAATTTTTCCAGCTTCCGAAAATGTTATTTTAAATATATGATTCAAATTCAGCCAAAAATATAACCTGGGTACATTTATTTCGTGTCCTAGCGCCTCAAAAAGGTGATTTCTATAGTTTTTACCATTCAAAATTTTTATTTTGTTACATATTATATTTATTACAAATATGTATCTAGAACAAAAGGTGAAAAAACTGTACACCAACCATTTTTCATGAGATGTTATTGATGGAAACATATGAAATAAAACAAAAATTTAACATTAAACATATAATAATGTAAATAATAAAATAATAACGTAAATAATAATGGGAGTAATAAAATAAAACTATAAAATGATCGCATAGCCGAATGAGTCGATGGATCGGAATGCAGCGAACACAAAAGGAAATGGTGGGAACTGCCCGACGCGCACAAGTGACATAGATCCCACCCGAGCGCACACGAAGCAATGAAAAGTGAGTCGGACTGTGACGCGGATTCTCGTCGTGTGCGGCTGGCGCTAGTCAAGTGTGACGCTGATCCTGATCTTGCGCGGTCAACGTGTTAAGAGGGGGTCTACTGTACTCAGCCCTGCTGTTGTCGGCAGGAGCGGGGGCGGAGGCAGGGGCAAGGGGACGGTGTACTCGTCCAACGGCGTGCTGCACACAGTCGGCGGCCTGCCCGTGTCCCACCCCCACCAGTGCCCCATCTGCGGCCGCCTCAGCTCCACCAAGGGCAATCTCAAGGTCCACCTGGAGACTCACAGGCCGAAGGGCAAATACGCCTGCGATATCTGCGGCAGAATGTGAGTACAATATATTTTTGCCAAGTTTTATTTTTTACTAAAGAAAACATTAAATAATAAATTATCAAAATGGTGTGGCATCTTTTTTAGTTTTTTAAAAATTTCAGGTGATTTTTTATTATTAATATTGTTTTTACTATTGTTGTGGGCAATATAATTGTCCACAACCACAGTGATTTAACCTAACTTAACTTTACAGAGGGCTTAACTTTAAGTCGCCTTCCAGAGTTAGGTTCAGTGCTGAACTTAAAGACTTAGACCTCAAGCCAATCTTTATTAGCGACTTCTCATCTGTGTTCAGAAAACTTTAAGTTACTATATAACTTAAAAATTTAAGATTTGAGATATGTCAAAATTGAATAAAAATTGTAAGGGAAAAGGATGTGAATTATTATAATGTAGCCTACTGGCTTAATGGTAAATCCAACATTGGTTTTATACAATACTTTATTTTTGTTCACTTAATGGCATATCCCGTAGTTATGGTTTTTCAAAGGCATATTCCTGCAGAATCAGTTAAACAATGCAGCCCAATTTCATAAAAAGACAGTTTCATAAAAATTTAATTAGCACAAATTAAATTTAAAAAAGTGTCTTAAAATGCTTTAGCAATTCAAGCAAACCAGACTTTTTTTATATATTTTTAATTTTCAGTTGATTTAGACCTAATCAACTGGGAACTAGAATTATATGTTTTGATCTTGAAAACTCATTGTCGTCCTGCAACCATTCCCAGTCACAAAACTTTAATCAACAAACCTTTAGTTTCAGGGACGTAGCTAAGGGGGTGGTCCGTGGGGTCCGGACCCCCCTCTCCCCGTTAAATAGAAAAAATAGTAGAACCCCTCATAACTGGCCAATACGGGACCAAGCCTAGGACGGATAACGACTTGGCCGGATAATCCATCCTATTATGAAAACGATTAATATACCTAATTAATAATTCATAGCTAATGATTTAAGTCCTATGTAAAGCTATAAGTGTATTTTTGGGATAGTTAAAAAACAGAGGTTAGTAAAACCAACACAGCACGTGATTTGATTTTAAACTAAATCATTTCCCCAATCAGTGCTGGTAATTCGCTACCGCTACAGCTTCCTTCGGTATTTATTTGCCTAACATTCAAAGGGACTTGAAGAAAAAACTATCAAAACCCGCACTGGATATTATACATCAAACAACAAGAATCATCAGGGTCTCCCCCGGAAAGTGTTAAAATTTTTAAGCCCCAATGTCGTTAAGGTATTCTATACCCTCCAAACCCCGCGGTCATCTTTCTGGACCCCCCTCTTCCCAAAATCCTGGCTATGTCCCTGTTAGTTTCAAGTAAATTAATACAAAATAAAATCCAATCCCGTGTCCAGATTCAAGACGCAGTCGAACCTGTATCGCCACAAGGAGTACCACGGCGGGGACCAGTTTACGTGTGAGGTGTGCGCGCGCGTCTACCCCACCAAGAGCACACTGCGCGCACACAGCATCACACACAGCGACCTGCGCCCCCACCAGTGCCCGCTGTGCGACAAGACCTTCAAACGCAACCAGGACCTCAAGGTCACTTTGGTTTCGGCTAAGTTTATGAAAGTCTTAGGATAAGGTTATGTGTGAAACCAAAGATGATTTTCTTTATCTGTGTTTATTCTCCAGATATTCTTTTGTTTGTGTGAAAACCATAATTTTTATCCCTGCTTTTGTTGAAGTTTGAGTTCTAAGGACTTCCTCTGAAATAGGCCATTATATAGGTGATCCTCTCTGTACCAGTATATTGGTGGGTAAACAGATGTACATGTGGTCAAATAGGAGATCATTTAATAATTTTCAGTTTTTTAGCCTCCGGATTATTGTAGAATGATTTTTGGTTTAAATACTTGATTCAAATAATCCAAAATTTTACTGTGGCAACTAGTTTCGGCTCGGGTGAGCTATTATCGGGGCCCAGCAACCTTTTTGGATTACTTGAAGCAGGTATTTAAACTACAAATAGATCTTCTTTGTTTAAAATTCATTGATGATTTTATATTTTGATTTAGATTTTTGTGGACATTTGCTGTCACTGATTCACCATCAATTTACTAATCAGTGATGGCAAATGTCCCCAAAAATCAAAATCAAAATATATCTTATCAAGGATTCATTTCCCTTAGAGGGTACTCATTCTTAAATCAACAAAAGAAAGTGATCTTTCAAAAGATAATAGACCAAAGCAGAGAGAGTTATAGCTCTGGACAGCCTTACTGGCGGGTGACGAACTCCCAAAATGTCTGCTAAATAAACACATGTTTTGGTAGAGCTGTCAAAACTTTGTTTACGTTTCACCTCATTTACACTACAAAAGAATGCCCTGTAATATTTCACTGAGAGATATCTTACGCAATTAAAATTTCTGGAAAATATTTGCCCAATGCATCAGCTGGTCTTTTAGTTTGACAACCTTTCATCTTAAATGATTTGTTTACATTTAAGAATGTGTTTCCACACTTTTGTCTTCGTACTTCATGAATTGTGTTGAGCTTGCAAGCATTTAACATTAGTTGCACTTGCGGTTGCAGCAAAATATGCAACCGAGGTGCAACTACTACTGAGGTGCTTTACTTGTGTAAAGTACCTCTACATAAACAAATGACCATGTGATTTATTACCAAAACATTGCAGATAATAAACACTAATTACGACAACAGCGCACTCACTCACCCGCCAGTAAGGCTGTCCAGAGCTATAGTTTAAGATATTCAGTGTATTTCCTTATCATCAGAATTAATTGCATAATGGCAATCATTTCAGAGTGAGGTTAGAGTACATACTCTTACATCAATATCAAAACAGTTAACACATTGTAATAAATATAAAATTTTTGGTGTAGCCTACTTACTGTAATTTTACTTTTCTGAATGAAGAAAACCAAAGACACTTCCAATTCTGAGGTACTTCAGTGACTCAGATATTGTGGGCAATCGTGCCCTTCGTGAGTGTAACCCCCTCCTTTTCAGTTAGGTCTTCAGAAACCTTCAAAATTAATTATAGTTGGCTTATTTTTGTAAGTTGGATAGGAACTACACCTTTTCAATATTTATTGATCTTTCTTTTGGTATTACCTCTACATTTATTTTTATCAAATATTTTTAAAAACCAACAATATATCTCATAATACATAACCAAGAGATAAGACAGCAATACAATGACTGTGACATAGTAGCAACCGTAAGGTCAAGATTATTGAGATGGGCAGGACATGTATGGCGTAGAGAGCAAAGACGGTACTGAGAGAAGCTGGATTGGGAAGACCAGAAGGAAGGAGACCTCTGGGTAGACCGAAAAGAAGGTGGTGGGACGGCGTAAAGACAGACATCTCAGTACTTAGAACTAGTATGGAGGAGGCAGAGGACAGGGAAAGGTGGAGAGAGCGTGTTGGTGAGGCCAAATCCCTTCTTGGGCAACGATGGTCATGGGAGTAAGTAAGTATATCTCAAAATATGCTGTTTAATGTAATGTAAATAACTCGTCAAAATACTTACCGCCTTACTGTTGTGTCGTGTTACAGTTTCACATCAACCAGCACACCGGGGCGCGACCGTACAAGTGTCCGTTCTGTCCGAAGGCATTCGCCAGTTCCGGCAACTGCTTCTCCCACCGCAAGCGGATGCATCCCGGCGAGCTCGAGCGATACAAAGAGATGGCCAACGGCTACGTCCAATAACTGTGATAAACTCGTCTGCTCCTTGCCGCGCTGGTCTGACCAACATGCCCTGTACCGTTTGGAAGTATTTTGTAAATTTTTTTTATGTTATTAAGATAGTAATTTGTTTCTTGGCCTGGAATCAGTATTACGTCTCTTAATGGTTTGTAATTGTTTTTGTTTTTAGTAGGGGTGTGCGAATAGTGATTTTTGAACTCGAGCCGAGCCGAGCCGAGCTTTTTCAAAATTTTTCGAGCTCGAGCTTTTTCGAGCCGAGCTTTTTAACAATCACCAAATTATTAAAAGAAATTATGAAGCTTGATTTTAATTTTTAAAGATACAATAGACTAATGTTTGCATACCTTAAGGGACCACCAGCACAAAAATAGAAAGCTTATCCCCAAAACAAGTGAATTATCTCATAGGTTCATCAGTATTTTGTATTTTGTTACATAAAATTAATCAAACTGGCTCAACAAATAATTTATAAAGAAAAATACCAAATTTAAAATCTACATTTATCTACATTATATTAAAGTAATAACCAAACCAAAATACTTTACTTTAAAATAAATAGTTAAAATTACATAATTAGACTAGTTACATATAGGTACTACAAAATTTAATTTCAAGAGTAGAAAGAAGTAGTTGAAAGGTTTTAAAATAGTTATATCTAGTAAAAAAATCACACATATACACCTAGTCAAACAAGATTAATTTTTTATGTTCACTAAGTAAAGATGATAAAAAATTAAATAGCAGTCCCAATTGTGGCGTAATATTCAAGGCTAAACTTATTATTTCAGAATATAATATATGAATGAAATAATATTTAATAACAACAATAATTTATTGTAATCCTAAAATTAGTGACATTTCTAAACTTTTGTGAAGAAAATAATGTAGGCCTACAGTAAAGAAGAAGAAAGATCATAAATAAATAAGGACGGAATAGAGAGAAAGAAAGAAACAGCTAACCCTCTCTCTTTCCTTATCAGTGGCCAGGGAGAGAGGGGGGTGGAGGTTGTTTACTTCAAGCCCCTTCCCTGTTTTTTGCTCTTGTCTGATTCAGTGCGTGAGTTAATGAGGAGATAAGGAATCCTTACTACAAAAAGCAAAAATACAAACTACTTGTCATACAGCTATAAATGACGGCTCATATTTTTTGTCTTATTTTTATAAATCTAATGAGACCAAAATGAAACTTGTACGATATACCGTTTAAGAGATAAGCCTTGATAAAGCAGTAGACTTAAATGCTGTATTTCACGTTCCCCAAGGTCAACTAAATATAGCTCCGATTTCCGTCTAAATGGAGATAATATTTCTTGTTACCTGTCAATGTCCTTTCCTTATCACAAGGGAATGTTTTTTGCTTGTTTTTCGTGGGAGGGAAACGCTCTTCCGGTTTAACGTGTCCAAAAATAGATCGCAATAATTATCTTTCCGATAAGAACTCTCTTATCAAAAGCTCGGCTCGAGTGTCGAGCTTTTTAGAAAAAAGTCGAGCCGAGCCGAATACTGAAAAGCTCGACCTAAAAGCTCGAACGGTCGAATACTCGCACACCCCTAGTTTTTAGGTTAAAGTAGGTGTTCAAAGATATTTTTGCCAGGCATAAATATTTAAACAGTTCTCTGAATTAAATACTGGAACCTAATGGTTCTAATTACTTTTATTAATTGGTTCTGAGATTTGCTGTTCCTCCAAAAATAACCTTAAAACTTGAAAAATCAATGTATTATTTTTTAATTTGTGGTTCTAGTCTGCATGCTATGAAAACGTGTGGAGCAGCACATAGAAAAAGTTACATAAATATGATTTTAAACAGATTTTAAATTTCTGATCCGCTTTTAACTGTCTAAAACAACAATAACATTTAATAAATGAATTTTATTACTAGGCCTACCATTTCTAGTTATATAGATATGTAGACTACCGCGGTCCGAAGATACATACTCGAAGTGGGTTTCTGGGTTAAACCGTGTAGATGTTGAACTTGTTCGCTGACGTTTCGGATATATTGCAATATCCATCTTCAGGGTGACGAGCATCTTAGTTGACAGACTCACTCATTCACTGTAGCCCGCGCCTGACCTCCGCTCTTATGCAGGTGCTGTGACTGAAGGTTGTAAGCAGGTCGGTCCTGGGTCCTGGCCATTCTAGAAATTACAGGAATGTCCGAGTCCACAGGGGTGGCACCGTCTTCATTGTTTTCGGCGCAGGGATTCCTGGATCACTGTGAGGGGGCGGAAGGGCGGTGTTTCCACTTGGAAACGGCGGGCTACAGTGAATGAGTGATTCTGTCAACTAAGACGCTCGTCGCCCTGAAGATGGATATTGCAATATATCCGAAACGTCGGCGAACAAGTTCGACATCTTCACGGTTTAACCCTGAAACCCACTTTGGGCAGTTCTAGTTGTATTTAAAAGTAAGTAAAACTCTTAAGAAACCCCTAACAAACTGTTACAAAGAGAATGGTGTTAGATAATGGCGTTATTTTAGTTTTAAACTTTGATTGTATGGGTAATCATGTGAACCAAGGCAAAGCTTTACACAGTGAAAATAGACTATAAAAGAGCATATTATTTGACTGGCATGGTTAAAAATAAACTCCATGTAATGAAACATGTTGGTCGGACTGGTAAGGCTTTTTTGATTCTCATTTACAGCATACAGTTTAGACAATAACTATATACTTCACAAACACACAAGGGCATTTCTTTTATTGCAACATAATACAGGTATTTGTTATTTTTTGTCTTACACAGTTGTTACTCCATAGTTTATACAATAATCCACAGTTGTTATGCAGTAAAACAATTTTGTTGAAATAGTTATTCAACGCTCACAGACATGTTATTCAATAAGTGATCACTTGTGTTTTAAGTGTGATCACAGAGTTTTTCTGTATTGGTTCTAGGAATATGCTTTGTTCCAGGGCTGAAATGATTCTATATAATGTTGCCCTGGAAATTCATGTAGTGGTTATGTAAATTACAACAAAGTATTGTTCTAAATAATATCAACCTTAAAAAAACTTATTAAGATAATTTTGAAAGAAAAATAACTGTTTTTGCAAGTAAATCTTGCTTAATTTTTTTCATATACAAATATTTAGATTTCAACTCATTGATATTTTTGACTCCTTAAATGGGTTTGTCACTTTAGCTTTCCTTTCAGTATTGTAAAGACATAAGGTTATGCGAGGTACGGTCAAAAAGTTCCCGGAATGAATTTTTGTAGGCATATAGCGTGATCGCCAGCGGTAAATTTGTCTTGCAATAGCTGGTACGACTCCTTGGGAGGGCATATCGGTAGTGGTGGCATAGCTGACTTGCCGTAGTGCAGCATTGGAAAGCGCTTTTGGTGTACCTGCAAGTCGATGTTGACGGATTTTTGAATAATGGCATTTCATGAACAGCCCACTGGGTGATGCTGATAAAGAAAATATTGGGAGATTTCTTCATCGCCTCTTCTCCATTAGCTTGAATTAACAACTCTAGAGTCTCACTGGGTGACTTTTAAAGTAAAATAAGAACAATGTTCGTGTGCTGTTCATGAAATGCCATTTTTCAAAAATCCGACAACGTGAAGCAGGTACACGAAAAGCGCTTTCCAATGCTGCACTACAGCAAGTCAGCTCTACCACTACTATCGATATGCCCTCCCAAGGAGTCGTACCAACTACTGCAAGACAAATTTACTGCTGGCGATCGCGCTATACGTCTACAAAAATATTCCGGGAACTTTTTGACTGTACCTCGTAGTATTAGTATGCTATCTAAGTTATTAGTTGATGGTAACCTAATCCATCCTCTGTTGTTTACAAGGAAAGTTCTAGTTATTTATTCAAATATACAAGAAAGAACCATTATTAGGGGGACAAAATTAGATGGGTAGCAAAAAGTGTAAACTCTCCAAATTGTTTACAGAAACTGAGGTGAAAAGAGGGACTTAAATAAACTGTTCTTTTACTGTCTTGGTTTATGTTTTGAGGCACATTAAAAATACGATTATAAAGAAAAAAAAAGACAGTCCAAACAATGTTAAATTTTGAAGCCAGTAAATGTGATCATGTTAAAGAATCTTTTTGTTGAAGAAATTAAAAATTTGTATATCTTCTATTTTGCATTTTTAATTTTGATGTTTTTAAAAATAAAATCCCTTTTTTAACCCTATACAGTAGACGCCCTCTAGTTCGGCCACTTCGGGACCGGACCACCGGCTGGACTACAAAATGGCCGGACTATCCGGATGTACTATTTAAATTTAAAATAACCATATTAAACTCATTACGTATGCTTAAAAATCAACAAAACACGTTATTTAAACATGTTTACAGTGTTTAATTGCCAAAGAAAATATGTTGACGTCTGTATGTTGATCTGTCATATTGCGTCACTCGTAGATAGGTACGTTTTTTACCAATACCGCACGGGTAATATAAAGTGAACAGAAAAACTCATAACGTAATGTAAACACATATTAAAAATTTATTTGATCAAATTAATTTACACGTTTTAATTGAATCATAACCAAACAAATTAAAAGAAATCTGTTATTTTCTTTTTTTGTGCAACATTTTTTTACTAAGCTTTTGTTTCATTACCACAAACGTGTGTTTACGTTTTCCACCCATTTTAGAAAACATTTTTGTAAGTTGAGGTCAAGCGTGTCCATCAATTACAAGCTTCCCGTAAACTAAACTTGACATGAATAGTTAAATTCTGCCGCCGGAAACAAAACATTCAAGATAAATACTGCCAAAGGTAATCCTCCCACGGTGCGGTTTGGCGATATGACGGATATGAGTCACCAGTAGACGTCCTAGTCCTAGTCACCTCTTAGGACCGGCCGGACCATCCGGCGGCCGATCCAACCGAAGCCGAACTAGAGGACTTGTACTGTACTGTATTTTAGCCCGGTAGGAGCGAAAATGTCCACTTCAGGTCTACAAATCCAACATGAAATCACATTACTGGCACAATCTCGAGTGACAAGTGCAGATCTAATTTCGTGAGAGCTCAATTGCTGGCTTCAAAACATTTACAAGCATTATCAGTCTTCTTCAGATTGCAAAGTCAATGACTCAATGACGATACATAAGTTTTTGCTGCGATATTTTCCTAAAAGTTGTCATGCAAATAAAAAAATCCATGGGAGCTTTTAAGTGTGGCCTTGATTTTTTTGAGTTATTTTGTTGTAAATTTTTTTATGTTAATGCATGGAACTGAATGGATCAAGCTCATACTGGAAACCCTTGGAAGTATTTATATTTTAACATTGCTTGCTTTTGAGCTTTGCTTGCAACACTATAGTTCTGGACAGCCTTACTGGCGGGTGGCGAAAATTGTAATCTCCCAAAATGTCTGCTAAATAAACACATGTATTGGTAGAACTGTCAAAATTTTCTTTACGTTTCACCTCATTTACAATGCCCTGTAATATTTCACCGAGAGATTTCTTACGCAACTAAAATTTCTGGAAAATATTTACGCAATGCATCAGATGTTCTAGTTGTTTTGGCAACCTTTCATCTTAAATGATTTGTTTACATTTAAGAATGTGTTTCCACACTTTTGTCGTCGTCATGAATTGTGTTGAGCTTGCAAGCATTTCACACTAGTTGCACTTGCGGTTGCAGCAGAATATTTTCTTGTGTAAAGTACCTTTACATAAACAAATGACCACGTGATTTATTACCAAAACATTGGAGATGTTAACGACAACAGCGCACTCACTCACCCGCCAGTAAGGCTGTCCAGAGCTATAACTTATGCCTTTGCTGAAGCTGTGTAAATGGGTCTTGATTGAGAAACTGGACAAATAGATTTTAAACATTTATGATCAGTGTTTAAAATCTCTTATTTTGCCAGCAGCCCACTCACTCACTAACCTGCTTAATTTTATGCCCCCGAAAATTATCTTAAGAAACTGTACTATAGCTAATGAGAAGACTTTGATCACAAAGGATATAAAATAACAAAACTGTCATATCAAAAGAAAATTAGTGCAAAATTTATGATTTGTATATAATTTAGTTTTTGGATCCAAAGTATATTCCTTGTACCTAAAAAACATATATGAATGCTGATGTGATGTGTTGGCAACCAGTTAAATGAACCTCAACATGTTTAACAGTATTAATCAAACCTCACAATTGTCTTGTACTTAATGAAGTGATATATAGTGACAATTATGATGCCATATTATTAAGATGATGTTTGACTGTTATTTGTTAGTAATTTATTAACTTATTTAGTTTTGGCTTTTTGTACACTTTACAATTTGGATAGTTTCAAGAAATTGGTTAAAGTTAAAATCACCTCCTTAACTTTGTTTTCAAGATGATATCATTAATATTAATTAATTTCTATTCTGCTATAAATATTTTTATTGATTTGATTGTTGAGATTAATTTTTTTTTGTTGAAATGCATGTTAAGTTCAATCAGAGTGAACAAATCTTTTGGATATTATATATTTATTTATATTTACTTTCCCATGGCGAAATTAAAATTTTTATTTTTTTGGACATGATTATTCTTTTGTCTTTGTATTTGTTAATAAGTAATTTTGTGTTGATATTAAAATAATTAATGTAAATAGGATCAAAACCTTATAGTTTTATTACTTATCTTGTCGGAATGTGCAATATCAATATTTTTTACCTTGTAGTAATGTTTATTTATCTTCTTTTTGATAAACTAGTCTCAGTTAAATACTAGTCATTTTTTTGTTTTAACAGTTAGGCTTTAGTTATTGTGTTCATTGTTTTGCAGCTTTTTTACCTGACATGTGAAGTCCTCTCCTTAAAATATAACATTAGTTTAGCTCCATAACATTATAGTTTTACAATTAATTTCAATATGAGGTAACCTTATATTTGTTTATGTTTTTCTATTATACATGTTCTGAGTGGTCTTTTCTGAACAATTTATTTATTAAATAAGGTTTTTATTAATTTTTAAGAAGCCAATTTATTCCGAAGGCAATGTACAGCCAGTAGGTCTGCGGATGGTTTCGGTGACTCATAAGTCTGATCGTACACAGTCTGTATTGTACAAAATGTTGTTTAGTCTAGTCTTAGCTTAGATCGGTTTTGTCTAGTTAGATCCAATCAATAATCGACATTGGTTTGATGCTCTTGTATTTCACGTCTTTCAATCGCTTCCAACCTCTGACATGATTCGAATCCTCAGGGCACTGTTGCATCAAATTGAGATTGTTCCGTTGTATTAAGGAGAAAATGCACTGAATTGATGCTTAATAGAGAGTATAAGAGCAAGAGATTTTTGCAATATCATTATGCATAAACATTAGCTGGATCATTAAAATATCCCCAATTGATGGGCAATAAATACCTCTTTTTTATATGAAGAGTGTAATTGATGTAACATTGAACCTTTTGCATTGTTACATTCTATGTAAAAACACAAAATATGAACAGAACCTTTAATTGTTAGTGAAATTTGGTTTGGTTAATAAAGATTAACTATAAGTTTTCTTGCTATGTGTTATAGTTGAGCTCATAAATGTCTCATGAATTACTCTAATTAATTTTTCTGTAATCTTCAGTTTAAAACCAACTTATAAAAAAACTTCTTCTTGTCCTTTGTTTGAAAATTAATTTACTTTATCATTGTAATTTCTTTAACACAGATGTAGTCCGTAAGTGAATCTTTCGCAAAGATGGTAGAGTAGAATTGATTAGTCAGTTGATTAATTTAATTTTATTAGAAAATGTTCGCAGTTGTGATATGTTTTAACAGAAAGTAGAAAACAATTAAAAAAATTGCTTTGTTTGAACTTAATTTGAATAATTGATGATTTATTGACACTTTCTCCACAGTATTTGAAGAGACAAAGAGAAGTTCTCCATTCATGAGAATCAAGATCAGTGCCTTAGTGATAGATCTTAAGGTGATCAGTGTCCTGAGAGATGCATGTTACACATCCTTTTTGTTCGTAACCGCAACCGGAGCCTTTTTTATGTGCCTGCACCGCAAACAGCTACACAGCAACAGCAGTTGATACTGCAACAACCGGCCTTGTTTAAACATTTTTGAACAATTTTAGTTGCAACACAACTTTGCCCGTAAATTGCGTGTAAAATATTTATACATATATTTATCATACAGTTAACACTTTTTAGGAGCAATTTGTGTTACTTTTTAGACAGTTTCTGTACAAGTGCCACTGTAATATTTACAGAATTATGTTTGTTGTAGTATTACAGGGCTGTCCATAAATTATGTAACGACTGTTGGGGGAGGGAGGTGTGTTTGGTAGCGTTATGCACCATTACAGGGGGGGGGGGGTTCAATGGAGTAATATGTAACTATTTTAAGTACAATTAATTACTTCCTAAAATCCGTTAAAATATTAAAAATCATCTTAAAAATCTAAGTCTTACTTTTTTAGGGGGAGGGGGGTGTGATAACCTGCCTCAAGGATGGCCTGAAAAGGCTGATTTTAGCACCATGTAAATTATGGACGGCCCTTAGTTTTATTTAATGTAAAAGAACAAGTTTTGTCTGTGTAAAACTGGGTTTTCATAGGGTTATATAGTCAGTTTATATTAAAATACCACATTATCCTTGTAAAGCATCCTGTAACATGACATTTAGTGAGATTTATTAAAGGAGACAAATTCATCGGGGAGTTTTTGCCATCCATGGTTAAACAATACGATAAACATTAAATGGTATTTTTTAACATTGTGCTGAATGTAGAATTGTTTTTACCGTAGATTGCAAAAACTTCCCATTCAAATAATACACTATTTGCTTTATCTTATTGAAAATAAACATAAGCATATTTTTTGTGTAAAAATTTAGCTACTTAACAATAATTTACCACACCTAACCAATATATAATCTGTCCTTATCTAACCCTCTGAAATTTGTTCAAAACTTAATTTTTACATTTAACCATACTAGTCAACGAATATGCTATTAAAACTTGGATGTTTATGGAGTAAAGTGGTGAAATAAAGTAGAAACCTAAACAATTATTTCATATAAGGGTCAAAATTATTTCTACTTCTCAAAAGAAAGACAATCAAAAACATGTCAATCTTTGACTTTGGGAAAAATATGTTTATCAAATCTGCCATGATGAGATCCTAATTAATTTTTAATTTTCCTAATTTAAATCCACTGATTCCAAGATCACATGGAAAGCTTTTATAAAAAATAATTTTTATGAGTACATTTCCCAATTACTTTCATCCTGAAAAATACAGTTTAATACATTTGATTGCTTTGAAGTGGAAATATTAGTTTAGGTGACTGATGTCATTGTACAATACACATTATATAACTTATACAGAATAATATGAATTTTTTTATATATACCTACAGCCAAAAAGGAAATACATGTTGCACCAGTAAAAATACATAATATATTTTTATCACATGTAGTATAGACTGTATTATGCCATACTTGAACTGTATGTATGAATAACGATATAATTTGTGTTTAGTATTGAAACGAGAGTGCCAAGAAAGAATGATTCTGTGGGTCAATGTACTAAACATTAGTTTTGTGTGTTGTCTGTAAATTTACCAACTGACAATGGATTTAATAAAGATATAAGTTTTACAGATATTGGTTGTTTCTTTGATTCCAGTTCCACTGATGTTTTATGGGACTGGTTGATGCTTTGAACCAGTTCTTGTCATTTTTATGGCATAATTCGTTTTTCAAGCAGCTCTGTCAATGAAATAAATCATTATTTACCATTCCTAGAGACCCTCGCTGCTCCGCAGCATTACATTGTGGTAGTAAGAAACAACTTGAAGGTGTCAAATCCTTGCCTAACTTGAAAAAGGCGGATACTAGCCTACTCAACATACAATCTAAAAACTGATAAAGCGATTTCTTTTTTTGTCACAAAAACAGAATGAATGTGAATAAATCCCAGGAAAATCAAATTAATGTCTAGAATTGACTTAGACCATAGATACTGAAGTAGACATTATGTTGCAATTGGTCAAGTATACTACCCTGTCAATGTATACTTACTTGACTCTGTCCTCGGCAAACTGGTCTTCAGAATTCAGCTAGATTAAAAGTTCACTGGGTATTCTTAGAAAAATAATAATACACAACGTCATTAGAACTGAAGGCATTAATTTTTAATCATAGGGAAATTTTGAACAAGTATTTATGATGGATAAAATTGTAAAACCCACCCTACTCTTCTCCGAATTCAGCAACCAATACTGAAGCTCAAAATAAAACAGGTAGGCCTAATTCTTTGAGTATTTTTCTAGACCATGACTTCTTATCTATCTATCTATATTATTGATACGTAATATGAAAATTTTGCAATCGATAAGGCTTTTTGTTTTACGATTTACCCCATATATTATATATAAAAACTGCTGTAAAATAAAGTTTGCATTGACAGAAGGGAGAAAGTAAATTAAAGAACATCTGTGCGGGATCTCGCTCTGTTCTACTACTATAATCTAATCTACATATATATAAAGATAATTTATTAAGTAAATAATAAATTAACACCTTCTTATAATTTACAAGTTGCTGAATAACAAAGGTTGCAGAATAACAAAGGTTGATGAATTTTGAAATATTATAAAAAATGGTTGGATAATTAATTATTGGTATTTACTATATAAATGGTTCTTTAAAATGTTAATTGAATATCTGATGGCTGTTGTCGAGATAATTTTTAAAGATTCTTTTGGAAGGTGGAACTGATTCCAGAATGTTTTGAAAAAATCTGGAACAGTTCCTCTTGCTCCAACCATCAATCCAATGACTTCTACATTAGAAAGTCTGTATTTTTGTTTAATGTCATCTCTTGTTCCACTATATATATCTTTCTTTTCATTGTGTACTATAAGTGGTTGATTATGTGCTTTTTCAAATCGGACAGTTGGATCAATAATATATCCATGTTTTTTCTTCTTGTCAATGGCAATGATGGCAATGGATCCATTGTTTTCCACACATGTCACTTCTTCGAAGACTTCAAAGTTCTGCTTTTTCTTCAATTCATTTGCTATGATTGATCTTATTGTGTGGTGGCGTTTATTTCGTAATAGTTCCCCATGGGGGCAAGATCCAAGGACGTGTTCAATAGATTCAAATTGATAAGTCTCGGTGTCAGGACAATGCCTGCACCGGGTTCCATCCTTGGATCTGCCGGGGACTGATCTCAGAGGTGCCACATCACCAATAATTTTCAAAGCGTCTTTGTATTCGGAGTTTGACAGTCCACATTTTCTGTGAAAATGGATATTTTCCGATTCGCTCTCTTGGAATAAAATGACGCCTCTACCCTTACGGGGAAGAGAGCACCATTTTTCATACTCTTCTTGCTGTAACATATTTCTTAATTTTTTTGAAGAGAAACGTTTTGAATCATAAACTTCTCTATTAATTCCTAATTTATCTATGCAAGCTTCATTTTCTTCATTAAAATTTTTGTACAGCTCAATGTATGGGTCCTTAATTTTTTCGATCACATTGTTAATGTTAATCTGTTGAATTTGTGCTTCCCAGGCTGCTTTTATCATCCCCAATCCTTTATTTCTTCTTGAAGTGTATAGCATAGAGTTTGGCAGATCGGCAGGTAGATCTAAAATTTCTTTTACTGAAGATCGAATAATTAAGTCATTATCATTTAAGAAATCAAGGTTTAGTTTGTTAGTCGGAGCCGTTTGAAAAGGGAAAATGAGCGAAGGCCAGACATAAGTGTTTAAAATATTTAATTTCTGGTCACTTATTTAACATACTAACGCATGTCTAAGTAACTGTACAGCTGCTTGTGTAACTGACTCACTGATGGATACAAAGCCTAATCAACTTCCTGGTGAGATTTAAACTTGAAATTTGGCATAAATAATCTTAGGAGTCAAATTTCAGAGAAAATTCTCAAAACAAAAAACTAAGGTCACTACTGTATTTGAAGTTAAATTTTCTACAAGGTCCTGAAAAGAAATTAAATTTTTACATTCTTTTTTGGCTTTTATTTATTTGTTAGTTACTGTTTTTACTGAGATACCTAATTTTTGACATGGAAATAGTCAGTTTTATCCTTTAGTTTTATTAGTCATCTGCCAGTTTTATCACCCCAATCAAAACTCTAAAAGACTCCACAAACTTAAACTTTCATTAATTTTTAAAATTTCATTTCTAATTAGTTATTTCATTGAGAGACCCAAGTTTTGAGAAGGGATTGGTCAATGTCACCTCCCACATTTACTAGAAATCATTTACTTGTTCTAACCCCTTCAACCCATAAATTTAACCAATAAATCAAGCAAATTAATGATATTTAAATGTTTGGCAATGTTTATTTTAAACATTTGGCCCTTACTCCCTTGCCCAGCATTATCAGACGTCAGATGTTTATCAGAGCTCTTTTGCAACTTGAATCCATTGCAATCTTTAAATTAAAAAGTTGAAATTAAAAAAATCAAAATCAAACTAATTTCATGAAACTGAATGAGAGTTAATTGTACTTTTACACCTTATTCACTCCATCGTCATGAAATTTTACCAGAACTCAGAAGCTATGCTCATAGTTAAAAAAAAGAATAGAAAAGGAAAAGGGCATCCTACTGATTAAATCACCTTAGGGGAACCCCAGCCTGCTCTTCCAGCGGCCTTAAGGGACAGACCCTGGATGGGGACTAAGGGGGAGTCTAAACTTTCAGTGATAGTAAAATTAGGTAGTGTATTAAAGGAAGTAATTGAAATATATTAATTTGGAATAAAACTATCTGTGGTTAATACTTCAAAAACTAGAATAACCATTGTTATTCTAGTATCCAAAGGCTATATCCCTAAATGAACTAGAATAACCAGTTGAAACTCATACCATAAACATAGTCAAGTGAAACTGCAAGTATAAAATGGAACAAACAATTCTAGAACCAGTCATGTTTAGGCTAAAATACAGGTAGAAATATCACATTGATAAAGGAGGTGGCTGTTAGTTACCTGAGGAAGACGATATCGAATGGCCGGGGATTGCCCGCTGTAGGTGTAGGTAAGTCATTGAAATCATTCAGACAGGTGACCACACTACGTTGTAGAGACGTGGTCAGCGCTCAGTCTATAGTCTGTTCGTCAAGTGTATTATTTGCACGTCAGGAATTTGTTTGAGGTACACCTAAAACGTGAGTCCACCTTTCAAGGGGATAACAGGCACCCCAACTCATCAGGTCCGGACCTGTGGAAGAAATTGAGTCTTAGAATATAAAAATCAAAATATTAAAAACATAATCTTAAACCACTAAATAAAATTGAATAGTAAACATTAAAGTGTGTAGAGTAAATGTTGGTTTAGAATTACCTGAGATAGTTGAGGTGTAGATCTTTACTGGGCCGGGGGCTGGGGCCAGGGACCAAGAGAGCAAGAGAAACAGGAGTTTCCTCCAATCAGGAGTTTCCTCCGGGGAGAAAGTCGCGACGTCTCGTCCTCAAGGAAAAATGAGAATCGGCTCAGCTCCTGAAAGTAATTAAAAAGTCTACTTACTTCAACTCTGTGTTATATGAATTTAATACTATAACTACAAACAAACTCTACTAGACTGGTTCCAGAATGCTCAAATTCTATAGAAAAGTGTAAAATATCTCACAAATGCAGAACGGTTAGATGTCAGCCACACCCAAGCATCAAGAAACAAAATTTTTGAAATTTTTTGCCTAGCAACAGGAATACATACAACAATGTAAGGAAAGTAGTAACTAAACTATCCACTTTAATTTTTCTTTTACAGATTATCTCAGTCATTCTTTGATATTAAGGGCCGGACATATTTTATGTATGGTTATGATGGATCACTTAGTTTATTTTTGATAATATTTGTTTCTTATGTTTGTTGTTACATAAACATAATTTTGTATTTAGATTCCTGTGATTGTACCACACCACTTACTGAACAGTAAAACATAGATAAAAACAGACCGCCTTTATGAGTATTTTTACACATCCCCTTTTATCATAGCCGCCTCTAACGAGCCGCTATGCTTTTATACAGCTCTTCTTTGTGTGCATAGATTAGCTTTATGTGTATTTTTTATAGATTCATTTTTAAATGCAGGGTTTTCTTGGTTGGTGTTATTGCTTTAAATGGTTAATCTCAAGTTAATTGCAAGTGGCTCATCTCAGTAATCTTAGATCTTTATATTAAAAATTTTACATATTTCACCTCATCACACCATAATAAATTTCTGATTTTCAATGGAAAATTGAAAAGTTATAGCTTGAACGAAAACCTTTTTAAAAATGTAGGGATTAAACTTTTTAAGGAAAAATATTTAAGTTAAGTGCATGAGCAAATTTTTGGGTGTACCATGGGGTGCCCAACACCCCCTGATTTTTGCTGGTTTGTTTGGTAGAAGATGGGGAATCAATTTTCAACATAACTTTGAATATTCTATTACATAAATTACAACAGGGTTGTTGCCAAGTAAAATAAACAGATTTTTTTAGAGTATGTCTGCAAACGGACTATTTGAATAGGAGTTTGATGTTTGAATTTGAGCATGCAGTACATAAGTGAGGCGACCTTGCACCCCAAAAAATTAACACCTTAATCTGCCCATAGATAAGTGCAGTAAACAATTTGAATAAGCACATCAAAATATTATTCAATAACTAAATTCCATAGAATATTACGGAAGTAATAATTCTGAATAATTAATGAAATGCATCAAGGCTGTTAGTGTAGAAATAGTGTAAAAAAAACAAATTCGACTGGTACATAAAGTAGGAAATTCATCATTGGGTTATGAATTAGTCATGCTAGCCAAAGGTCGTCGTTTGATAGAAACAAAACACGGATCTGAAAGAGCAAATTAGCGATTTTTATTTGAATGATAACAATTAACGAGACTGAATTAAAAGTTATCACAACACATGATAACAGATAAACTCTGCGACATTTTGATAAACAGAGTGACACAACCTGATCACACTGAATGCACACTCGTAGGCCCACTGCAACAACCACTACTGTCATATTGACATATTGACAGTAGAGATTGGTGAGTGGTGGGCAGTATCAACACCCGGAAATCTGTAAGGAGGAAGGCCTACAGACACGGATTGAAGATACCATCAAAGCGTCAGTCCTTGACTAAGAGTTCAACTTCCACTACAATGAAGAAGAAAATGGATGTGGACAGGACAGGCGGCCAGGGAGAGGGTCATAACAGCAACAAGGATCATGGTGAACCCTCCTTGGCAGGAAGCAGTAGTGCCGCTGTATGTCCACATCCAAATGGCCATCAAAAACAACAATGGTCAGACAAAGACGACACTGAATCAATAACGAATTGCACAACAGCAGCAGCCAGCTATCAACCACATCTTTGAGCATATTCCTGCATATCACATTTAATAAGAACACCAATTGGAAGAGGCTAGGAAAAAGAAGTCTTTCGTTCTATGCATTTGAACATCCAGACCACCTGCACATTATCCTCTCTTCCACAGTCAGCAGTGTCTCCAAAAAGATATCAAGAATTGTTAAGTGCTTTCAACATCAAGGAGTTGCAGAGGCTCATAGCTCTTGACAACAAATCTGCTCCGTCGTGTGATACGTTTCGTAATGCTTGCGATATGGCCTGCGAAACTTCCATGAAATTTGAACTTTGCAGAAACATCTCGAAGGCTAATGGAAATTGTCAAGGGAAGCTGCTGGCGACGGGTAAATATATAAAAACATAGGTAAAGATAATTTATTAATGAATTAATGAATTAACGCCATCACATCATAACATACCACACGCACGTACGTCATACGTTCATAACGTTATGAACACACGAACGCATGAGGAACATACGTGTTTGAGGAACGTATGTTTATGACCATGTCATGATATACATGAGTACGAATGTCATAACGTCGTGATAAACATACGTTTCTTAAACCTTCTAACCTAACCTATAACAAACAGAACAAACATTTGCTACGGATGCAGTGCTGCCACTACATTCCTCTAAAAAGAAACCAATAATCCACCAATAAACAAGCATTAAACGTCGCTTTGCTGCAAATCAGCTGATTGTTTACTTACGTTTTATCCAACCTAGGCCGGGAAACGTTTTTTCCGGCCTAGGCCGGCAATGGGTAATTTTCGAGCCAACAAAAAGGAACTGAAAACAGATGTTTCTGTGTTACTATGATCAAAACACTTGTACATGATTTGATAATAGGAGCTGACATACTACCTGAAGGAACACCTGATGTTGAAGTGCACCAAAAACAAACAACGCCCCTAAAAAAGCCAAGACCTTCTAACAAAATTAATCAGAAAAGAAAAGTACATTCAAAAAAAGAAAATGTACAAAAGTATTGTTTCAAGACGACGACGAATAAACTTATTGAAATGACGTATTGAACAACAATAACATAAACCTAAAATGTTATAAATCCACTGACTCGGTCAACAGTTGTGGCTGGGCCTAAGTTGGGGAATCACGTAAAACAATCTAACGATAAGGGAGACTACCATCCTAGAAAGGGCTCTGGTCTTAACAAGGAGACCTCTCATGTGAAAAAGTGCAACTTTGTTGCAACGAGTTATGAGCTTCTGCGATTCCTCCAGATGTTAAAGCAAAGTGCCTAACAATTCTTGATATCGTTCTGAAGAAATCGCTGAGGAGAGGATAATGTGCTGTTAGTACGGATGTTCGAATGCGTAGACCGAAGGACTTCTTTTTCCTGGCCTCTTCCAGTTGGTGTTCTTTATAAATCGGTTATGCATAATAAAGGTGCAGTTGATAGCTGGCTGCTGCGCTGTTGTCCTCTTGTTGATGGTCGACTCGTCAACAGTAAAAAACACAAATAAAACAAGTGGCAGTAGTGCTGACGTAACAATACCATTAATAATCTACTTACAATTACAATAATTATAAGCGCAATGTCAATGCTAACTCTTTCTTCAGCACTATATTGAATTACCGGCAGCAGAAAACTAAAATCTTCCACTTAAACATTATTCGGCAATATCAAAATGATAACAAAATTAGGGTTTGTAGCCAAAACCGAAATAAAGATATGTATTGCAGCTTGCAAAAGCCCATCGGTGCCATTATAAACCATGGAGTTTAAAATTGAGTAAAGTAAACATTTCGCAGTCTCAGATGCGTCGCGGAATTTTCAGGGAGATTATACAGGGTGTTGATAAAAAATCCTTCAGGACTTCGGCATATGGTTACTCACATCAAAACTAAGAAAAAAGTCCCCATAAACATGGGTCCTAAAATGCGCTGTTATCCGTTTGACGGTCTGTATGTGTTTTTAACATTATTTTGCATAACATTGGAACTGCTAAAGATATAAACTTCAAACTTGGTACGTATATGCTGACTAATAGGACTTATTTTGGTGCGGAGGATCAAGTTTCTACTTTGTATCATTTCAAAATGGTAGCCATTTTCATATTTTAAAACTTAATATATTAAAAACAGTAAATTTTACAAAAATTGTACAACAGACAAAAAGCTGTGCAATTTTTGTTTCCTACAAAACCATTATTAAGGTACAAAAATACAAAAAAAATATTAAGATCGAACACAATTAAAGGAGTTATTGCAATTTTCCCATCAGAATTCATGCTTGTTTTATGGCAGTTATAGCAAACTTTCTGTAATGTTTGCAATGTAAGGAAATAAACCTTTGTTGTTATGAGGTTACACGACATCTGACAAGCAAACACTTGATTTTACTGTGGATTAAGGGGTTTTTGTGTTTAGGGTGCTGTGTGGTTCCAGTGAATAATTTTAGACGAATAAAAACTACAGTACTTTAAGCTAGGTAAGGGTTAACAAATAATCTATCAATGTCAATGTAGGTGAAAAGTAGGTTGATAAATAAAAAAATTAAAAATATCGTATATCTATATTGAACAAACTATGTGGATCGCAATAGTTGCTGTTGGATCTGTCAAGAATTATGCGTTATTTATCTAAAATTTAGCATTTAAATCTTAATTTTTCGGGTTTTATGTACAAAGAGCAACATACAATAAAGCATAGTTGTGCGACACTGGGCGTTGTGTCAAATCTACATTTAGGCCCTAGGCCTCTCTGTCTTTATCTTCGGACACTAATATTTACTCAGTGATTATTTATTTTTTAAAGTTTCTTGATGACGAATAAACTTTAAAACAAAATTAAAAAGGGCGTTTCCAATTTGAAATATTTTGAAAAAGTAAAAAACTTGTGTACCTCCTGCATATCCCTTTCAGCACTCGGCCCTTTAGACCCGGGCCTATAGCCGTCCTAGTAGTAAATCAGGAAGTGAGCACGTTTGTAATATGATTTATATCATATCGCACGAAGAAAAAATGTGGAAAACCGCAACATCACAAACTAAGGTCCTAAATATATCTTGCGGATAACTTAAGAATATTTTTCGCAATTTTATAACCATATAAATGAAATAATTTTTTTAAATTAAATTTCAGCGCCCTCTTGTTTAAGAAGTTCTTAAGTATTTCCTTAAAATAGATACGGTATGTGAATGACGATTCTTCCCAAACAATTATAAAAGTTTTAAACTAAACCAAACGAAAAAAGGAAAGGACTTGCAAAAATCAAATATTTTCTACAACTAAAAATTATATTGCAATTTAAAATGTATATTCTGACAAATTTGAAGATAAATCAGAAATGACCGATGACGGCTGGCAAACAGAGCGGTAGTCCGATTAGTCGGTGAAATATGCGGGCGGAAATAATGGAACCGCCGCAGTGCTGCCAGCTGTACCGGAGGCAAGGCTGCCAACCAAAGAGATTATCAGACAAAAATCTTTTAACGAATGAATGAAAACATGCTAAACTAAAATAGCAAAAAAACTAATATTAGATAGTGAGCTTTATATTCAGCTGGTTGTAAAATCATAAATGATTACTATAAATTATTTGATTCAAATTCAAATAATCCTTATTTGTAAAATATACATAGTTAACAGTTGAATAGTGTTATCTCTATTACATTATTCTAATTATAAGTAACATATTATATATTTTTTCAACTTTTATGCTTTAATATTTGAAAAATTTTGCAAAGCGTACTTTATTAACCAAAAATATATATTTTAAAACTCATATGCTTTGAAAGAGGTGAAATGAACCCTTCTATTGAATATGAAGTTTTTTTTCTTAAGCCTTAATTTGTGTATGAACTCACTATGGTTGTAATATTTTTTATGAATTATGAATTACGTTGTTGAAATAATGTTTATTAATAAATCATCATTTACCGCGATCTGGGCCTAATTTTTCCTTTGGGGTCTAAAATTTCGGGATACAAGGAATGCATATGAAAACATCAAGATTGATTGTCTTGTGTTTAAATCTTATAAGGAAAACAGAATCTCCCTATTCCGTATTGGATAAGTCATGTGTATTTGTGGTTTTATTTTAATGCAACATAAAAACATTGTGTTGGTTGGATTAAAGGTATTTTAAAAGATAAATTAGATACATTAGATCCTTTTCTTGAAATGTCTTAATCCTTCCAGACTAACCAAAAACGCAAAAAGAGCAGACGCTATTGTCAAAAAGAGCTAAGACAGTACTAATCTTTCTAAGAAATTTTCTTACCTTCGGTTGCGATCATAGATATGTTTGTCCATGGCTGCAATAAGAAAAAGCTGTAGTAAATTATTTACTTATTGATGATTAAGAAATAAACAATTATTAATTGTTACAAAATTAATTTACTTGAACAGGAAGAACTATCATAAAAATGTAGGGGAATAAATTTTACTACAATATCCAAGTCTAATGAATTGTATAGCGAGTATTTTTGCCTTGTCATAAGTTAGGAAACGGAAACCAATTGAAAGGCTATTATTAATTTGAATTATGTAGAAATAAAATTCACCAACATGACAGTATGACAATGAAAAAAGTAATCAAATACGGATACAGTACATTTGAAGAACGGATACATCCTAGACTATTATTTGTTAAAAATAAGAGGTCAAAAAAGAACATGAGTTATCCACACCTGTCATACTTTCGTACTTTCCTGGCTTTTTCATCGCCGTAGATGCTGTTCTCGTGAGATTCTCGTCTACAGCTTGTAGGTTGAAGTAAAACAATAAACAAAGCCTAGGCCTAAAGCTGGCTCCAGACATGCGTCGTTCGGCATGCACGGCATGCACCGAATGCTCAACTTTCTGCGAACTTAGTCTCGTAATTTGCCGATTAACGAGCAGACGTCTACATACATGCGAGGTTTTTCAAGCACGAGTTCGTCCTGGGAATAGCAAACATTCGTTAACATGAATGTCGATGTCGATGATGCTCTTCTTGCGTTTTACGATTTCATAATTTTAACTGGACGTCATCTACTTCAAGGGCTGGCAGGCGAAATAGACGACCGCCTAGGGCGCCAGGGCCCAAGGGACGCCAAAGGGGGCGCTGAGTGGAACGTTTATAAAAAAAAACAAGGCGCAAATAAAACACTTTTTTTAAAAAAAGGAAAATTATAAAAGTAAATTAAACGCCAATTTATATTAACATTTTGTTTAATTATTGGTTCATAATTTGGGAATGCTGTTACTTACATGCTCTGCTTGTTACTTTTTTCAAACAGTTTTTTACCGTAAACTTATCTCCAACGGAGGAAAACGCTGCCATTCCAAACTTATGTCCATATATATCAAAACTCAGGATGCGTAATTAACTATACTCTCTAGGCGCCCTTGCCGTTATACTGTAGTTTAGGTTTCTTATTAATCTTGACAGCCAAATTTCAAGACCGGGCCAATTAATTAAACTTTCCAATTTAGTTCAACTTTTTCGCGAAAGAATCAACTCCATCTCAATTTTATGAAGCCTCATTTTATGAGCACATTTTTCAAATGGTATCGTGCCTCGATGTGCAGTATTATAATGAATGAAAAACAGTAAAAACATGTAAGAGCTGGACATTTACAGTTAATTATATAAGTACTTATAGTCCAAGAGCCCACCACTGCCAGACCTTCGTTATTTATAAACGCCGAAAGTTTCTCAGAGCAATGTTTCGAGTTCAGGTAACAAGAATTCACCAAAGTCAAAGCCAAAGTCGCCTGTGGTTGCTCTACCTGGTGTTCGCAGATTCATATAATTTAACCTTAGAAATTACTTAAACAGCTGATACCTTCCATTTACAATACAAAGAAGTGGACAGCTGTTTTAGTAATGTTGAAGCTTGCAATGGCATGACTCAGAGACAATGCGAATGAATTAGCACAGTTTACTTTATATTTTCTTTGGATGACTTCATATATTATAAATCATGCCATTCACTGCCAGACATTTAGCACTGTATTTTTCTTGGCATCTTTAAACATTTTACGAAGGGTAATTATAAAAACTTTATAGTAGTCTATAAAACCTGGATTTTACCTATGATACATGTGGGAATAACACAAGATGTTTCCTCAGTAGCCAGACAGTTCCGATGGGTTTAACATCTCGCCAGACAACTCTGCAAATCTGAGGTATATTTGCTAATATATCTTTCAAACTTTTAACATTAAGAGAGTAGAATTAACAAAATTTACAAGTAAAAATCATTTAAAAAGTAAAAATACTAATCAAATCAAACAATTTAGAATTAAAAAAATTTTCATCTTAAAATATACTAATTAACCAATCCTAAAAAACTTGTGATTGGACGAATCGATTTAAATCTTTATTTAAACTCATTAGGCCTATATCAATAATATGCCTATATCTGCTAAGAAACTTGACAAAGAAATAGGTGTAAAAATTTTAATTTGTCTACGATATTACAATTACGATTATTACGATTTTTTTCTTCTCGTTTCGTTTGTAGACAAGTAGGCCGGCTTTTCAAAATTTCACCATACAAGGAAGTAAAAATAATTGTTAAACGATTAGTAAAATAAAAATAAAAGCATTAAAAAGTTAGAGGTTTTAGTAATTGGATTTTTTATTACGTGGTTTATAAGTTTTTCTCCAGCCCTGATAGCAGTGTACCCTTTTACAGAACTGTTATGAAGTGAGAGGGTGGGTGGGGGGGGGGGGGTCGGCGCCAAGTACTTTCGCCTAGGACGCATAACTCTTGAGCCGGCCCTGTCTACTTCTAAAAATGAAGAGGTAAACTAGAATAAGGAGATGGTGAGCGGTGTCCGTAAATCGTATTCAAAAGTCACCATTCTTTACTTATGTAACTTGAATTTTCATTTGGTTCACCTCTGGGTCGGTCGCCATTTCAAGTAATATATAACGTAGGTCTGTCTCGAATTTAGCGAAAATTTGTACCTCTGTAAGTAAAAATACGCCTAAGTCAAACTACATGTAACTGGAATAAAAATCTTTGTAATTTCCGTGATATATTTCGAGTCATTATATAAATTGTTATATTAAATATATTACATTATATAATTTTTATAATATAATAGGTTTGAAATTACAACCATACAATGTATAGGAAATTTCGTTGCACGCTTCGACCAGGACAAACTTACTGCAATAATTTCACTCAATAACTTAAAACATTGCCGATTACTTGTACTTACTCGCACGAACAAAGCCGAATGTGTGAATGAAGCAAAGTTCGAATTTCTCCAAACATTCGTCCTCTTTGATCTGGGCAGACGACCGACACTGACCGGGAAACGACGAGCACGAATGTTTACAACTGGCCAAATATACAAACACCCTTCACCACTATTCGCGTTTCGGCGCGTCGCGGCCTACTGCATGCCGAATAAATGTCGCATGTCTGGCACTGCATAAATAAAATTAAAAAAATTACATATCAAACCGAATCTGAATGATTCAGCTGGTTAGCTGCGAAAGTTAGTGGAAGGGGGATAGTAAACAAACCTCTTTTTCGACCGTCTGATTTTTTAAAAGAAAGATTTGCTAGTGACAATCCACTTTGCAGAGTACTGGTATCAAGCAACTGTTGATAAACATGAAGTAGCTGCAGTAAGTGCAAAATACCCCCGTTGCAGCAGACCTGCATACTCAGCGAATTTCAAATGCAAAACAACATATTTCAATCCAATTGTAAGCTCCTTAAGAATAACATGGGGAATGAGTATGCAGGTTTGCTGCTACAGGTATGTTCAAACTGGTTGGTTTTAATTCAATATTTAGTAGATCTGAACTAGAAGAAGCCATTTACCAAGTTTTATCAAGATATTTTGAGAAATAAGCAAAATATAAAATTTTAGTTATTTCCCATAAGGTTAACATTGAGAAAACGTACTGTGTTTACCACTTTCAATATCTCGGTAACCAATGGACATAGAGCAGTGATTCAAATTTTGTTTTTTTTTCAGCTGAATTCAATGGTGCCAACAAAATTTGATAAATTTTATTTTTCTATGTGAAAAACTCAAAAAACCCATTTGGGGGGGGGGGGTTTGTCCCCCTTAACCCCCCTTCCGGTTGTCCGATCGGGCTGGTTCACGAACTCGTCTGAGAGATTACCACTTTACACGTCGTGCTATCGTGTTAACAGACATATATATATATAAATTCGAACCAATGGGGTTTTTTGCTTCTGGGGAGCCCAAAATGAAAAGTTAACATGGTCTCGGACTTTGGTCTTACCTAGAGTACTACCGTAATAGATTATTCCTTTAAGGAAATTCGCTAAAATAAAACAGAATATTCTCCATAAGCACAATAACAAACTTTGGCCATCTGTAGGACAAAACTTTACAGGAGAATTTTGACAAATCCCCTATGGGGTGTCAACAGAATTATAGGAGTATTACAGGCAACATTTCTTGCTTGTAGATGCATGTATTGGCCTAGGCATTGATCAGGATTATGTCTCAATAGATAAAAATCATTGGACAAAGTAGGATGCAATTCGTACACTGATCGGTCGGTTAAAATATTTTATGAAAGATCTTTAATATTTTATAGTATTTTATAGTGTAATACGTTGTCTACACTCAAACACAACACTTACGCTTTACTCGTCATTCGTGGAAGATAGGAAAGAATAAAATATAAATCAGAGAGATACATTTAGCTAAGTGGGGGTGCCGTGCCGTAGAGGGCGTCATAACTTTGATGGGGCACATCACCTGTCTGTGGCGCTGGGTATGACGTCTCTTCGCCGGAGAGTTCAAGTTTAAAACATTGCTGATGGTTTGAAATCAAGTGGTTGGGGATCGAGGTTTGCTTAAAGAAGGCCAGCTAGGATTTTAATTGGGAGAAAATGTTTTCTTAGATCATTTGGACTAACAAAAATTGGTCACAATGTAAAGTGTAAATGAAAGATTTTCATGCTTTATTTTAAGGACACACTTTTATTTGTTTATTTATTGGGTCAAAGAATCGAAATAATAATATTTTGAAGTATACAATTTTTAGTTTTTAGCCGCTTGGTTTTACTTTCGGAGCTTTCCTTTATTATTAATGTCAGCGGGGTTCTTAATGATAAAAGAATCATTTCTTCGATTAATTAATTGGACTAACAAAAATCGATCATAGTCAAATATTTTTAATGAATTAAAAAGGTTAATTTAGTACATAATTCAATGAACATGGGGTTTAATTTAATTTACTGGGTTGAAAAAGCTGATACAGAAATAAACTTCTTAATGTATATACGATTTTGAATTCATAGCGGTTCGTTTATAATTAAAAATTTCTTTATAGTAAATAATAGCTTACTTATAAAACAGATTAACAAACAATTCACTGAAATTTATTTGTGATGGTGGGAATATTAATTCCACTGCTTTTCAACTCACAAGAATACGTTAGTTCCAAATTTTCATTTGCACGAATCTTTTGTCGTTGTCAGTGTAATCCCGGACAAATTTCATTCGTCATCAATGTCTATTGAGGTCAGATGTGATTATGGTGTAAAAAGTTTAAAGGAATGAAAAATAAAAATGATTTCTATTATATTTTATATTATTAATTATATTTTATGTACTTATGAAACTCGATAGGTACTAACCCGTGTTACTCTATAATCACCATAAATAAATAAATAAATAAATAAATAAATAAATACATATATATATATATATATTATATAAAAAACAAACCAAGTCGCAATGAATGGGGAGGACAGCGGTCGCTGGTAAAGATCGCTCATTATATCTCCGGCTATGACCACTACGCTACTAACCGTATCATATGATATTTCAAACATATGATTTTGGTAAACACTGCGTTTGACACATAGCGGGGCTGTAGAACAATGTTTTCAGAAAAGTACCCCCTCTCCCCCCGCACCTTGCAACCAGCTGACTCTGTCATAGCCGGAGATATAATGCGCGGACTGTGTTTGCGCGAGGCCACTAGTGGCTATGATGGGCATTAGTGGCTGAAGAGGCTGTCATTTAATGTAGAGTGCGCAGTTGGTTCCGATGAGTAAAATTCACTATAGAGGGCGCTGGTTACTGTAGAGGGCACCAGTTGCTCCAAAGAGAAAATCACTTTAGAAGGCACCAGTTACAATGAGGTCACCAGCTACTACACAGAAACGTTAGTTACTATAGAGGGCACCTGTGCTGGCTCCAAAAGCACCATTCACCACTGAGAGCACCGGTTACTGTAGAGGGCGCCGGTGGCTCCCAAGTACGACAATCACTATAGAGGACGCAGGCTACTGTAGAGGGGCACTTAGGTTACTTAGGCTTCAAACAGAAGCTTTAGAGGGTGGTTTGGTAGAGCCACTATTGGTGGCTCCAAATGGCAACAATCACTATAGAGGACACCAATTACTGTAGAGGGCGCCGGTGGTTTCCAAGAGCAACAGTCACTATAGATGACGCTGATTGTATAGGTCCAAAGGACAATAATCACTATAGAGTTCACCGGTTACTATCTATAGTAACCCCCCCCCCCTATAGTAGTGCCCCTCTAAGGCATTTAGGCTACTTAGGCTCCAAATAACAGCTTTAGAGGATGGTTTGGTAGAGGCGCTGTTGGTGGCTCCAAATCACTATAGAAGGCAGATGCTACCGATGGCTCCAAATGGCAACATTCATAATAGAGGACGTCGGTTACTGTAGAGGGCACAGGTGTCTTACAAGAGCAACAATGACTATAGAGGACGCAGGTTACTGTAGAGGGCACAGGTGTCTTACAAGAGAAACAATGACTATAGAGGACTTCGGTTACCGTAGAGGGCACAGGTGTCTTACAAGAGCAACAATGACTATAGTGGACGCAGGTTACTGTAGAGGGCACAGGTGTCTTACAAGAGCAACAATGACTATAGAGGACGCAGGTTACTGTAGAGGGCACAGGTGTCTTACAAGAGAAACAATGACTATAGAGGACTTCGGTTACCGTAGAGGGCACAGGTGTCTTACAAGAGCAACAATGACTATAGAGGACGCAGGTTACTGTAGAGGGCACAGGTGTCTTACAAGAACAACAATGACTATAGAGGACGCAGGTTACTGTAGAGGGCACAGGTGTCTTACAAGAGAAACAATGACTATAGAGGACTCCGGTGTCTTACAAGAACAACAATCACTATAGTGGACACCGATTACTGTAGAGGATACCGTTTACTGTAGATGGACCCAGTAGTCCCAAAGGTAAACATTCGTTATGGAAAGCGCTGGTTTCTAGAGAGCCATTCCAAGGGGAGCCATTTTTCTTTAGTTTTAGAGGGCGCCGGTTACTGTAGAGGGCGCCTTTGCCGGGGGCGGGGGTGGGGGCGGCGGGCGGCGGAGGGCGGGCGGCCCGGCGGGGTGTGTCAGTGTCTCGCTGTTGCCGCGTGTGAGAGTGTCAGTGCCCGGCCTCGCTCTGTCTATGCTGTGCTTACTGTGATATACCACTCCGCCCCCACCCACCACTCATCGCACGACTCATCGCTGCACTATACAGGTGAAAATGCAATCAATATGTAAAATATCTATTGCATATTTTGAAAACAAAAATAGTAATGTTTTGGGCAAATTAAATATTTAATAATCGGTGAATAAAATGAGCTGGTTCCAAATAATAAATTAGGTTCGAGAGGATCAAAAGGTAATAAAAGAAATAAAAATGGAGAGGTGTTAGGAGCAGAGGTGTTGGGTCGGTATCTCGGGAGACATCGGGAGGCTGCGTTATTGCGAGATGAGTCGGCGCCAGCCCCTTTAGATTTGTACAGATATGGGCAGCTTTTAGCCTGAATAAGCTGTAAAACCGAGAATTTTATCCTTCTTTGGGTTATATGAAAGTGTTTTATGGCATTGCAGAATTATATTTAAAGTATCTGGGGATAGAATAATAAAGGGTACATTTACTCTTTTAATCATTGAGAATTTAATGTTTAAAATTCATATGTAGATTTCAAATAAAATGCTAGAAAAAGCTGAAGGAAAACACAAGCAAATAATTTTACAAAACAGTATTTGAAAGTAAACATTGAAAATGTTGATAGAGGGAAATAGTAACTGATTCTTACGACGTCGATAAAAATGATTTTATATGAATACAACAATTATTATTTTAAGTATATTGTTTTATGTATTATATTTTGAAACTTGTGATAATCTTTTTAGAGTTAAACAATTATACGTTTAAAGGTCGAATTTTGAAATACTTTTCCATCGTTCCGCGATTACAAATTTAATGAAACGTCAGTGAGCTATCCAAAAGGCCAATACTATCATTCTAAATTTTGTTGGGTTAAGATAATTAAAATAAACTATATACTCTAAATTCGAGGCAAGGCAAAAGAAGCATTATTCATTGTCTGTTCCGGTAAAAAATCCCGAGGGATTCGTCCCGTCAGCTTCCGACGTTTCAGTGTTTTATATTTATTCGCATATAAACTAAGGGATCTGCTCATACAAAGGAAGTAAATGAATGCGTCCAATCAGCCCTCCTTTGACAGCAAACTTCCGGGCGTACCACGGTGACGTAAAGCTTCGCCAAGAATTGACGTCTTTCACATAATTATTAGGTAAATGTAATAGTTTAAAGTGACAGGAATTCCTGTAAAATAAAAATTTTTTTTCAAAACGTATTAATATGTAGGTAAAAAACAAAATTTTTTAAACTTAAAAGAACAGAATCAATCCCCATTCAGTTCCTACATCATTCTTGTTTTAAATCTTAATGAGAATGATTAGACGGTTAAGTTACCAATCGATCATTGCGTTTTAAATCCAAAATTTACAATAATTTTTAATAGTTTCTTTGCTCACAACACGAAATACTAGCAACTTTAACATAAAATAACTAAATCGATTTCTCACAATTAATTACAAAAATATCAGTGAACGAACAGTTAACTGCCATTCATAATATTTATACTTAATTATTGGCAATAACAATCAATCATAATTTATTACAATAATAGTAATCTATTTTATTATTAATAAATACTAAAATGTACGGAGGCGGATTTGAAGTTATAATGAAAATAATAAAATCAAATGTAGGTAGACTTAAAAATGATTGCATATTGTTTGGACCTACAAAGATGCGTTGTTATTTGCTTGGAATGGAGCACTCGAACGCATTTCACGGAGAGCCAAATAAACAACTTAAGGCTTATTTATCTCAGCGAGGATGAAACGTCTCTGTTTGTAGGCGAGAGGATCTTAAACTGATTCATGTATTTTTTTAACTTTACGATCAACAACAAATAGCATTCTTTTGAGCATTATAACTTGAATTTATGGACTTAAATTAAAAACAAAAACTTAATTGTCTTCAAGTAGCAAACATTTTCAGGTATAAGTGATGAGAAAAACCCGGAATTCAAGGACTTAAATTGAAAATAAATAGCTTTATAATTTTCAAATATAAACTTTTTTGTTAGTAAGTGATTAGATAAAACCAATATGAAACACTTCTGGAGAAAGTTAAATCCATTATAGGCTTTATTCTTAAAAAAATCTCGCTAAAATATTAATTTAGTTTTTGGGGTTTTTGCAGTATACCTCTTCTAAAACGTTAAAAAGAGCTAACGTATAAGCGCGTCAAATATGTAGCTTAATTAAGTGAACCACAAAATTTCCGATAAATTGCTTGGTGATAAAACTAATTAAAATATATTTTCCCTTATTATAATCAAAGCTTGTAATTTTATCTCCTTTGCTATTTTCTGTGTTTAAAAAAACAAAATGGAATGAAAATGTGTAAAACAAGATTTTAAACAGGAGACAGAACTCTGTCAAATATAAATGAATAGTTCCCTCGTAAATCAACAATGAAATTTAAAAACATATTGAATTAGTTGGTAAATGTTGGCAATTTTTCTAAGAGATGAACGTCGAGGAAAATAAAGAATACTTATTATTTCATATTAAAATTTAGCCAGCTTTTGTGTTTTTCTTGCTTTCAAACGAATTCAGTAAAGTATCATAGATAAAAAAATTTATTCCCTGTTACGATTGGCTACAGAACCTGTAAATTTAATTCCATGTAAAAATAAAAATGTATGAATATCACAAAAAAATTAAATAATCAATTTTAAATGTTTGCAATAGAAAATACTTGAATAGCAAACGCAAAACTTTCAAATGAACTAAATTAGACATTGCCTTGAGGCTGTCTTTCCAGTTTTAAAGTTTTCTAAACAAGATAGTTTTTTAATCTCCGGTGTTTTCGTTCTATCTTCCTCTTCTAATGCAAAATACTTCCATTCCAACATTTCATGCAAATAAAACTGAGTGACAGAGGTTATAATCGTTTTATACTTTCTTGGACAGTTTGCAGGAGTTCTTCAAACTGATTGTTAATATGATTCCTCACTAGTGTGCAGGAAGATAAATGTTTTGTATAAAAACTAGTTATTGTCGATTGGCATGATAACCCTTAACTGGAAATTTTCATGTTAAAATGCATGGTCCTTATTGCATTCAAGAAGAGCTGCCCCTTGATGACGTGAGGTTATACCGAGCTAGTAATTAAAATTCCACACATAGTTTCATCAGTGTTCTGTGCACACAGCCATTGCAGCTATATGGAATATTTCGCTTCAGACATGGTGAATGGTTCTCTCAGTTTAATAAATAAGTTCCAGAATAAATAGATGAGTGATAAATGCACTATCTGGCTACAATTCCTTCTCTTATTGTCATAATAACAAGTAGATTTTCCAATATGTGTCTGGAGATAGGTTTATTCAACAGCAGTAAATTTAAATAAAGTACTATGGAGGATTGTTTACACATTAGCTCGTATTATTTTAAACTAGAGCTCGCCTACTTATCGACATTCAACAAAAAATATTTATATTTTGTTTTCTATCCATGCAGCAATTGTAAAGCATGAATTTGTTTACAATTCGTTATTATTCCGTTACCAGCATGGCAACCCATTAAATTATTATTTTTAAAAATTTTAAATTAATTTTTCTAAATTTTTTTAAAAGTAAATTTCAATGTGCAACCAAGCATTCGAGCTGAGAAAATAGTATCACAGAAATCATTCTGGCAAACGAATACAAAGATAAATTCAAATTAAATAATGTAACGATTGATGTTATCAAGCCCCACTCAAAGACAGGTATTCCCAACACAATTATTGTTTTGAAATCTAAATTCAAATAAGAAATTACACATTGAGTTCATTATCATGATCTATTTATCACGTGTTTCAAATGATTACAATAGGCACTCATCACATTTAAGATGCTTGCGAAGCTGTAGTTAGATAATGCCTGAAACATTATTAACATTTAGAATCATATTTCGATGTTAAAAACGTTATTAAAATAATATCCAATAAATTATGGTCTAATTAAAAGAAGTGAATTAGGCAGCAGTCGAAGATAGCTTAAAGTTGCAGATAGTCAGTTGCAGTTTTCAATGTAATTCCATACGTAGGTAATAAGAAAACAATTTAAAGAAAAATTTGAGAGATTGTAACTTCTTTAAAAGAAATAACAGTATAACATTCATAATAGTGTAATTATTATTTTTTTGGACTTTTCCTTTTGCTTCTAGTCGTCGCCAGCCGGTCTAGACCGACTCTATGGTGTAAAATTACAAATCAAATCACAGTGAATCACAGTGAAAGAGTCAGTGGCATATTCTCTTCTTCGATAGAGCTAATCATATTTGTTTTAAACAAGAAACTTTGGACGTGGAGCTAAACAAAATAACTTAAGAACTGAAGCAAATTGGTTACCCTCAGAAAATGATCAGTAAATGCACAAAAGGATAGGCAAACAAAATCAAATACAATCCCGATCACTGACAAACCGAAAGCTTTCATAAGTATACCATAAGTCCCAAAACTACTTCCAATTGAAAACGATAAAAGTTTGAATAGCTCTCGAAACGTAGTGTAGTTTAAACACTAGAAGCGAAAGGAAAAGCAAAAAAAATAATTAAAAGAAAGAAGATAGAAGAAATGAGAATACATACTAGAATAAACTTGCTCGATGCTAAACGAAGATAATGGACGAGCTATTCAACCAATTTAACTTAATTTATTTCATAAAAAATTGCAGCTTTCCAATTCTAAAGCAATCATTTTGTTTTATCTTTTAACAATTTAGTGAACGTAAGATACATTTTCTAAAAAAAAAAATAAATAAAGTGAACAAAGAGGGAAATGAAACCTGAGGAGATAAAGCAGGTTCCTTCCGGTCTCCTCAGCCCGGCGGCGGCATTCTGTTGTAGGAGGGATTTCAACAAATCAACCCTTCGGCAAATATTTGAAGGGCTACGGGTTAATCCTCAGAAATAGCAAGGATTTAATTTTCCTGCCCTTTCAACGTCAACGCAATGTAGTCCTTCACTATTTGTTTTACTAATTATTGTCGTGTAGAAGTACAATTTTGGAATTTCTTGTATCGTTAGAATATGGAAAAAATATAATTTCACATATTTATTTATAAGTACCTTACTGTGTTGAAAGGTGCAAACTAAATCATGGCAGAACGTAGTAAACTGATTTAGAGAGCATTCGTTTGAAAACATAGTGCTACTCAGTGAAGAAATATGATAATATTTAAAACTTCATAAATAAAAAAGGCGAGTTGACTAGTTATAGTAACATTTTAATGGCTTTAAGCTGATTTAGAATTCAAAAGAACTTTCACTTAGTTGACAAGAAAGGCAACGCGGCGCCTTGTTTTAATAGCTATCAATACCACACCACAATCCCCTTTGACAGAACACCCAGATTGCAGGTGTCTTACTTTTAAATTTATTGCTTCTAAAGGTTTCCACAGAAATGTTCTTACAGCTCTTTACAACAAGGTTAGACAATAACTACGTAGGATTCCTTTTGTGGTAATAAAACTGTAATAGTCAAACGTTAAAGTTGATTATTTGAAAATATAATAATAGTTAGTTGTAGTTGTAGTTTTTAAACTATCATTCACGGAAATTATGTCTAAAGAGAGTGGTAATATCTCCCTCCCTTACTACCCTAGTTAGGCCTTAGGTAGAAAGCGAGATAATTGATTATTTTCAATGATTTTGATGCAAAAAAGTTCATTTGTTCCTGCGCTAGGGGTTTTAGCTATGATTGGATACAAGAAGGATTAAAACATGCAATGAATACTTTTTAAGATTCTGCAAACGAATGAAATGAATAAAAGATGAAAACTAAATGGCAGAATATGTTTAGTGAAAAAATTATATTCGGTTGCAAAAATAATTATTACAAATTTATTTTTCATAATAATTAATTGTGTGTTTTTACATTAGGTGGAATCTTAATTTTTTATTTTAATATCATAATTGTATATTAATACGCGTGATCGTATTGAATATTCAATAATTATGAATAGAGCTTATTAATCAGTTACTAGTGTGGAGAGAGAAATTTTGGTAGTAATTTAGTCTGTATAAGGAATAACATTATTAGAATATTCCAAGCTATAATGTGTCTTTAAGTGACGGTAAAACTTAAGCGTAACGATTGATAAATGCTTTCGGAAAATACTAAGGTTTTACCAAACAATGCAGTGCTTTGAAATAGACAGAGAAAAGGAACACAACAAAGCAGCCGCAAACAAAGACTGGCGTCGACTGTTCATAAATAACGCACAATAACTCATCGCTTGTTAACATTACAATTACAGGAAATTGATTGTTATTTATCAATAACAATAATGATATTCACAATAACAATAATGATAAGAGAACAGTAATCGCTTGCTCGCCATTAATATTTGTATGGCACCAAAAATAATGGTGTTAAAGTTTGTGTATGTGGTTTTACAGTATCGATAATCAAATTAGAGATTTATTGCTAACATGTTATTTTCACTTTTTACAATGTAAACATGTACATACTTTTCCCAAGTTAACAATTGATTCGCTGAATAATCCAGTTTACGTTTTGCTTACCTTTCTGAAAAAAAATCTTATAGTATCACTAGTAATAAATCGTAATAGTAAAAAATAGGAAGATGTAAATTATACTGTACAAATTGTTGTGTTGACATTGGTTTTTAAGTTATAATTATTGATTAAATGACTAATATCTTATCAAATAAAAAGTCAATAGCATAGTTAAAATATGTACATAAATAATTGTAACTCTTACCAAAATGCTACAGTGTTGCAGTTTTTCATCTCAAATACAGGGAGAAGCACCAAAGGAAACCGAGATAGATAATATTAAAAAGTTTCGATATAATTAAGGTGTTCCGAAAAACAGTAGGAATGTTCTCCACGATACTTTCAAAAACACAGTTTTTTTATTTGATAATTTTATTGCCAATTTGTCAACAGACTTGGGCCTGATCTTGATTTGAGAAGTAGTGTTCGATTTGTTTGCGATAGTCGAGAAGCTTTGGACATGGCCAATAAGTTATTGTTTTCAGCTCGACTTATTACAAGATCGATGAAGTTTCCCTTCCCCACAGAAATTAATATTTTATAGCTTACGATTTGCTTTTGCAGGATTTATGGAAGAGGTGGTGTTTACCCTTACCAAAAAATTAGGCTGGGAATATTTTTTTGGAAATACTTCAGCTCATCAGTGTGCTAATCTTCACAATTTATTTTAAAACGAGCAAACCATGAGTTTGCATTTTGTTTCGAAAGTATTCTGTCACATATTATTGTCTACTTGTGCCATTTACTACATTTTGCAGTGATTTCCTGTCCGATGTTATTTTAATGGACCAAAACTGACATTTCAGGGATTGAGTAAACGGGCCAGCTTGAGACCCCCAAAATGCACATCTAGACTTAATTATTAACAACACGTAAATAATTGATCCACGAAATGGACCCGGTGGCTTAGAAATTATCCTCTTCACAAAAATCGTATCATTATTTTAGTAAATAGATGGTGGAGGATTGCAGAAAACATCACTAAGCATTGCAAATACTTCTTTAATACAGATTTTAGTTTTAAAATGCTGTTTGTTTTTCTTTTGTTTGGCCTACAAATATATACAAGTATTAAGTATATAAAAGTATCACTTTCAAACAGGAAAATCTGTAAAACATTGAACATAAGCTTCGCTGATACAGCTGCAGTGTTAGTGCAGCATTGGGATCCAATTTCACGCATGATGAACTGAAATTCATCCATCATGTTGGCGGTGTACGGTCAACATGGCGCCGAGTCTGTTGGTGTTGAGATTATTTCATCTTTTCACTCGATTTAATTCAATTCTGAGCTTCCTAAACGGTACAGCAATGTCGTTGATGACAAGACAAGGAAAATATTTGATTATACCTACGTAGCCTATGTCATATGTAAGCGAAAGAAATCTATACTTAACTCTCAGAAAGAAAGAATCATGGGTCCAACCAAAATAACGTATTTCAATAATTATAATAAATATTGTATACACGTAAACCAATATAAGGAGATATATGCAAGAGATCCCAAAGAGCAAGCTACAACTTCAAAGTTGCAAATGTAATATGACATCTACTCCCTCTTGAAATGTATCTGCCACATGTTTTATGTAACTAAATAACACTGGATCAGAAAATCTTCCTCTAGGGATGTTAAATAATTATTATGCTTTATTTATTCTTCAAAATAAAAAATAGGAAGTATGAATAGCCCATAAAGGTTTCGGTAATACAGCAGGGTCTACAGTATTATTTAGCAGGTTAAATAAAATTTATGTAACAATAATTTTTGAACTATCGCAAGAATATTTTTTAGCCTTTTGTTGAACGAAGACATCTATGAAAGTTTTAAAATTTTTATGACATCAATGCTGAAAGAAAAATAAAATAAGTTTATTTCACATTGCTTAACTAAAATCATGATGCAGGACTAGTCAGTTTACGTAATACTGGTTGAAAACCTGGACTCACCCGTGATAAACCTTTCTTGGAATTGTATTTAACAAAACAAGAAAATAATTCATCGCGTAATTTGTCAAAAGAGCAACGCTCTCACTATTATTGTTTTAATTACGTTACTTTATATATTAAAAGCTGTACATTGAATTTTGGAAATAAACTACAGAGCATTATTTGGCAATGTATGAAAGGTGTTACTAAACTTAATATGACAACAAATAATGTATAATACCTTAGAAACATCCTCTATTTACCTAACAGTACTATTAAAGTAATAGGGACACGTTAATGCCATATTGTTTATCGCATCAAGTAAGTATATACTTCTCGAAGATTATCTTATATCAATTTAAAGTCCAAGAATTATGCTATAAATAATTCCTAAAACTGAGCGAAATAACTTGACGTGTGGTTTTACTTTCAAAGGAGCTAAAGCGAATTGCTTCCAACAAATCTAAATATTTATAAATTGGCACGTGGAAAAATTCGTAAGAAGTGGAAATAAAGTAGATAACCCATGTGCGACTCTGAGACTCATAT